>JAYDZK010000169.1:99936415-99948326 GCA_034509185.1 Euphonia xanthogaster | reverse complement strand
GGAAAGATGTTTCTCACTCTCTGCACTTTCAGGCCACTCTGCTGAACAAAACAGATAGTGTTTATTTTTTTAGAGTAAATGAGTGTATCAAAATTGCCTGAGTCTTTAATTTGGTCTTAGATTAAGTGCTCAGTAGAAACTCTAAATCTTTCAAATGACACTGAAAAGTGAAAAGGGTTATTAAGGTTGTTTGGGAAACAATGCTATAACTGATGTTTGTTCTCATTTTATGTATCTTAGTCTGTCAGGTAGATAGAGATTATGCATTTTATTTGTAGCTCATCAGCTTTCCTCACATACAGATTTTTAGTTCAAATACAGGATAGGAACTGAAATTTTAGATAGAAAGAGGGCTTTTATAGACTATATCCACTTGCAATTTGAGAGAGAAAATAAATTCCCATAAATATAGATAACAACTACATATTTTAAATGCAGAACATTACACAACCATGAAAAAAAATTGTTAAAATTTGGGTAATATATATTCTGTTTATCCCCCTGCTATATTTTAAAATAGGAGTAAATATTTCATGATGGTTAGAAATATCTTCTATTAAATATGCAAAATAAATTAATAAGTATATAGCTTGAGTCAGATAACAAAGCAAGGACAACTAGAAAACTGACATAGCCTTAAATCTCTCTTTTCTCCTTGCCAAATTTACTCTTAGAATGGGAAAGCGTGTCTTAAATTTGAGGGTAGGAGAGCACTGGAACAGGTTGCTCAGAGGAGTTGTGGAGTCTCCTTCTCTGGAGAAAATTAAACCCCATCTGGACAATATCCTGTAAAACCTGCTCTAGGGGAACCTGCTTTAGTGGGAAGCTTGGACTAGATGATCTCCAGATGGCTCTTCAACCACAACCATTCTGTGATTCTCTGATTCGTGTTAGATCTAAATTGCAAAATCTTCATACAAGTAAAACATACAATGTATAGAAAAATGTTTTGCCAATATGATCAGAGGATTGTTTTCTTTTGCCTTTGCTTAATGGAATACAGAAAGAACATGAACAAAGAAACAGGAGCTTAAAACAATGTGGTCTTGGATAATGTTCACTAAGAGAGAACTCACCTCTTCTGGAAACTGGTAAAGAAGCACAAATTAGAAAAGTTGTTCTTCTGCCTCACTATTTTAAAAATTATTCTTCAATTTTAAATCTCTAGTATCTTCTAAAAGTTCTTCAGTAATGCATTATTTACAAAATCTTTAATATCTTCTTTTAAGTCTTTTCACGATATTACAAAATGTGAGGGAAAGTAGAGTAGAACAACAGTTGTGAATTACAGTTTAAAAGAAAAGATGAAAATTACAATGAAAAGTGTTGTGAAATTTTGTTTGTAGGAAAAAGTGCTTCAAATCTGCTCTAAATTGTACAGATGAACCACAGATATTCTGAACATTTTTGCATATTCCTAAATTCCCAAATTTCAGAGTAACAATAGGGGTTTTAAACAACAACAATTAGTCTACTTATTTTGGTTTAGATAGAGAGAAGATTATCTTCTATTGATCTTAATCAGCAATAAATTAGCTCAACATCAAGGCCTTTCTGATCTATCTGTATCACAGTTAAAAAGCAAATATTGGTTAGTGTCTGTACTCTGCATGCCAAAATCCAAGTAAAATATTTTTTACAAAATATTTCTACTGCCTTTGGTGCTCTTGCATCCAATTACAGTCCAAGTCTAGTCCTCGGACTGAGCAGAAATTCTCTTCTTTGTTGCCAATGCATTTATTATCCTAATAATGAACAATTATACAGATAAAACTGATCAAAAGGACCTTGAAATTCTGAGAAAAACATTCTTCCATTTTTACAGAAACCATGCTTTTGTCAACATAAAAGGGAAAAAATTAACATTAATAAGACCACACTCACTGGAACTAGAAAGTAGGTGGTGCCACATCTGGTACTAAACAGAATTATTCCATGCAAATATTAAGTCCTCAGCTGCTGGTGGTCCTTTACAAGAGCAGGAAATCAAAGATGAAATAGATAAATACAGCTAAGCATAAATACATAGATATTATGTACTATATTCTAATATTTGTTGACCTAGATACAGTCAATATGGTCATTTCAATTTTCCTGATTTGGGACCTCACAGTTCTAATCTCTATACAATCTCCTAACCCAATTTCCAAAAAATATCCAATGCGAGAACGATAATCTCTTTCTCTTTGTACTTAGACCACATAATCCACTTACACTTTGGCTGCACTGTCACACCCTGTTGTGATAAACCTCTTTGTGATGTTTTTGCAAAATAGTAACTGCGAAGTGAAAGAGACAGAACACCACTGATGGTTAACAATATTGAAAAGCCCAATCAGAAACCCCCAAATCTTTTAGTAATGGAAATAGTAAATGAAAATGAACATCTAAAATAGAAGTATGAAGTCTGACATACCTGAAATCCATTATTATTGCCTGTCTCCCAACCTTGTGTTAATGTAAAAATATTTTATTCATGGAGACATGGACTTTTTATTGTAATTAAATCACTATTTTGTCTACCTGATGCCAAAATAAGATTTTACTGTAAAAGATTTTAAGATTTAAAAGATTATAAGATAATAATAAAAGATTAAAATATAATAAAATTTTACTGTAAAATTAAACTATGTAGGTAAATATGTAGTAGCCTTTGGAAATATGAAGTTCTTTGATTTACCAAAAGAGACCTGTTTATTACTGAGATGTCCCTCTGTATCATTCTAAAAGTTGTGTAATCATTTTCCTCTCCTTCCAATGTCTACACTCGTATCTCCTTGTATGAAGATATATTACCAATATGAAAATAAAGTCAGGTATATCTTTCCCCATGAATTATTCAAAACAAAATCTCGTGAAAGCTGTCAATATCCACAAACTTCAGGTAATTTTAATGAAGTTTTGATTGATCTGTTGGACTGAGATTAAGGGAAACAAAGCCCTTGTAATTCAGTTATGCAGGACTGAAAATTTTATTGTAGACCTTTGGCATTTAACATGTTAGGTGACTATTTTGTTTCCTTTATATCCTGTGTTCGATATTGACCTTTCCCAGAATGTGAAAGTGTCTGACTGCTAGACCTGACTTCATCTTCACTCTGTGTGCTTACTTATATCCATAAAGACAAATCCATATGTATTTACATTTATCTTTGTATTGGTGTGGAAGAGTACATGAAAATTGATAGAAACATATTGAAGGGCAAGCAGAATATAAATCAACTTAAATTAGAAGACCAGGCAACATCTCTTTTAGAGGGAAAACTGGTCATAAACAGGCACTGATTTTGTCATGAGATTATGGAACAAAATTGAAAGTGGATTCTAGATAAAAGCAAGTTTTAGAAATAATTTGAAAAGGAACAGATTAACTCAGAAAAGTTTCAAGAAAAACACAAGTTCTAAATATTTTTTTCACAATAATGAATATCATCCTGAGGAAATTTGTTAAATATATAAAGACTGTTCCATAAAAAATTTAATTCATATTAGAAAAGATATGATGGCTTCCACATGATGCTAAAAGCCCCCCTCTCAGCAGCACTCTGCTATTAGCACACCATCTTATAGAAACATGTCAAAGGAAGGGTGAGTTTGTAAGTCATTGGATGATTAATATTCCTATTTTCATAGATATATTTTTATGGATTTTGTTCTGATTTGTTTTGGGAGAGGGGTTTGAGGGCTTTTTTATTGTAGAGGAGTGGTAAAAGGAATGTTACGGGCTTTGTGAAGTACAGCATTCAATCTTAGATATTGTTACATGTTGTAGTTTACAAAAAGAACATAAATTTTCTCACAAAGAACATTTCTACTTAGATTGCTCAATATCATAGATATTAATTGGCTATTGGTATCAAGATCCTGAGAGAGCAGGACAAAATCAAGATGATCGAGCTCAATTTCAGAAGACCAGAAACTGGGGGCTGCAGGCATATGCTTGGAAGAGTCCCATGGGATAAGACCCTGGAGGGAAGACAGGCTAAAGAAAGTTGATATTTAAGGATCACCTTGTCTGAGCTGAAGAACTGTCCATCTCAATGAAAAGGAAATCAACCAAAAATGCCAGGAGGTCCACACTGATGAACAAGGACTTCTTGACAAAGCACAAATGCAAAAAGGAAGCGTGGACAGGGTGGAAGCAGGAACGGGCAATCTGGAAGGAGAATAGAATCACAGCATGGGGATGTATGGTTAGGAAATCCTTGGCCTACACCCAGAGCTGAGTCTGGGAAGGGATGTCTAAGGCAAGATGGGTTTCTGCAAGTACATGAGCGACTGAAGGAAGATTAGGGCAAATGGGGCCAAATGGGGCCAAATGGGGCAGGACATCTAGTTACCCAGGACATGGAGCCAAGGTGCTGAATGCCTTGTTTGCCTCATTCTCTACTAGCAAGACTAGCTTTCAGGAATACCAGGCTCCAAAGACCAGAGGGACAGTCTGGAGGAGCAAGTCAGGGAATGCTGAAGTAAACTGGACACACATGTCTATGGGCTCTGATGCATCCATATGTGCTAAGGGAGTGCTGGTGCCACTGTGAGACAACTTTTGACTGTCTTTGAGTGATTTTGGTGACTGGGAAAAGTGCCTGAAGACTGGAGGAATGTAAGTCACCAGTCTTCAGCAAGAGTAAGAAGAGGACCCTGGCACTGCTGACCTCCCTTGATGCCTAGAATAGTAATGGAGTGCTTAATACTGGAAAGAATTTCCAGGCACATAAACTGGAAATTAATTAGGAGTAGTCAGCATGGATGCACCAAAAAGTCATCATGCTTCACCAAATGGATAAACTTCCACAAATAAATGAATGGCCTGGTCTATCTTGATTTTACGAAGGCTATCCACACTAACTCCCATAAAATTCTAAGAGGGAAGTTGATGAAGTTGGGTTGAATGAGTAGGCAGTGAGGTGGATTGAAATCTGGCTGAATGTATGGTCCCAGAGGATGGTGATTAGAGGCATGAAGTCTATTTGGAGGCCAGCAACTAGCGGTTTATCCCAGAAGTCAATACTTTGTCCAATCTTATCCAAAATCTTAATTCATGAGCTGGATGGTGGAGCAGAGTGTATTCTCAGCAAGTTCGCAAATGACTCCAAACTGGAAGGAGTGGCTGATATGACAGGGGTCATGCTAACCTCCAAAAGCACCCCCTAGAAAAATGGCTAGAGGGGAATTTTGCAAAATTCAATGAAAGGGAGCACAAAGTCCTGCACCTGAGGAGGAATAACCCCATCCACTATCTCATACTGAGGGCTTCCCTGTTGGAGCGT
Source organism: Euphonia xanthogaster (assembly GCA_034509185.1). Taxonomy (NCBI): domain Eukaryota; kingdom Metazoa; phylum Chordata; class Aves; order Passeriformes; family Fringillidae; genus Euphonia; species Euphonia xanthogaster. The sequence continues at coordinate 99,943,053 of JAYDZK010000169.1, read as the reverse complement.
AGTTAGAGAATAGAAAGGGACCTGGGTGTCCTGGTGAGTAGCAAGGTGGACATAAGCCAGCAGTGTTCCCTTGTCACACAAGGGGTGAGTGGTGTGTTGGGCTGAATTAGGCAAAGGATTGCCAGCAGTTTGAGGAAGAGACTGAAAGACCTCTCATAAAACAGAGCTTAGAGAGCCTAGAGTACTGAGCCTCCAGGATATGTCTCAGGTGTGTGTAAGTACCTGCTGCAGGAAGAATAAAGAAGGCAGCTCTAGGTTCTCTTCAGTGGTGCCTAGGGACAGAGCAATAGGAAATGAGCATAAAGAAGTTCCAAATGAACAACAGGAAACCCTTTTTTACTACAAGGGTGACTGGAACAGGTTGCCCAGAAATGTTGTAAGGTATTCAAAAGCCATCTGGGCATAGTTCTGGACAACCAGCTCTAGGTAGCCCTGATTGAGGAGGGAGGGTAGACAAGATGATCTCCAGAAGTCCCTTTCAACCTGAACCATTTCGTGATTCTGTGATCTGACCTATTAGTACTTCTTAAATGATGAGCTTTTCTTAATTGTATTACTGCTGAAAACCAGTAATTATTGTACTTAGGGGATACCAGACATCCCTCATTGAATGTGATAAGCAAAAGTAGGACCATAAAAAGGAAAGCAGGAAAATATGTATTTTCAACTAGAGTTCATCTACAGAGTTAGACATGCATGGTTCCTTTTATCTGCATCAAAGAATTCAACTTCTTCAAATAATAACATTGAATCCCATCTGGTCTGTATGAATACAGGGTCATTGACTTCGAACTAATTTTTTCCAGTATACAAAACAAAAGATTTTCCTATCAAGTTAAGAACATCCATCTTGCCAATATGCATGTCAGAGGTGCTACTGAAAAAGTAGTGAGAAGGAACCAGAGTTCATGGAGGTTTGCTACAGACATGCAGTAGAGAGGTAAGATTGCTTTGATAAGCTCTCAGCTAATATCACTATGTCAGCAATTATTGATTCTGAAATAATGGAATTATTCCAGAAAGTATCAATTCCATATCTTGAGGCTATAGTTCCACACGACTCATCCAAACATCTTAAAACTACCACAGTTTGTGTAGAAGACGTGAAGCAGAAACATCCCTGAACACTAAGAGGTCATTGGTGGATATTTTCTGAACAGATTCAGTATTGCTTGATTTAGCAAAATGAAATAGCCAAGTAGAACACTTTGGACTGTAAGATTTGATACATTAGAGATGAAAGAACCTATTTCTTCATTTTGAATTTTATGCCTCTGTGATACTTAAGGATTGTGCAGCATAAGTAAATAAAAATTAGATGGTGTGAAATAAGAAAGCAAACTGCAGGAGAGGAAAATGCCTGATTTTTAACATAGCCTCCAGAATGGACTAAACAATTTGTGCAGCAGACAGGACCCTGCAGAATAAAGGAAATCCCTACACATCAAAACTAATTCTAACTGAACAGTGCACAAGCCAGCTAATTATGGGCAAGTCTCAGGGATTTTCTTTGGCTTTCAAAACGTTTTTTAAGCATATACAGGGGCCCATATTCCAAAAAATGCAGCCAATAAATTTTTCATTTCACTGACATATGAAGCCATACAGTGCCAAAGTTTGCATAACACCTAAATTATGGTGCTGAGTTTTTCATAGAATCCTTGTAGTTATTTACATTTTTCTCATGGTCAAAAAGGCTTCTGGGACAGTGGCTAACTACCTGACCAAGTTGCTTCTGAGAGTACCCAGAATGCTGACCTTGGAGCTGTACTGGGACCTATATCTAATACAAAACAGTCACAGTGAATGCAAGAAAATTAGACCCATACTCACATATAGAAAGCAGCCTCCTCCTGCACAGCTAAGTGTTACAGACTTGGACTTACTTTTCTCTTCAAAGACTAAAATTTAGTTCCAAGGTTAAACAATTAATTTATCAGCGTCTGTTACTTAGAATGGTCTCACTAAGATAAACATGGAGAGTTTTACTTGTTGCTCTTTATGATTTTCAATAAGGTGTAGATCTCTGCTATAAGTACTTCCAAAGAAGACTCCAGCACGTAGCAATTTTCTAGCTAGAAAGCTTCACAAGACTCCTGGCAGGCAGGATCCTAATCCTTCAGCCCCTCTATTTCTCTTGCTGCTGACATACCCCAAAACCATAGATCACAAAGGCATGTGGAGGTGTCACACAGAGAAGAAATAGAGTAGACATCATTCAATTGCTTTGTTTCTGTCTGCCATTAAATCAACATTCAAAGATAATAATGCTCAGCAATACTAGATAGCATTTCACTGCCACCTGCTTTGACTCAGCTAATAATGTCCCTGTAGCTGTTTCAGACTATGATTCATGATGAAATGTCTTTCCCCAACACTGTTAAGGAACCATTTAAGATACTGTCAATGGCAGATTTAAGGCCTGTCATTACGGCAGAATGGCTTCAGAAAGAAAAAAAGGGTTTTTTTTTTGATAAAGGTTTTAGGACAATTTTATTATCAGATTTTTAAAGATCTTGCTTTGTAAAAAATGAGAAATTTATTAAATAATTTTTTTAAAGTTCATCTTGATGGTTTTTTTGTCATAATTGGTCCTAACATGCCTTTTTGATAATCTACATATTTTTAACTTTTTTTCTTATCCCCCACATTACTAGGGTTTTTAATATATAAAGGATATCTTTGTACTACCCAATTATACTGCAACAGAACATTGAAAATGTACAGCACATAGAAATTAATTTCTCATGTTCTAAATAAAAGAATATATCTAAAAAAATAACACTCTTAAATCTCAAATTCATTGTGATATTCCTCTGAGTATTTTGTCTTTTTACATTTTTTGTATTTTCTTCCCTGGCTTCTGGATTTTTCACATATCTGGGAAGGATATTTGAGTTCTCTGCTGAAGACTATATGGTCTTTTTGTAATAATACCAAAGTCCTTTATTCTGGTCCTTTTTTGATGGTATATTACCTTTTCCAGACACATTCTTTTTAGGTGTTTGGTTCCTTACTTTATTGCCTTCCTTTTTTTTTACACTAAATCAAATAAACTAGTTATTTGCTCATGCTGTTAGTCTATTTTCATCTTTCTGACTCTGGTTGCCCTTCTTTATGGCGACCTTATCTGCCCTTCAAACACTTTGCTTTCCTTTCAATTTAGTTCTTTTATAGCTTAATCTTTTCTTGAGGCACAAACAGCTTCAATTATAAGCCTTGAACTTAATTTGATTTTATCCACAATAAAGAGTTTTTCTTTTATGCTTTCAGAACACGTCTTGTTTATTTAAGATAGATCAGAGCATATTACATTCATAATGGTTTATTAAATAAGTATTTTCCATGGTAGAGGAAAAAAAAACCTGAGAGACAAATATATTCTTGGCAGCTTCCTGTGTTTGCATAAATACCACTAGACCTAATAGGTTAAAAAATACTTTTCCATAGCATTTTCCTCTTCTATTCCATTCATATCCTAGGGATGACACTTGTTCATTATTTTAGCCTTAATGAAGAGTACTTAACTCTTTTGATAGCTTACTGTTGTTTCAGAATTTCTAGCTGAGGAGAAAGAGCGGTCCAACTTGAAGCTGGAACTGAATCTGGCAAAGGACACAGAATAAAAAGAAAGGTTTCTACAGGTATGTTAACCAATGAAGAAAGGTCAAAGAAGGGATAGTCCCCCTTCCCAATAAGCAGTGCTGGAAAATGGGTAACAGAGGAGAAGGCTGAGGTACTCACCAAGGTTTTTGACTTAGTCTTCAATGACCGCCTCTCTTCCCATACATCTTCAGCAGGCGGACAGCAGGATGGAGGCTGGAGGAGTGAAGTTCATAGCAGCTGAGGAACCTAAATGTACATTAAGTCCATGCATTCCAGGGTCCTGAGGAAAATTGGCTGATGTCAATTCCAAGCCACTTTCCATGGTATTTGAAAAGTCATGACCATGACAGGAAAAAGGAAAACATTTTATCCTTCTTTAGAAAGGGCAGAAAGGAGGATCCTGCCAGCCTCATCTCTGTGCATAGGAAGATCATGGAACAGATCCTCTGAGAAGCTGCACTAAGGCATGTGGAGGACAGGGAAGTGATTTGGGACAGCCAGCACAGCTTCATGGAGGGCAAGACCTGCCTGACCAACTCAGTAGCCTTCTATGATGAGTAGATGAATGGACAAGCGAAAGGCTGCAGAGGTTATTTATCTGGGCTTCTATAAAGCCTTTGATACAGTCCCCTGCAACATTCTTCCCTCTAAATCGGAGAGATGTATTTTATGGGTGTACTATTGTATCAATGAGAAAGTGGTTGGATGGTCAGATCCAGAGGGCAGTAGTCAATAGCTCAGAGTCCCAAAGGAACATCAGTGATAAGTGTTGTCCTTCAGGACCCATATTCAGACCACTGTTATTTAATATCTTCATTAATTATATAGAGAAAGGGATCAAGAGCATGCTCAGCAAACTTGCAGATGGCACCAAGATGTGGTGGGATTAATGCATCTGAGGGATGGGATGCCACCCAGAGGGACCTGGAAAAGCTGAAAAAGGGGGGAAGTATGGGCTTAGCAAGACCAAGTCTGGGGCTGCACCTGGATCTGGGCAACCCCTGGTACCACTCCAGGCTCAGGAAAGAACAGATCCAGAGTAACCCTGTTAAGAAAGATTTGGGGGTGCTCTGGGTGAGAGGCTGGACACAATCCAGCCATGTGCCCTTGCAGCCCAGAAAGACAAATGTGCCCTGGGCTGCATCCAAAGCAGCATGGGCAGCAGGTGAGGGAGGGGATTCTGCCCCTCTGCTCTGTTCTACCCTGGTGAGACCCCACCTGTAGTGCTGCATCCAGACCTGGAGTGTCCATCAGCAGAAGGCTATCAGCCTGTAGGAGTGACTCCAGAGGAGGCCACCAAGATGATTTGAGGGATGGAGCACTTCTGCTATGAGGAAAGGCTGAGAGAGTTGGGATTGTTCAGCCTGGAAAAGAGAAAGTTTCAGGATGACCTAACTTCCACCTTCTTGTACCTGAAGGGACCCTACAAGAAACATGGAGAGAAATTATTTACAGGGTTAAATTAAATACTTGGAAGAAATTGTTTACTGTGAGGGTGGTGAGGCACTGGAACAGGTTGCCCAGAGAAGTTGTGGATTCCCTGGAAGTGTTTAAGGCCATGTTAGATGGGGCTCTGAGCAACATGGTCTACTGACAGGTATCCCTGGCAATGGCAGTGGGGTTGGAACTAGATGATGTTTAAGGTCTATTACAATCAAAGCCATTCTGTGATTCTGTGATTCAATAAAAAAGTTTATACGAGCACAGTTTATCATTTAAGAGTAATCATGCAGAAGCACTTTGATGAACACAAAAATAAATGCTGTGCAAATAATTTCTGCTGTCCTTGCTACAACATTAAGGCAGAAGGCCATTCCTGAAAGAAGAAAGTATTGTAATGCTGATTACATTTATCTTCTCCCATTTGCTGCCAGAGAACAGAACATTCTGACAGATCTTCCCACATGCATTGCTCAAAATATGTAGCTTCTTATTAGTTCATCTAAATTATAACATTTGAAATGAAAAATATGAGAAAATAATTCTGCTTTACAACACAGTGTCAGACTGCAAAACTATTAAGATTAGTCTATTGTCCCTTATTTTTCCTCTTTGTGTCATCAGGCAGTAATAAAAATAATTCCCAGTACCCTGCATCCTGTGAAATTTTATTTCTGGACCACTGAATACAGTGTTAGTTTTTCAGTCATAGCTTCTCCTCTTTAACTTCACGGGACCAGGGCACTGGATCAGTTTGTATTGATTTCACTTCAGTAGGGTCACTCCCTTTCATGTCAGTCTGAGGTTTTCTTCTACCATATACATTGCTTGGAGCTACCAAACCATCATTCTTGAAGTCTACATTTGATTAAAGATAAACATTTGCTTATGTTTGCCCTCTGGGGCAACTGCTCCGTGTGCTGAAGCCCTGCATCCCTGGAAATCCCTGAACATCCCTCACTGATGAGAAGTAGAGATTAGTTTTTCCCTTTGCTTATGTGAACTCTTCTTTTTTTACTTTAGTAAACTGTCTTATCTCAGTCTATGGGTTGCTTTCCATCTTATTCTCTGTCCTCTGTCCTGCTGGGAAGGGAAGTGATAGAGGGGCTTGGTGGGCACCAAGTGGTCAAACCACTACAATCCCACAGGGTTTTTTTACTTATTACTGATCAGTGCTTACACAGGGTTAAGGCTTTTCTGTTCCTCACCCACCCCTGCAGTGAGCAGGCTGGGAGTGCACAGGGAGTTGGAGGGGACACAACCAGGATAGCTGTCCCCAGCTATCCTATACCATGTGGTATGGGATAGTCCCCAATGACTATCCCATACCACATGGTGTCATGCTCAGCATATGGAGCTGGAGGAAGAAGAAGAAAGTGAGGAACATTTGAGAGATGGTGTTTGTCTTTCCAAGTCACCAGTCTGTGTGATGAAGCCACTCCCAGCTTGGGATAGATGAACACCTTGCCTGCCCATGGGAAGTGGTGAATGAATTCCTTGTTTTGCTTTGCTTTTCTTCTGCGCACAGATTTTGCTTTACCTGTTTAATTTTCTTTTTTTTTTTCTTTTTTTTTTGTCTAAGTTTTGCCCAT
>JAYDZK010000169.1:99908287-99936315 GCA_034509185.1 Euphonia xanthogaster | reverse complement strand
TTTTTTTTTTTTTTTTTTTTTTTTTTTTTGTCTAAGTTTTGCCCATTTAGCACTTCCAATCTTCTCCCACATCCCACCAGAGGAAAGTAAGCAAGCAGCTGTGTGGGACTGAGCTGTCCATTTGGGTTAACCTACAATAAACCCTTACCTCAGGAGCAAAACATTGTGTCTCAACACAAGTCTGACACTGCTGCTTGGAGTATTATTTACAGCAGTAGCACAGCTCTTAGTAAAGGAAACTGTATGGAACTGAGCTGTCACCTTTCCCTTTAGCATGTTATCCCTGCTTCTAGAAATTCCTGGGGCTCAAATCATGCATTTTATAGCAAAACAAAGAGATTGTGATCCTGACATAATTTATTTAAGCTTCTTAGACAAGGCACTGTATAATTTTCACTAGCACAGGAAATATTCTTACTTAAATGCATATATTTATTCCAATGCATGAGCAGTCTTAGGTAGACAACTTGCAAGTGCAAATTGACACTACTGGCTTGAATTTATTTTCAGTCAGTAAGTCAAACAGGACTATTTTTCTTTGTTATGGTAACATTTGAATCCTGACTACTTGTGTGAAAATCCACACTACTTGTGTGAACTGTGATTGAGGCATACTTTCTTAGAAAAGCAGTGACCTATTTTTCTCTTCCCTGTGTACAGCTTCAAGCAGCTGATTCCCCATTCAGTTGCACTTAGGTCATAGAAGATCTGTAACAGAATCAGCAATGGGAGAATTGCAGGGTTGCTTTTTTAGGAGTTTTTGGGTTGGGTTTGTTTTTGGGGGGTTTTGTTGATTTTGGTTTGTTGGTTTTTTGGGTTTTTTTTTTGGTTGTTGTTTTTTGGTTTTTTTTACATTTAATGGAAAAGTAGAGTTTTTTTTTCTCAAGAAGGGAAGGAAAAAAAATGGGGGGAAAAAAAAGCAAGCTAAAATTAAAGCTCTTTTTGTAGCATCAACAAAGCATCAAAAACAGAGATTAGACTCCTCAGTACCTCAATTTCTTCTGGTGGAAAATCAAATTAATTTAATTAATCTTTATGGATGATTCAAATACCACATGGCAGATGCATTTATTAAAGGTGACATACCATGCTGGCTTAGCAAATGATCATTTTGTCCCTGGAATAAGAAACATATTCCTGATCCAGATGCATCTAGATGTTGAAAATTACAGAAAAATTATCTGTTCATAAATTGATTGTTCACACTGTTTTCCCCTGAGAGGACATATGAAAACATATTAGTTCTCCATGTCTGCATTATGCAGGCTCTGGAGGATGCACTGCACCTTTTTCTGTCATAACTTTTTTTGGCTGAAAAGTGTTGGCATATGCAATTGGGAAGGTAGTGGAAAGAAGACAAGGGGAGAATATGTATAGCCAAACAGGAGCTAAAATCAGAGGTGTTCCAGCCAGCACCAAGTAGTAGGTGAGATGCAGGTATTCAGTACTCTGAATCCATTACTATCTGTTTAACTGTGATTTATCTGGAATTTATGTTCTTCTGTAAGCATGTTCATGAGTCTTCAGATACTCCTGCAATAACAGCAATAACAATAGTTAAAAAGATCATTGCCATGTAGAATTGATTGTGAGTCCCTGAGCATGTGTCTAGGAGGCAGCATGTTGAAAGTATGTTACAGGTCTAATTTCAAGGAGGAAATTTCATCTATTTTATGTATGCATAAATATTTTGCTTTTTAGTTTGGCTTCTCATTGACAGTAGGCTTTACAGCTACACTTGCTCCTCACCCCTTTTTTCTCTTCTTCCTATAGAAAATTTGTAACACTATGGTCAATATCAATGAAATTCAGTGACGTGTTAAATGCCAAAAAAGAGACAGTGAATGGATACATGCTTCATGAAAATCAGCAGCTCTGGGATCTCAAGTGTGCTCTCTCTGATAAAAGGTGATAATAGTTCAGGTGCTGGCTGTCCAGAATGGGGGCAGGTGGTTTCCACTTAACTTGGCTACAGCCCAAGAAATACTTGTCCCACTGAAAATACAAATCAAAATATTTAATTGTAGGGATGGAAACCTGAGAGATTGAGGTAATGAAATGACAAAAAGGGAAATAAATTCCATTAGTTCCATTCCTCACAAAATACCTCCCACATCTCTTTGTTTGTTTGCTTGCTTACTTCTTCTTACTAAAATGTGTAGCTGTCACCTAAGCTTCTAAGGAAAAATAATGCATAATAGCTTTAAACTGCAGCATAAGAATAAAAAAAAAAGAAAAGAAAAGGTGTTCTTGGAAGGAGGTAGGTGCATTAATCAGTCACTTATTAATTTTACCATAGAATTTAAAAATTAACCTGAATAATTCTCTTCTTTGCTTCTCCCACAATTAAATATTATTAACAATTAGCACATCTGTAATGTGTTGAGAGGTTCTTTTTCTTTGGCAGTTGGGAAGCAGTCAAAGAATCTCTGTAAGGAATAGTGTTTTGTGAATGCCATACTTATGGAGTTAACATGTATACATGATATATACATGGACACAAACACTGGCCTGTCAGCACATCAAGACATAATGGGATTATAAATAAGTATATTTGGAGCATTGTTGTACAGAAAATAGAAAAAGTACTTTACAAAAATAGTTTAAAGTTTTAAGATAATGGTCCACTGAGCCATGTAGTCAAGAAAGAAATAATAAAAAGGAATAATGGAAAACAGCTAAATAGGGACGTGGATTAGTACTGCAAAGGCCACTTGTAGGTAACAGAAAGAGAATTTGTTCTTTATTTCTAGGAGTAAGACTAGGGATAGCGATTCAGATTAGAGAACATGAAAAGCAAACTTTGCACAATTCACTCAAGGATATATAATATTATATTACTATAACCCAGAAATGCAAGCTTTTTCCATTTTTCTACAATAAATATGTGGTCTCAATAATACCAATATTAAACAATGCAGTGAGAATCTTTTAACATATTAATATGTCAAATATTTCTTGACTTTCTCACTAAGTTTTAAAATCAGGTCCTCTGTACATTTTTTTCTCTGAAACAGTTACCACAAACTCCTACAATGGCTCTTTTCCACCTTCCACAGACTTGGCATACCATTTCCAGATCCTCTGGCAATAGCTATGCCATGGGATACTCTTGGTTTCATCTGGCCTTCCCTACACTTTCTCCATTGAAAGAAGCCTAGATAAGCAGTCTAGATAAAATTATTGTATGAGCCTGACATGGCTGTAATAAAAGTCTCCAATATCTTAATGAGGGGGAAAAGACTGCAGTAAGGTTTATACTGATGACAAATAATAATTAAATTCATCAGGGTACTATGGGATGATAGACCCTTACATGCAGAATTATAGTATTTTTTCCTCCTTGACACCTTCCCAAGAAAAGCCTGGCTGAATTGTCCTGTGCTGAGCTCCGTATTGCAATACCAGGAATTAAACCACTATTCCAAAATTTTCCTTTTAAGACAAACTTGAATACTCCTAATCATTGCCTATGCATAGCCTAGAGAACACTTCTAAGATGATCATTTAGGGATTAAACAGAGAGGATTAACAGTTTTCTAATATCTTTTCAAGACCTTTAACAGTACTTGGAAAACTTTGTGATTGCTAAATCGAAGACATTGTGTCCCTCATCCAAAAAACTCTTTTAAGGATTGCTGTGAAAACAAAGAATGGATTCATATACATCTAGAAGGAAACAGGAGTTCAAATCCCTTTGAATAGCTGACTCTCTGCATCTATAAAAAGGAATCACCTGTTTTCTGATCCTTCATGTTTTTTATTTCTCCCCTTATCACTTTATGTAACTATCAAATTTTCTATTCCATTCTTTTGAAATCCTGACTTACTCCTTTCTAACTTTGTGGAGTGCAGTCCACTTCTGACCATGAGTGACTGTTCAGCTGTTATGTTCTTCCATGCATTTTCCCTTTTTACAACTGCACTTATTATTCCGCACTTCCCTCTCTTTAATCTTCCAGCACCACATTGCCTATCTAGGCTGTTCTTCTACATAATCCAGAAAGCATCTTTACACTTAATATGCTTGTACAACAGCAGAAAATAACATTCTCTCTCTACTTTGCCAAGTAGAAGCATCACAATAACAAATTTTATAAGATTCCTTATACAACCTTTAGAGCTTTAAGGACATAATATCTTTATCTTTGCTAATGAGTCCAAAACTACCTAGTCCTTCTCTAAGCATGTTATAAAGTTTGAATTTATATAAAGCTAACTTGAGCAAAGGAGATATCAGTGGATGAGCAGAGCACTGCTTACCTTGCTCAGATGCAAATCCACACCTTCAGAAACCCCATCACAGAAAACTGAGTAAATTCTTAGCATCATTAGACAAAACTTTTTGTATATATTCATAGAACTGAAAGATAGAACACAGATGAAGAAGCTGCTATTAAAAGAAAAACCACACATTTTTAAAGAATAATTACCCTAGTGCAATTTTCTTAGAAGGCTAATTTGCAAATAAGTTATTTACAAACATTTGCTGCGATTTTAAACACCATTCCTTAAATTTCTGTCTTCCTCTCAATGATTTCTCTAAAACTAAATAATACATAATGCATTGAGTTATCATCAAAGCCACTAGCTAGATGTTTTATCATTGAAACCTAAGACCTTACATTTATTTATATAGTACTTGAGGGACCAGGATAAGTCAACACTTTGAACCTCGCTCCTCAGACTCCATAAATCTTATAACTAATTTTTTATCTCTCAAATAAAATTGATAGTTCATGGGTGGGTTAATTATAAGTGGAGATGCACAGCACTTCTTTAGTCTAATGAGGGAAGATAGAATATGTTAATCAATTTTTTTCTGTGTGTGTCATATGACTGAGGCAGCGTTGGGAAGCAAAGAATGAGACAGGCTGTGGTTTTGCAATAGTACATGTAATTCAGAACTTTTTTGAATCTTATTTTGTCACCTAACATAGTTTCCATGAGCACCAGTGTTAGATAAGAAGTTATACGTTTCATCTACCAATATTGAGATCTATCAATGGAATAATCACTGCACTGAAAGGCTTCCTTTAGTTCCTTATTCATAGTCTGTCTCTACCCAACCTGAACATCACTTCAAGCACAGTTATAAGATATATATTTTTAAATATATATCACTTCCTCTCTGATTCTGCCAGTCTTTGCATACTTTCCTTTTTAACCCTCTTTATTCTTAGTCCAAGCTGATGATCCTCCCACTAATAATTTCACTTAATTGCCAGTTTTCTCTTTATTAGCCAAATTGACATTAGCAGATCCTGTCCTTCTTGTGCAGTACTTGGATTTTTCTGTTCCCCAAAGATCTCTGTCTTTAAGCTCTCTCTATGAAATATGAAGGGGGAAAACCAATAGCAAGGTTAAAATTAACAATTAGGAAAATTAGTGTGGCTAAGGGATGATATGGATAATTGATTTCTTCTGTCCTCAGGACTGGCTAGTATCAAATCCTATCAGTCACAGGAATTTGAGAAAGATATAGTGCAGAATCTCAAAGAACAGTGTTAATTGGAGAAGTTTGTATTTTTTTTAATTAATAAAGAGGTTACCAAAATAATTAAAAATATTTTAAAATCATACACAAAAATACTTCATCATCCTGATTAATTTACATATTTCTCCCTAATATTTCTTCTCTTTTTTTGTTTAGAATGCAATTCAAATGCACCTTTCTTAAGAGAAGTATAGTGTCTTATGCTGAATGTTCAGCTCTTTGCCTTACACTCCCTTTCTCTCCCAGCAACTGAAAGCCTCCAGCTACTAAGTTTTGCTGTAGAAAGATAAGACTGCAGAATGTTACTTTCCTTGTATGACTCACAGTCCAAACACATTCAGATATTTGAAGAGATAGATGGAACTGAGAAGTCATGTGAAAAAGAAGGGATGAAAACATTCTAAGAAACGGAAAAGAAAGAAATTTCTTCAAAGGAAAGGATCAATCAGCTGAATAGGAGAAATAAAACCAGAATGTGGTAGTAACTGTCTGGGTGAAAAAACAAGTTACATTTTTGTCATCTTGCTTCTGAGAGCTGTTAAGCCTTTCTGGGTTTTTTTCTGCTTTTGTGATGATTCATTAGTAGAAATATCAATGTGATATAGTGGTAGGTCCAGAATGATTATACAAGCACTGAAATTAGTTACCAATATTGCCCAGTGTGACCAAGAGGTTCCACAAAAGACTTCAGTAAAATTAACTTTATCTCAAAGCTTTTTTTGTCTTTGATCTGTTGTGCTCTCACCATATTGTGACTCTGCACAGTGTTTCAAGTTCAGCTGTAAAATAATTTGTAAGAGGGAAAAAAAGAAAAAAAAAGTGCTTTAAGGAAGGATCATTCTGCCTTTTGTTTAGCAAAACTATGGTGCAGTTTCTATCTTTAGTTTTTCCACGCTGGCTTAAAAAAAGATATCTATGATTACTGATAGTAATAATGAAATTAAATTCTGAATATGTCCTGGAATTGTCATCTCTTTAGGGAATATTGTAACTAAAACAGATGCCATTCCTCATAAATACAATACATTAATCCTTCTTGCTTTAAGCACAAGTAGACTCACAGACAGTGCAGGGACACTCAATCAACGAGGTAAGCCATTTCCTTCTGCAGTATTTAAGTGAATGAACTTTTGTATAGGACTTCAATTTCCTGAGATGAATCAAAGCTGTTTCAGCCATTATGAAAGAGAAGGTAAAGGACTGAACAAACACATTAAACACTGGCTATTGTCTGTGGCAGGACATGATGGACAAGCTCTGAAGAGGTGCTGGAACAACAATCTTCAATAAAACCTAGCTACATTTAACCATTCATCTTTCAGGCTTCCAGTCTTTTTACGTTCTTTGGATTAGACTGGATTCAGCACGTACATCTTGTAATATTTACTTCCAAGGCATTGGAAGTAAATATTACAAGATGTACGTGCTGAATCCAGTCTAATCCAAAGAACGTCCAGTGGATTAGACATACTCTTTGATAAGATCTAAAGCGTTTTCAGGAGGGGATAATCACATTCTATTCTGCCAGATATGAGGTGATAACACAAATTGAGGAAATAGTTTAGTGTGTTTAGGAGCAATAGTACATTTACTGCAGATGCAGGGTCCAACAGGAATCTGGAGACTAGAATAGATGTTATTTTTTACTTTAAGAAAATGTCAGGGCTTATGTCTAATATTCTAATTGCAAAGATGATAACACCTCCAGACAGCAATTTAGCTAAATTTTACTAACCACCAAGAAAGTTTTTATGCATTTCTCAGCCATCTATATAGGACTTACAGAGTTAGTCTCCTGCATTCCCAATAAAAAAAGTGCTGAAATGAGTTAATATTTTCATGTTTATATTCAAGATTTTTCCTCAAAGGAGCTCCATTTACATAATAAGAAAAATTTAAAATTAAAAACAAATTTATTTGAAATAATTTTAGGGATGGCAGAGGTTATACTTCTCACCATGACAGCACCAGAAGGAAGTCTTGGCTGATGCTGTTCCTTCAGAAATGTTGAGTTTACCACCGCTGACAATTAGCAGGTTTAGTTACTTAATGGATACTTAAACTGTAATATTTTATTTTATTTCTTTATAACTGAAATCTATAAAAATATTTATGTCTGTAACAAGTATTTACAATTTAAGCAGTATACATCAGTTCATGAGTAAATTCATTTATTGTACGTATTTTATATAGGTATCACTTTTAACCAGTGACATCAGCCAAATGACAATTACCCAACTCAGAAAGTCTTTCCAAACACAACTTCCAGGTCAGTAAAGGTACTTCAAAAATAGGTTCAGTTATGGAGACAAGAACTCTGATTGCAACAGTATTGCCTTAGAAAATGACACCAAGCTGAGTGGTGACACACCTGAGGGACAGGACGCCATCCAGAGAGACCTGGACAAGCTTGAGAATTGTGCCCAAGGGAATCTCAAGAGGGTGAACAAGGACAGGTGCTAGTGCTGCACCTGGATCAGGACAACCCAGGGCCTGGGCAATGCACAGATGCAGAGGAGCTCTGCCAAGAAGGACTTGGAGGTGCTGTGGGTGAGAGGCTGGACATGACCCAGCCTTGTGCCCCTTGCAGCCCAGAAAGACAAATGTGCCCTGGGCTGCATCCAAAGCAGCGTGGGCAGCAGGTGAGGGAGGGGATTCTGCCCCTCTGCTCTGCTCTGCTCTGCTCTGCTCTGCTCTGCTCTGCTCTGCTCTGCTCTGGTGAGAGCCCACCTGCAGTGCTGCACCCAGCCCTGGGGTTCTGAGCACAGGAAGGACATGGACTTGTTGGAGTGAGTCCTGAGGAGGCCACTGAGATGATCGGGGAAGATTTTTCTCCTGTGGAGAAAATCTGAGGGTTGTTCAGATGGATAAGGTTCCCGGGAGAGTGTATTGCAGACTTTCTATGCATAAAGGGAGCCTCTAAGAAAAATGGAGACAAACATTTTGGCAGTACATCTTCTAACTGGACATGGTGCAATGGTTTTATACTAAAAGAGAATAGATTCCGACTAGATATGAGGAAGAAATTTTTGTCATGAGGATGGAGTAGGTTGGCCAAGAAGGTGGTAGATGCCCCACCCTTGGAAACACTCAAGGTTAAGTTGGACAGGACTCGTAGAAACTTGATTTATTTGAAGATGTCCCTGATTATGGCAGGGGGATAGGACTAGATGATCTTTAAAGGTCCCTCCCAACACAAACCATTCTATAACTCTGATTCTATGAAAATTAAATGCTTGCCAAGTCAATCCCTCTGTAATCCTACCACCTTAATAGAAAACAGGCAGTGCCTTGGAGGCTATTTGAATTTCAAGACCATGTAAGTTTGATTTGATTTATTGGAATTACCACCACTGAGGCTATAAAATTACTCTTATAGGTGTTTTCTTGTGTATTCAGCTGCTCAGAACAACAGCATAGTACAATATGGGAGCCCAATGAAAGATACTGAATATATTTGCTGACTGAAAGCTACTTTTCTATATTTGGACTCACATTTACCCATGAGTGTGAAATAGAAAGGTTTTGTTCATTCAGATAAATCTGTCTTATTAATATTAATAAAGACAGCCAAAACTTGATACAAAGCTCTCTGCAGACAGCTCATGGATTTTCAGAGTTCCATGGCCACCCACTCTGAGTCAGTGTAGAAAGAAAAAAATAAGTTGTTGGGGGGAAAAGAATTTAAAAAATAATTCAGTTTTCTGAGTTTAGTTCCCTCTTGGTATTTGCACACATGCCTATGCTAGGGATAGGGAAACATTGCTTCATATTAAAAACCTCACCTCTTCTGTAGACACTTTTCCTCATCCTGCCGTTTCCAAGACAAACTAGTAAAATGCCTGATCATCAGTTTTCCCAAATTCCAGCCCACTGACCTATAATGTGCATGCACAGCAGAAACAGGTGTATTTTTATTTTAATTCAGACAAAACTGAGCCTATAAGCATAGTGTTTTGGAAAATAAAATTGAAAAGGAGAACACATGCCCTGTGCCAATGAAAGTGCCTAAACCTGCAGACAGCTTCCTGCAAAGGCTAAAGAACAGCTGAAGACATCCAGCTGCATATCTACCATTTAAAAGCCTGGCAAAGAGCAGCTGTTTTCTCTTGATCAAGTCTCTGTTCCACTTAGGGCTCAGAGCCTGTATCCATCCCTTGGATCATTACATAGAGATTTACAGGCACACAATCTGTAGCAGAACTGCTCCTGAGAGATGGAGGGGGAACAGCAGCTGAAAAGAAATCTGAGGCATTACAGTAGATAACTCCTGCAAATATCATGAGTGAGAGAATTAGCTGCACCATGATTTGAAAGGCTGAAAATAGGTGAAATAAACCCCAAATATTCACATGGTCTACATCTATAAAATATTATCCGAGAGAAGCTTTATTCTGAATCTCAAATCTTGTGCTCTGTGCTCCTTCCTGCTACCATAGGGACTTAATCCTAAATTCCCTTTTCTTCACTACAATCTGAAAATCCATTTATGCCCCTGGGAATGGTTATTCCTGTCTAAAGAAGGGAAATGCAAAATAGATCAGCAACCCTCATCCACTGGCACTGCAGCCTCTGTGCTCACCTGGCACATTGGGATATCTGAATGGATGTCTCTGACTGCAGGCCATCAATCACAACAGCAGCAAGCCAGCTGAATAATGGTGTGATTGTCTTGGAGTATTTTTTCAAAAACACTTCACAGATTAAAACAAAGTTTTAGTCTTGCATCAAACCTGCCAATTCACTCTGCAGTGCTTTACAGTGCTTCCAATGTGGTCAGCCTAGAGTAACAGCAAGAGCTTGTGCCTAGGGCTTTAGAAGTGAGTCAAAAGAAGTTATTGAACATTTTCCCATGTATTTATAACATGTTTTTAAAAAATCAAGCTCAAATACATTATTCCCAACTCTAGCAGCTGATGTATCATAATGCAGCCACAGAAATAGTCATGTATTTTGAGCAGTGACAGAACACACGTGACAAACAAGAACAGGAGTGGGATTTTTAACTTAGAGAGGGGCCTGGCTTACAATAGAAAACTTGTTTTGAATTATCCACCTACATGAGAGCATTTTATTAATAGCAGTTAAATGGAAATCCTTTTCTGAGATAGGCCAAGGTAATGAACTATCCTTTAAAATGTTGCATGAGACCACACATTAAGTGACCTAGAAAGAAACGTATAAGAAAAGGCTCCAGCAAATTCTGGGCAAATACTAAGTCTGTGAGTATAAATCTCCCTCATCCAGCAGTTGTACCCAGAAAATTTTATATAAACAACTTTGCTTTGTTTTACCTTTAAATAAACATATACTATACAACAGATGCATTATAATGTGCTGTAGGAAAAAGATTTTTAAAAAATCAGGGGCAATAGAGAGAAATAAGATTTCTTTGCAGTAGACATTAAAAAAAGTTTATGCACAACTTAAGACAGAGGGTTTAACTACAAGGTCAATGTCAGTATGTTAACATATAGTTAGGACACTGGGAAATAAATATATTGCTCTGGGGAGGGAAAAATGCACAAAATTTTTCATTGTAAGGGATCTTCTCATGTTCTTTAAGTAGGATTTGTAGAGTAAAATAAAAAAATTATCCTCCATTGGTGGTGAAAAGGAGAGAGAGTTGATTTACTGTAAAAGGTTCATTTAATGACTTTTGCATTATAAAGAATATGGCAATTCCCAGGGAGAAGGAGCAGCCTTTGGCTTGTCAGTCTTAAAGAAGTGCACTCAGCACATTGCTTCAATGAAGATAGATATCAATAATAAGGCAAAACTGATGAGTTTGGGACCTATTTGCATAAACTGGTACTTATGATTCTGAAATGCTCACATTACAAATACTGAAACCATACAGATTTCATTCTAACAGATTTAACACATTAAAAAAGTGCTATTTATCTATGTAAATAAAATTTCTGTGCTGATGCTTCAGGGATTTCCAAATTTTTCAACTATCCTACTTATAGCAAGCCAACCAGATACTTTATGAACACAGCAATATTTATCACTGGCTTCAGCTATAAATTTGGGAGCGGGGGGTATTTATTTTGATTTTCTTCTAGATAGAAAAGAACTAGAGATCCAAGATTTTGGTGATAAAATACACTGGAAAAACATTAATGCTGAATTGTTGTGGTTGTTTGGTTTTGTGGGGCTGTACCAAGGGGGTTTAGACCCTCAACAGAACTATATTCCTATCTGTTAATGCATTGTAAGAGCTCTTATTTGAATCACAAATGGATATTTTTTCCCCATGCATCTTCTGCAAGGATTCATCTGCAGCATCATTAATCCAGTCTGCATTGGTGCACACAGTGACATCCACTGGCGCAGAGTGTTTTTGCTACAAGAATCACAGAAATGCCTACCATGTGTTGTGATTGATTAAGGTTTTGAAAGCAATTTAATTCACTTCTACACTGTCTAATGCAGCACAGCATTTAATACTGCTTAGCTTTAGGCATGGAAATATTCCCACAAGGAAAAAAGTTTCAGTGTTTTCTCATTGGAGTCAGGGCACCTTGCAAGACTCAAACTCGAAAAATACACGAAGTTCCATCCTGGAAGGATTCCCAGCTCTTCTATCTAGTTTGTCTCTCAACTTACCAAGGGAGCATAGTGCACAATTCATGACTATCTACAGGTTAAACATATGTTTCTCTTTTCCTTTTTTTCTCCTCTCCACCTTCCACAGCTGGCCCAGAGTTCATGCAGCTGAGGAAGAAGCTGATAATGCAGAACAAATTGTGTTCTGACAATCTTCTGTCACTTTCTGCCCGCATGAGAAAGCCCAGCAATCCAGAGAGTAGAAATCACCTTCCCCAGGATTCAGCACATCTGGGCTTTATGGACCCAAGAAGATGAACACCAACAGATAAATCCAAGCCTTTTTGGACTGCATTTATTTTCCAGCCTCCTGGAAAAAACACAGTTTAACAACAATGTTCAGTGCTTCTCAGATGTGTTGGAGCCATTTCACACATTCAGTGCAGCACCTGCAAAATTTCATAAAAACACAGGCAGAAATGCAGGTGTTCTGCATATAACAAACTAATCTCTCTCTATCCCTTGAGGTTATGGTGATGTGCAAAGCTGTATTGTTCCAGGGAGAAAAATCACAGATGAGTGGATTTAGGGCAAACAGGAATCATATGTAATATCTCTAAACTAAATAACAGGCAATTAGCTCAACAGGATTTCTTTTTGTGCAACAGTAAGATGAGGAAGGGATTACTGTTGGATGTATCTACACTTAAATAACTGTTTTCTTAAAAATGAAAAATTAAAAAAGTGAGGCTTTTTTAAATTGGATAGTTCAAAGTAATTTTTCTTGTTCCTACCTATGATTTAAAGATTACAGTGATATATACTGAAGAGTCTTTCAAATTATAACACATTTTGAACTGAAGATGTATAAAATTTGGACATTTTTGAGGGTAAAAAGAAGTGAAAATGTGTTCTTTCTAATAATATTTAATATTTAGTATTTTCTGAAATTAATAATTTTTGCATCAGCAATTATGATAGTAATATATGCTAATATATCACCAAACTCTAGAATCCATTTCAGTTTTCCATGTCCAAATATTTGCAATAGTTTTAAAGCAGCTTTGAATACTAATTTTTTTAATGAGCATGCTCCAAAACCCTGGACCCGTCAAAAATTGCCAGAATACCTCTAGCTGACTGCTCTGTAAAGTTGGTGTGTTACAACAACAGAGTGCCTCCTTTTCCTTTATATCATGTTATGCACCATTACCAAGCCTGTCAACTGAATCCCAAATCTGTAGTCTCTGATTCTAGTGACAGCTTGCAAAGTAAAAAAGCAGAATCTTGCTCTTCAGACAATAGATTTTATCTTCTTTTCAGTGCATACAATTTAGGAAAAAAGCCTTTTTTAGATCTTTAAATTGGGCAAATTTGATTTGGAAGAAACAATTAACAGGTGTTGGTGATCATTTCTTTCAACTGGCTTAAGTTAAATTTATACTTTTCAGATCACATACTACCAAATAAGTATGCAAACACTGATTTTTTTTAAACTCTTCCAACTACAAAAACCCCTCAAAACAAAGCAGATACAGATCCTGTGAAATCCAGAGTTGCAACGAAAACAAGCAATCTTACAAAAAAAAATACAAATTATCATGTGTTTAGGGGTTAATTCCAAAAGTAAGGGGAAGCATACATTACTTTCATTTCATTATTTGTTTCCTCCAAAAACTAAGATAGTGCCTGATTATTTTGGTAAATACTACATTCATTCTACCTTACTGTGTTGTTTGGGTTTTTTTTTCATTTAAGAAAATACTAGCGCTGGTGTAGTGCTGGTGTAGTTTCAAACCACCTTACATATTCTACTGGACATATTCGTTTGCTCTTTAAACATTTTGGTCCTTTATTTAACAAAGCTGCTATTTATATTGCTTTTAACAACACAACACAAAGGATAACAGAAGACACTATTTTAGTTCTTAAAGATTCAGTTCCCTGGTGCAGCTCAGTTTCTATTCCAATAAGCTTGTGCAACTGCTATTTCTCCATGGGTGCAGAAAAGCAGCTGTGCATTCTGTAGCAGATTTCCAGTGCCATGGAAAAGTCACAGTGCATGTAAAGCTTTCGTCTCATTTTTCCCTGAAGCCCATAAAAAAAAAATTACAATGAAGTAGTGATGCTGTAGCAAAGCTGAAGGACTGGCAAAGGTCACACCTGAGGAAGAGGAAAACACAGCTGCTTTCATAACATTCAGCACATTAAATTCAATAAATGCTAATTTAATACCCATCCTTGGATTTCAACAATCTCACTCATTTTATCAGGGTAGATCTTGCTAAGAACTGAAACCTTCTCTATCTTTATTCATCTCTTCCATCCCCCAGCCATAATTTTATATCTTTTCTCACACCATTTTATCTATCAATTTTAATACCAACTTTACTGTAATGTTTTACAAGTTCCACAATATTCTTGGTTGCTACATTATAGTACAGAGCTGTCGTTAGCAGAGCCTAGGCCTTTTCTGCTCCTCACCTCACCCTAGCCACCAGTAAGGAGGGTGAGGGTGCACCAGGAGTTGGAGGGGACACAGCTGGGATAGTGACCCCAGCTGACTCAAGAGATATCCCTGACCACGTGGTCTCCTGCTCATCATGTAGAGCTGGGGTCAGGAGGAAGAGTGGGGGACATTCGGAGTGATGGTGTTTGTTTTCCCAAGCCACTTTTATGTGTCACGGAGCCCTGCTCTCCCTGGATGGCAGGTTGTGATTGAATTCCTTGTTTTGCTTTGCTTGTGCAGGCAGCATTTTGCTTTACCTATTAAACTATCTGTCTTTATCTCAACCCTTGAGTTTTTTCCCTTTTACCCTTCCAATTCTCTCTCTCATCCCAGCAGGGGAGACTGAGTGCACAGCTGCATGGGGCTTTGTTGTCAGCTGGGCTTTAACCACGACAAAGACATATAATTAGAAGACAAAAACAAAAAGTTATTTTGGCTTGGTCTTACTGCATTTGCTATCTGTGCAGATCAATCAATGTTTAAAAAAACTTCTTGGTAAAGAAGGGCTTTTCAATTTGGGCTATGTGATTCCACATCTTTATAACATATTGCCATCTATTGGCAAAAGGGAGAAAATGCCAGCTTTTTGGTATGAAACTTTGCATTGAAAGTAAAAATCCTCCTCCAAACATTCATACATAACTATTCCTTGTATGTGTACAGAACTGCTATATAATAAAGATTTATATGTTTTTTGTGTAAGAGGTGTTTTTAAAATTGAGTCCAGCTCTTCAAAATTGAAAAACATAATATTCAATATAATGCTTAGAAGGACTTACCTTAAAACATTCTTAGTATTACATATAGAATGTTTATGTCCTATACTCATATCCACTGAAGGGTGTTACAGGTAGCATGTTTCTTTGCCACAGGTCTTAAAACATTAATTAATAACTGCTAACTCACAACACAAAATCCAAAAGAGATGAACTTGTCAGTTCTGTATGATTATCTCTGCTATGCCAAATTTGTAATTAAAATCTCCACTAGCTGCTACTAGCTCATTCCTCACCATGTACATAAAAATAATCCATTGCTTTGCCAGCAGAGGGTCAGCTGGTGAAAGTCCAGAGGGAAATGTTTTGATCCAGCATAAGGAGACCCTAAATCGGTGAACTGACACAATATAAGACTTTCTTACCAGGACAGAAGTTCATTAAGGATGAATTTTCAGTCATGATGACAGCTAAATAAGTGTAGTAGATATCTTTGAGAATATTTATGAACTTAAGTTAGTCAAATAAAAATAAAACCAAAACCAGCCCTTTTCATTCTGGTATTTTGGAGATACAAAAGTAATTTATTTCAACGGAGTCAAAAGCTTCTTTTTTTTTCTTTTTTTTTTTTTTTCTGCCAGTTTCCCCCTTGAAAGTTAATTTAATTATTTGACTTACCTGCCTAGTAATTTCAAGACACCCTTAGTAATTTAGCTGCATGGACTGTAAAATGTCACACAAACTAATAACATACTGAAATATTAACTGAATGTTACAAAAATCAATACAAGTCAAAGGTAGAGGAAGAGAGAAACAAGTGAAAATTAAACAACGGATATACCACATGGATCTGCAGGATGATGGATAGGCTGAGGGTTCAGATTAAAAAATGAAAGTTCTAGAACATATTGAAAATGAAAGAAAACCCACTGACAAATAATTATTGAACCTAAACCTGCAAAGACATGCATCAGGGGAACAAATTACACTGTTCAATATTTAGTTCACTAAGTCTTTTTCTTTTTCCCTGGGCAGGCCAACTTCTGATTCATCTAATGGCTGGATGGGGATGTTAGAAGATTTAAAATATTTCTCACTCCCACTTTGCTGCCTGCCAGTGCCACAGAATGGACAGTAGAGGAAGGACTTTTTCCTTCCTCCACAGGGATGGTAAAGAACAGGAAAAGGTCATATCCCAACTTCATTTCACTTACAACCTTAGCAGACAGCTATGTCAGGGATGTGTGTGGAGCTTTCTGAAGGACACGTCCTCCCCAAATAATAGAATCTGGGACCCAGATCAACCCCTGTTCAATCCAGCTGCCAGCTCAATGCCTCCTGAAGCACTTCCCTGTCCTCAGCAGAGCCACATTTCAGATGCTCTTATTCTCAAAAATGAAGGTGATAGCTTCAAATAAAAAAGCCTAATATTAATGAAACCTAAGCCCTGTTATGAACAGTCCGATATTATATATATATATATATAAATAAATAATTTTGATATAACTGTGTCCCCACCCCAGAATGATCAGCCCTGGGAAGAGTAATGTAGAACAGGAAACTTGTTTTCCTGCTCTGGAGAACATGCTGAGGTCACAAAAACATCCTCTGCTCCAGGCTGGAGCAAACCCAAGAATTTTGGCTCCTTTTAATGAGATAAAGAGAGTAAAGTATTTCTGAAATTCATCTGGATGTTCTGACTTTTTCTGAATTTGAACAAGTCTGCCAAAACCAAATTCTCCCACCTCCCAAGTCTACGATCTGCCCACCAACAAACCTTCTGCTGTGTATTTCTCTTAGGGAAATTCTCCCCTGAAGGTTCTACTGCAGTCAGTATAGTCCCACAGGAAGCTTTATTCCATAAAAAACACATTCACTTCTGTCAGCTGGGAATAAAGTTATAGGCTGTAAGGCTAAAGATAGTGTTGCATTCTTAGTTCTGCCCCCCTGCTCAAACTGTGACCTCCCATTAAGTCACTTAAAGATGTCTCTAAAGCATATGAATAATTCAGAAGGCTAATCTTCCTCAAGCTTTCATTCAATCAACTACATTTAAAAATGTGCTTCCTTTCTAACATTGCATCTCTGTTTTCCCCTCTTCCCAGCAGTGAATTGCCATTTCTGTGTGTACTTTAGAGTTCTAAGTATGACAAATGGTGTTAATGAGCTATTAACAAAAGCTGGTCACCTCCCTGTGACTTTTTCAGCTTTCTGCCAGAGTACGCAGAAACTCCTTTTAATAAATGTATACTTGGAATGCATTGAAAATGGAGTACATAACTCACTCAGGCCTTTTGTTCTCGAGGGCAACAGCTCCCCTTAATCCATCACTGTAGACCAATGAGGCTAATGCAATATTCTACTTCAAACTGTTATGAACATACTTTTCATTTTATAATGTCTTTCATCCAACAGAGATGGACCCCAAGGTGTTTTAGAGATTGCATTGTATGGTGTGATAACAGTACATGGATCACTGCACTCATGCTGAAATATAGACTCCTCTGGGTGGGAGATCAGCAGACATCTCCCACTGCCAGGAGCACTGTGCAGTATATTAAGGCAGAAATGAAGGCTACTTTATCCTCTTGTGCCCGCGGGTGAATGCAGGTAGGCTGGACTGTATTTTCTTGTGATATAATTTAGCCAGGAAATGGGAACCAACAGTGTCAGAAATACAGCCTGAATTTTAATCACTTCTGAGAACATGTTGTTCCCTTGTGTTAGAATTGAAAGATAGTTTAAACTGTACAAATCCAAGGCCATCTCTGCCTTAATCTCGACCTCAACAGAGCTCAGGACAACCTGAGGATCACCTGCTCCCTGTCAGGGGAACCCCCTACTGTTAGAAATACCAATGTGGTCCTGCTCTGATCATACCAGGTGCTCCTGGAAGGGACAGCATAAGGACACAGCAGCCAGCTCTTCCTTCTGAAGAGAGGCTGATCATTTCCATTCCCTTGATGGTGCTGGACACCACTGGCCCCTTTATTTCATACACTTACTTGTATTCTTTGCATTGCTAGGTAATTTTTTTACACTTCAGATGCACAAACATCAGGTAGGTAGCATCTTTATGTGTACAGGGTGCACTAGCACTGATCGAGTTGGAGGAACTCCAATTGGATCAGTGCTAGTGCACACTGTATACACAGAGATGCTACCTCCTAAAGCCTCTTAGACATATATAAGCCAAAACCAGGAGAAAAGGAGAAAAATAGATTCAGTATATGCACTTGATTTTTCAGTTTTATTGACTTCTCAAAATAAAGGCTGCAGATTAAAAATGTCATTTTTCAGTTATCATACCCTATCTCAGGGCACCTTAGTACTGGAAATAAGATTCTCTTTAGAATTTAGTATTAATTTGCAGGTAAAGGGAACGCTGTTACTGAGCAAAAATGTGAGCTCAGCCACTAGTTAGTACGTGTGTGTGTGTGTGTGTGTGTTCAAAATCTTCCCATGCTGCATCCTAAAGAGCTCACCTTTACTTCCTCAGAGTACAAAAGAGTCAGACAAGACTCTCCTCATTGTATTTCTGTCGTAACTGAGGAACAGTCACTTCCTTAACCCTCATAACAATGGAGAAACCACCCTTTTGATTTAATACAGAGGCCAATCTCTTTGACTGACCATATCCGGACTTTCTAAAAATGATGGAAGACCTTTTCAGTGGGTAGTTAGGGACTAACTTGGATTTGTGAGTTTTGAAAGAAAAAAATTTCACAGGATATCATAATATAGACTATTCTAAAGTAGGCACCACCTTTCAATGGGTTCAGGGCTTTCTGACTAACCTGATCCACTGCTACCCATGACTGGTGGAGTTCAGTGAGCCTGCTGCAGATACCCCAGGAATATGCTTAAACAAGAACAACTGTGGAAGGGATCCAAATCAACAAATTATTAGACTTCCTACATGAACTGAATTAACTGGATAAAAAAGAATAGCAGCTGGCTAAAGATTCCATGTATACTTGCAGTGAAAAACTACTTTTTTTTTCAGGACTCTTCATGTATTTCTTTACTTTAAACTCTTGTTTTTTTTATGAAAATGATGTACAAGATGTCATAAAGTTTGAAAAATCTTTCTGGATTTTTCTATTTCAAACATCTGCTAATTCTGTTGTGTGAGAACTGCTACTCACTTTCAAAAATTTAAAAAGGCTTATTAAAACCTTTTCAAAAATACAACAAAAGTCTGAATAGAAAAAATATTACAGCGCCAGGAACAGAGGATTTTTCCCACCACGTGCTCAACACCACAGTGGGTGTGTCTTTTAACCCTTTAGTCCCTCCCAAAGTTCTGTCCATCAACTTCTTCTTTGAACTCCAGTGGTGGAGTTCACTTCCTTACGTCTTGATTGGAGGTCAGATGCTTCCATAGTAACAAACCAACCCACCCAAGTGTCCCAAACCAAGGTCAGCTCATAGTAACAACCTAAGGGGGGGTAAAACATAAGTATAAATCTATAAGACTTCTCCTAACATATATATATAATATTTGCCTTTTAGTTGTGAGAGTCAGCCATCACATTACTCATCTATCACAGCTGTAACTGAGCAAAGTTCATTTTTCATGATTTCAGAACACAAAGCATTGAATTCAACTTTCCCCTTTATTTTCTTCTCATCGATACTACATCAATACTTTATTATGAGGTGAAAAGGCTCAAAAAAGTAATTAAAATTGTATGCAGATAAACTCTCCTATATTACCAATTATCCTTTAGTTATTTTTTAGTGTATTCTAGCTTGCCAAATTCAGTTTAGGAAATAGAAAGGCTGATATAGAGAGCACAGAATTAATTTATCAGCATCTAGTTACAAAATCTGTAAGAAAATTATTCACCACAGACAAATTTGTGTGTAATTAAAAAAAAATACTTTAGATCAACATTAAACAGCACAAATAACTGTTTTGTATTCATCATTAAAAAGAAATAGAACAAGACCAACAAGGACTTAAAAATGTCCAGGAACCTAGAGGGAACAGACCTCTCCAAGACTTGAAACACCATTCAGTGGCCAAAGATCAACAGTTCTCACCTCTCTGGAGCCCAGACTATATTTGATGACCTTCTAGATGGAATAATGCAAACAAATGTGAATTTAACATCTTGATAAAGTACCAAACCCCAAACTGAAGAACAAAGCCTGGGTCTGTCAGGTTGTGGTTTTGTACTTTCCCTGAACCAACAGATTTTTCTGATTATTATTACTATTTATGCTACTGCAGACAATGACAGCTGTACTTCTCTTGGTGAGTAATAAGTGCCCCAAATTATTCTGTCCTGGCGATAGCATGCAACAGTCTTTGCTTTTGGAAGCCTCTTGGGCCTTGACCTTGCAAACATTTGTGGTTTTGTTTAACTCTGGGCACCCAGTAATTCTGCTGAGCTCAGGGGCTGAACAAAGGAGAGCGATGGACAGCTGGAGGCTCCTGCAGTGCTGATGGGAGGCCACAGCTCCGCGTGTGTTCCCCATTGTTTGGAAGGGGGGAATCCTCCTCGCCCAATTGGAGCAGCTGCTCTAAGGAGAAAGGCTCCTATCCCTGGGGAACTGAAGCAGACAGGGATGAGAAGAAATGAAGAACAAAATACATTCAGAGAAATTTCTTCTGGGGCAAAACTGAAGAATTCATATACTTTATTTTACAGTCTCCCCTCTTGTTTTCTCTAATTTATTATGAAGATCATAAACTTCAGCTTGCTGTGTGAGAGTTCATATACCTGTGGTGATAAGGACCATGCAATAAACATCAGTTTTCAGTATTATAGCTGATAGAAATCAATTTCATTGATTTTTACACCAGTTCTTCTGTTCCTCAATCCTTAGATAATCGGACAGTACCATAAAAGTTCTACACTATGAACAAAATAAAATATACTGCTGACTCTGGACTTCTCTTACTAATTTGAAAATTACAGCAGCAAACCAATTAGACAGTTTGGCAAACAGTTCCAATGCATATTAGATAGCAGAGCTCCACCAAACAAGCATCATCACAGGTAGTGACCTTGTAGCAAAGGTGACAAGAGCAGTACTTAAAGAATTTCATTGGTGTGCTGCATGCCTGAAGGTTGGAGGTAATGCTGCTTCTTCCAAATTTGGCTTTATGTGGGAACTACAGCTGCAGACAGCAGTGGGAGACTCTTCCAGAGGTGACCAGCACCTTTTTCTGACACAACAGTATCAGTGGTGTCCTGGCCCGCACTGGGAACCAGGAAACCCAGATGTGCAGGAGAAAACAACCTGATCTTCTGCATCTCCCTGCTATGAAAGGTGTCATCTTCAAACTATGACTGTGTTGCCACTGGGACCATTAACCTTAAAGCTTTTCTTTCCCTAACTTCATGGCAAACCAGAGAGTAGAACATGTATCATGAAATATGTCATGTTATTCACTGCATATATATTTATTTTAGGAAATGCATTCAAATCTAACATTTAATACAAAGGTGGTACATCCAGAAGCGGGTACTTTATGCAAGAGCTAAAAAACCCATACAGAGAGAGTGGAAATATGGATCGTGGACAAGAATATGTAATGTAATGTGATGTGACTATTTCTGTTTGAAAAAATAGCCTTTTCATTCAGTGTTGCACAGAAAGAAAGACAGACTGCCAAACAAGCAACTCTTAACACCCTGTGTAGGCCAAATTCTGCCATGCAGACCACAAAACACCAAATATCCCAAATGGCCTACAGCCATTCAGACCCTGATAAGTGTCAAGGCCAAAAGTGGAATAAACCTGACGTTCAAATGGAGTCCTTGTGCCTTTTCTCAGTACATACATACTGAGAACAGAGGGGGTGGAGAGGAAAGGGAAGAAAGTTATTTTAGCCATTCCTGGTACAGTAAATCTTGGGATCTGCATTACAAGCAACAAATATATTAATTCAGCGTGGGACTTGGCTAACTTTGGAACTGTTTAATTTATCTATCTTATATTGAGATGACTCACTCTCAGGAAGTGTTCCTGAAGGGAATGAAGCCCAGCTAGCCCCAAGTGAGACAACTAATAGATGTCTTTGCTAAGACAGAAGAATTTTGTTTATTTTATCTCTACTGTCTCTTATAATAGTACTTTAAATGTAATATCAGCTCCTCAGAGACGATAAAAATTCTTCTGTTAACCAGGTACCCTAGAAGCCACCACTCTATTCGTGCATAAAAAAATGAAGAAGTTGGAGGACTCTTAAACCCATCAGAGAATTGCCTGTTCAGATAGCGCAAAACCAGCAGATTAGTCATGCTGCTTTAATGCAAATAATTGCAGTCCTTGCTTACATTTTCCATGGCAATGCCCATCTTTTGTGAGATAATTCCTTTAAACACTACCAGCACAAGCTTTACTGAGTCTTAGCAGACTCTGTCACTCCCAGCAGTGTTAATCCATGATTAACTCCTAGATCTGTCCACAGGTCTGTTCTTTAAACCTCAGAAAATGTAATTCCTCTTGACTGCTCCTTAATAACTTGTTCTCCTGCTCCCCTTCCTTCACAATTTAAGGCATTGCTCTGCTCTCATTCCTTGCTGGCTCCTGGTGAATCAGTACCCAACACAAAAGTAGGAACACAATCTCTGTACTGCTGTCAGTCAGAAAAAGAACCGATATTTATGAGACACCCACGTTACACCCACCGGAAGCAGGATATGAAATAAGAGTGCCTAGTGCTGCACCTTAGTCAGGATGATGGACAGACTATAAAATTTTAGGGGAAAAAAAATTTTTATGGTATATTTGAACCACTATTACCTTTTAATACACAACCACGGCTTCTGCACCACCATAGCAACAACTAGTAACAGTAACTTTTAGAGAATTCAGTGGCAAACACCTGTTTTCAAAATGCAGAGATTTGAGAATATCCTGTTCATTAATATGCACTTATATAAAGTGTCTAAAGTTTTAGTATACATCGCAGAGCTGGGAGAAACAAAGGGACAGAAGGTTGAATAGAAACTAGAACTGCTTGATGATTCTGATTTTTTGTGAAGCTGATAGGCTTGAAAACATTTGCAAATCTCCTAACCACATTGTAATGTCAAAAAAGGTGTTTATTTTGGTATTTCACTCTCAAAATAATAAACTATGTCATGAAAAAGTCAATTTTGTTTTAAATGGCCTCTCATAAGTGTAAGATATTAGATATATTTTAGAAATAAAAAAAGCCTATATATTTCATAGAAACAAAAAACTGCCTGAAAATAATTCAGATTTCACATGAAGTAGGTATGTAGGGACTGAATAATCTCATAGTGGTAGGGACAGGCATAGCAAACACAGGTATAGTTCAATATCTGTTATAGAATTCTCTGCATAAGAATATTTGAAATATTCATTGGCTCCCTCATAATACAGAAATGTCACCTACTTTTTCCTTTTAAATTTCCTCTAATGTAAAGTTATTTAAGCATGAAGTTAACATTTGAATAGAAGAGAGATATTTCACTTGAACAGGTTGGGGAAAAAAGAATAAGGCCTTGGTTCTTATCACAATGAGCAGCAGGGAAAAAATATTACAGTACAAAAGCCAGGGAGACATAAAGATCAGGGAAACAATAGAAAGAGAGAGCAAAGTAGGATGAGGTAGAATAAATAAGTCCCAAGAGAAAGAGACTTTACACAAATCAATATAGAAAGTTCCAGCCCAGGTCTCATTACACAGAATGGTTGACTGAGGAATTGAATTAAAGTTTGCAAAGGTGAATAGAGATAAAAAAAAAGAGAATTGCTCTGCGGTCAGGAGCCTTTGCTTTTCAACTTTTTCAACCATCTTCAGCAGAGATTTTGCTGTAGTAAATTCAGTGTGTACCCAGAATAAACCAGGTGGGAGTAACAAAAGAAATTCAGGTGTAATTTTCATTTTAAGTGCTGCTACCTTGTTGAAACAAAATGCAAAGACAGGGGAATATTAAACTTCACTTTCTTCTGTCTTCTTCATATTATTGTAGCTGTAATCTCTCTGTATGAAATACAATAGAACTACATCCAGTTTAACAATGAGAAAGCAAGGGCAGAAGAATGCATTAAAAAAGCACGTCATACATTAGAAAAAGAGTAAAAAAAAGACATAAATAATAGCTATGATTAATATGGGAAAAGATTAAAATCATGTGTGAGTTCAATAAAAGAAAACTTATCAAAAGATAAGTAGGATCGTGTGTTGAATAAAGGCCCTATACAATCTTATTTGTCTTAAAAATAGATTTCCATTTCCATCACTTGTTAGTCTTGGCATAACTGCAGAATTTTGTTCCCATTGCATATTTAGACCTGACAACTTGTATGTTACTTTTTCTTCCTGGAAGGTTCAAGCTAATTATTGATGCAGTGACCCTCTTTACCTGAGCATGGATTGCTTTGGGAATCAAGACTTGGCAGAACAAACTGTACATCATTCCAAGAACCTCTGTCATGATTTTGTTCTAACCCAGGCCGCCAAAAGTCAAATGCAACCTTGAAGTGTAGACAAATGTTAAATCCTTGGAATTATGGCTGAAATCCTTTATCAGAATAAAGTCCTCTATGATTCACTGGCAGTTTAAAAAAACAATTCCTCCAGATGTTCCCTTGTTGTAGATATCTTTACATGTTCCTCTTATTTAACAGGCCCAAACCAGTACCTCAAGATAAATTTGGTAATATTTTTGGTATACTTATAATTCATATTATTGCAGATTACGAATATATTTATGAATTCGGTTATTAAAATAAATCTATATTTCATATTAAATTAATTTTTCCTACTGTAGTCAAAGTAAAAAATATTGAACTCAAGGAGAAAGGTGTTTGGACATCTTTTAGTACTGGAGCAATATACTCTGCATTTTGTGGAAAGAGAGACAATAGGTTTACTTAACATATTTCCTTAAAATCCCTGGCAGTAAAGAAGACACAAGAGCCATCATTCAGCTTTTGTGACTGTTACATTGCCATGGAATAAAAGTACATACTATGGCACTAGACATTTGCCAAGCATTTACTTAAGTTCCAGATACTTTGATTATGAAAATAACGTATATAAACCTATATAGTAAGGAGTCGAGACTTGTTCATTGTCTTGCAGTCATGTTAGTGCTCATGAATAAAATGAGACAGACTACAAGATGTTGGAGCCTAACATTAGGAGTGCTGTTCCATCAGTGCTATGCTCATTTCCTTTCCCTGCTTTATAAAAGTTGGATCATAATCATTTCCAGAGCACTGGAAGTCAAACTAAGACTTCTCTTGTCCCTGAAAGATTTATGTTCACATTGGAATGTATGTTAAGAGATAGAATATATTTCTACTGAAAATATTACAATAAGTCACATCACAGAGGTCCGACCTCTGATTGCATGAACAGATATCACTATGTCAAATCTTGATTTTTTGAGTTAGTGATGTAAGCTCAGAATAGTGACTAACAGAAGGAATCCTAGAAAGAATTGTATGTATTTCTTTTTTATCAGCTAAAGGTAGCTTTCACTGCTTTAATTATCAACAGACTTCTTTACATCTCCACAGAATATTCATCTTACCTACAATTTGTCTTCCACAAATGCTCTTAGACCCTTTCTCTAACATTCCCAGCATTCCTATATCTCCTGTCCTTTCTTATACAATTTTCAAATTATAACCTGAGTATTTCTATATCACTACTCCTTTTGAGCGTTCCACAAAGTTTAAGCAAGCTAGATCTCTCTTTTTTTTTTCATATTCCCCCACAGTTTTCTGCCTCTTTCAGGTCTAATTTTTTTCATCTTGATGACCACTTAGAGCACTGCCTTGTTTGTCTTTTTATGGATAACAAGTTTCTCAGGAAGGTTTCTCAGGAAAATGGAGAAGGAGAGAAAAAAAAGAAAGTTTATTTTAAAGAAAATCAGTAACAAGGACAAGCATGATCAAAATGCATGTGCCCCATAAGGAGAGAGGAGACCAAGACACAAACGACTTTCAGAAGAGAACAAGTTAAGCTGAAGATATAATTGGAAGAAAGTCCATTCCTTCCACAGTCATGTCTTTTCTACTGCCCCCACTGTTTAGGGCATTAATAAGGAGAATATATAAACCTGGAAAAGTGCTAGGACTTGGATGTTGATTTTGTCTGTGTGATTGAGGTACTACTTCTTGTCCTTTTGTCTTTCTAGGGTGCACACCAATATCACTGAAATTGTGTTACAATTTCATAATGCAAACTGAAATGAAGTTCACTCAATTTTATAACTTTGACAACAGCACATAGTACTGCAGCTACTGCTGGCCATCATTATGAATGAACTCTGAAAACATTGCTCCTAAATTTCTTACACCTCTGGAAAGTCTTAGCCAATGTTCTGGATTAGTTCTGGCAGGGACAAGTGACAGAAATGGATCACAGCCTGTTAACTGGCAGGAAAATTAAGGACTTTTTCCCCCCAATAAAATATCAATAGTCCATGCCACTTAAAAAGAAAACAAAAAACAAAACAAAAAACCCCATCAAAATAAAACTATTTCAACTTTACCAGCCCAAATAATTCTCTAATGGTAGGTTCAAGGCAAGAGAGCACCGCCTAGTAAGAATCAAAGATCAGGCTAAGGAATAGCAGCTTTCCTCTCTCACCATTCCCTTCTTTGTTGTGGTTCCTCCCAGAAACTCCCTTATCTTCACTTCTTTTTCCATTTTTTGGCATGGTGAAGTCAACATCACTACTTTCCCTTTCCTCATACCACATTCAGAAAATTAAAGTGGAAGCAAAGACGATATCTTCTCTACATTCGCTAACCCAAACTACAAGTTCTGTCAACTCTGTCAAGTGACTTTATGCATCAATTTCTGCTCTATGTGAAAACCCAGCCAGTTTATACAAAGGCTATATAGAACAGCAACCATAATTTCAAAACATCATAAAACAATTAGAGTTGAAGGGTGTGACCAGAAGACAATAAGCAAATAATATTATATCCCTCTATTTTGCACAGTTACCTCCTCTTATGATGTACATTCACACATTTATCTGTTGCAATATGTTTCTAAATGTTGTGGTATCCACTGTCCCACTAATGTGGCAAGGACTGAGAAAGTACTTAGAACTTGCCAAGGTATTTCTAATAGGCATCCTTATCCTGTTTACAGTTAGATTCAACCCAAGAAACACAGGAGAACAAAGCCAGTATCACTATGACAAAGGAGCAATTTTTTCACCTGATAATAGACT
Source organism: Euphonia xanthogaster (assembly GCA_034509185.1). Classification (NCBI taxonomy): domain Eukaryota; kingdom Metazoa; phylum Chordata; class Aves; order Passeriformes; family Fringillidae; genus Euphonia; species Euphonia xanthogaster. The sequence continues at coordinate 99,908,850 of JAYDZK010000169.1, read as the reverse complement.
TCTACTGTTTGATACTGTTTCTCTCATTTATTCCATTCCTTAAATTTAGTCCCATAAGCCAGATGGTAGGAGTTTTTATATCGTAGGTTGCAAAGTGGCAGCAAACATCAGCCAATGAACTTGTATGATGTAAAGCAAAGGACTTGTGAAAATTATAACCTTTGTCTTTCATTGTGCCCCAGGTCTACCACTTGCCTCTGCCAGCAATTCAGCATATGCAGAGCTGAAGCATCCAGCCCTTCCTGCCCAAGGCCCATTTATAGGTGGAGTTAACTCTGTCTTCCTTTGCACTTCTTGCACTTCCCTTTATTATCAAACAATCACTTAACTGCTTCAGTCTCTGCTTTCCTGTGCAGAACAGCTGTACTCCAGCAGGCTGGACTGGAGACCTGGCAGCTCCACAACCCGGGACTGCCCTGAAGCAGTAGACTTGTTTAAAGAAAACCAGGCTGCCCTAACCAGTGTCTAGCCCGGGGGGTGCAGCCGCCCCGGCGTGTCGGAGAGCTCCCCGCGCTTCCCCGCAGCACCGCGAGGTGTCAGGGCACACCCGCGGCTGCGGCGGC
>JAYDZK010000169.1:99856616-99894408 GCA_034509185.1 Euphonia xanthogaster | reverse complement strand
GGAAAGGGAGGGGGAGGGGAAGGGGGAAGGGGAAGGGGAAGGGGAAGGGGAAGGGGAAGGGGAAGGGGAAGGGGAAGGGGAAGGGGAAGGGAAAAGAAAGAAAAATCTGGAAAAATACCCCAGCCTCAATATAATCAAAACTTAAATTGTATCGTGAAATATTTAGTCTGTCGTACATTTTACTTTAGTTCAGTAGTAGGTGGATTCCTTTATATATTAAAATGCTGATAAAAATGATTGATCCTTATTTCATATTGTTTATATAATGCATTTTCTTAAGAAAAGTTAATGTCTGATATAATGGAATACAGAAGCTACTGAACCTCAATAGCTGGTCACTCCAAAGTATAGATCAATCCCATTAAGTGTTGTGAATAATGATTCACAAAAGATTCACATGACATATAAGCTCACTTTGAGGAAAATCAAGCAGTAAAATTGCTATCTATACTTTAAGCCATTCTTTTTCTCATCTAGAATATTAATATCAGTAGATATTACTCTCTTTAGAAATATATAAGCCACTTCATAACACTCTGCTCTGTACATGTCGTCTTGCATGTTTCCCGAAGAATCACTGTCCAAAGGTTACAGCAGTATAGTGACTACATTAGAAAAATCAAGGAAGGGGCATAAGATAAGGATATATAATTTATAATAAGAACAGGTTGCTTTTATATCCTTTCCAATTTAATTATACTCACTGCCATAAAAATGGATTAGATACTGCTGTTTTCTCTTCCCATTACCATCTTTGTCATAGGAATGAGAAATCCAAACTTCAATGCTTGTCAGCTTTAGTCGGACACTGTGTAGTTCTTTAACCTTTCCACAGCTATGTCATTTTATTGGCTGGCTTTTCCACTTCTTTCATGTTTAAACCAAAGTAGCTCGAGGTAATGAACTGGAATGGATAACCAATCCCATAACAGCACATTGAAAAGGCCAAAGCAGTTCATCATTGTGTAATCAATATAATAAATTAGACAACACAAATCTTATTCCCATGAAAAAGGCTAACAAAACATGCTAACAATTATTTATAGTGATAAGGATAGCTTATTGGAGAACAAAGGCTCATCTTCTAACACTTTTAGTATTTTATATGGCATTGAGCTGAAATTCACCATTAAGAGCACTGCAATACTTCAGACATATGCATATTTTCCATATGTTTTTTAAAGAATTTAGTAAATTTCCTTATTTCATTTCAATGTTAATACATGAATTTGAAACTCTATGTTATCTTTTATGAGAATGGACTGTGGTAAAGTCATAAAAAATGAAATTTAGTAACTTTTGACATAATTTTCAATCTGTAATGCCCAAAGTTTCTGGCAAAGTTTATACCCTGATGCAAGAAAGCCATTGAGGCATGCACAGGAAAACATCCATCATCCACCATGAGCAGCTACAGATGCCCTGGGAACCCAGGGTGTCCACTGCCAGGACATCCAGGGGAGACCAGCTCCCATTTCCCGCAGGAACCTACAGAAGTGTACTGAGGAACAGGCAAGATTAAATCTCCTGAAACCCACTGTCAGATCTACCAGCTGAGCAATCCCACCCAAATTCAAGAGGATTTTTACGATACAGAGCAAGTACCCATGAATACAAACATGGATCCAGCTTTGCAATGCATGTTAGTCTTCATGATAAAATGTATCATGATTCTGTTGCACTGCAAATTCCTATTTTCACCCTAAATACTGAATGATGAGACATCCACTATTTCTTGGTACTTATTCTTTGTTTAGTTGTGGTTTTATTGGGGATTTGAACACAGCTAATCCAAACTCTGCAATGTAGACAAATGTATTAATTATATCCTGCATACCACCTTGCATTTAAATGTGGGCACTTTATCCACTTATTTTTAATGTACCAATTTAAGATGAGGTCGCAATACAATTTTACGAAAGGACAACTGAGCAGACAAAGATTGAGACACAATAGTTTATTTTCTGTGAGGACCAGAAGCATCTTTAGTAGAGCTCAACTCTTTGAAGATAACAGCTGTCAATTACTTGAGGATAAAGCTAAGTGTATGGAGAGCCTAGATTTTTTTTTTTCTACCTTCATTAAGAATTTTACTGAAGTAGCTGTAGATTTTAAATTCATATTCACCTGTTGTGTCCTAGTGCACTGTAGACAAGTGTTTCTCTCTATACAGTAGAATAGTAAGGGAGAAAAATATATATATTATATATGGGAGTAGGTGGTATTAACTTGAATAGTTAATAATTTTTACTGTGTAAGTACCAAATTAGATGAGGAATATGCCTGCAAAAGGAAGAAAAAAAAATGTCGATATGTTTCTAACTGTTACTTATTTTGGTCAAGATAATACCCTAATTTCAGATTCCAAGCATAGGGATTAACATGATAGATATGCAAACTTCCACAGCTAAGGCTAAGATGCAGTGCACAGTAAATATTTTGCCAGCAGCTAAGTGATGAGCCCACATACTGCAAGTGACAGCTTTACTGGAAGCAGAAAGGTAGTCCAGGTAACACAGAGTTTGAACCTGGCAGTAAAAGACAATATATATTCTAACTTAACGAAGAGTCAATAAGTCTGTTTTAATATAAATGTTGCCTTAGCCAAACAGATTTCTAAATTGTGGGTTTGTTTTTCTAGGCTGCTAGGTGAATAGAGATGAACAGGCTCCTTGGACAGCATTTAAAACAATATTTTTGTTAGACTGCACTGCTGAGAGTTGGGAATGAATATTGAAAAATAATTATTTTATATTTCTCTGGATCGTGTTCCTCTGTGGATAATTGCATTATGAAATATATAACAAAAAAAGCATTAGTCACCAGACATCAGAGCCTGATCCAGCACCCACTAAAGAGCAAAAACTTCCACTGACTTCAGTGGAAATTGGATCAGGCCCACGCTTGAACACTTTTGTTCAAACTGTACATTTTTTGCCAAACATTGATAGTGGAACAAAGCTTCTGACAGCAAAAGCCATTGCCACATTGCCTTTTCCCCATGGCAAACACCTGGGAGGAGCAGTGAGCTGTGTAGGACTGGAGAAGAAGGGCTGCTTGCACAACAAAGGACATCTACACCAGACAAAGGGAAGGAGCCAGATGAGACAGAAAGGAGGCAGTGGAGCCAAAGGAGAGTGATTACTGAGGAAGACATTGGTCTGACTTGGAAATTAGAAATGGGGAAACTGGGACAGACTCCGAGGAAAGCTGGACAGGAACTGCTGGCCAGCAGTACTGCAGGGTCAGAGGGAAGTTTCCATGGCAAAGCCTGGAATAGTTGGAAAAAAACAGGCAAGAAGCTACTGAGACAGGCATCAAAAGAAATAACAGAGAGAAAGCTCAGCTGCTGTGGCCACAATCTCCAAAACACAGAAAGGAGTTTGTCTGGTGAAGGCTGGGCTGCAGCAGTTCAGCACTGCCCAGTGGCCATTGCAGATAGTGATGGGCACAAGATTCAATGTGAGAGGAAGGTGCTAATGAAAGGGATGGGCTACAGACACTCAGACACAAGGGAACCTTCCTTCAAAGATGCCTTTGTCAAGGCTTTTGAAGAACTGAGAACTAAATCACTATTAGAAAACACGGAATAATAGTTGAAGCTGTTAAGGCAAACCAAATAAAAATTAAAAAAAAAAAACAACACATTAAATGAAGAGAAACAATTTTGATAGTTTATACACTTTATTGCTTCTATTCTCTCAAAACTTATAAAACTCAATAGCTGCATTTCATTCTTTTATTTGAATTAAACTAAAACAGATAAAACATGGAGTCATTGTACATAATTAATAGAATATAAAGAGATAACCTGAGGGTGGTTTTAATAGTTTACATTCTATATTGCTTTCCTGAATCTTTGAATAAATATTTCTCAGCACAATAAATTTTAAATTAGGTTATATTTAAGAGGAGGATGAAATTACAGAACTGTTCCAATGTATCATTCTTCCTAGAAAACAAAAACCATGGCTGAATGGTTTTCTGATGAATTTCAGATGCTTGTGTTCAGCTGGACTGTGTAGGATTTGAAATGTTGTACATTTGGTAGAGAATTTCAGTTCTCAGTTACTCTGTCCTGTGACAGCAAAAATCCAAATAATATATTTGAAATGCAACACTACCTGAGAAAAGTTATTTATTGTAATTATTCACATCAGTGATATTGTAGCAGTGCCTAAGAAACTTAAAAATATTCCTGTCATGGTAAAAGCTCCTCTTAGAAATAATTAAAAAGTCTTGACTGACTGGAGAAATAAATTGTTGGAAACAGGAAAAAAAAATAAAGTAATATCCTCAATTTTCAGCTAGGAAGCAACACACAAGAAACCTCTGTGGCAAAGCAGAGGTTTAAAACCAGTCTGGTGACTTGTCCAGAAGTTAAAACAACTGTTTTTCTCAAATTACTCGCCAAAGGGAATAGCACTATACCCATGAATAAGAGTTTTAGATTGTGGTCCTTTCATCACGTGGACTAAATCAGTGTCTTTCTCAGTAATGCACAAAAATGTCTTTTCAGGTCATAAGCCACTTTGTCCACTTAAGTAAAAACAAAAAGCAAGCAAACAAACAAACATCAAAAATGTGTTTTTAAAAGATGCTGTAAATAATAAAAAAGGATGAGCCCTTAAAAAAAAATTAGGCAGCAGCTTTGCATGAATTAGGTGGCTGATGTATTCTATTAATCATCTGTCACTACAGAGATTTAACAAGAGTCCTTTGGAAGTGAAAACAAGAGCATTTGTTACAAGAAGGATGCAATAGCAATCAGTAGCTCACATTATTTTCTTTTTTCAAGACTACATTAGTAATATTTTTATTTGTCTTTGGCCAACAATCAAATTTGTCACTTTCTGACACTGTATCTCTTCATAGCACATATACCAGAAATTTAATAAATAAATGTATTTAGTACCTGGTCATTTTTTACTGCTCCATCAGCAAACCCTTTTCCCTGCTCCACTGCTAGGATCACATGTTGCTGGTTCCTCAACCTTACAGACCACATGTAAAGGAAGTGAAGTCAAAACTTAGGGCTGTTCTAGTCCAGCATTGATACTGGTGAACAAGAAAAGAGAGTTACCAGGACTTAACTACTCCCTGGGGAGCTTCAGGTGGGGGGATGCCTTCATCGTGTGGCAGAACATAAAGTGAGCACGTTATCTGTCATTTTTGAGGGGCAGGGGAAAGCAATAAGAAAAATGTTATGTTGTCTTTAACAGGAGTGAAAAAAAATGCGAATCTGAAAACTATAAATCTTACAAAGCTTTGTTTTCTGGTGACTGTGGTATTAAAGAAGTCTTATCAGGCTTCAACCTGATAAGTAATGTAGATTAGTAATTGCAAGCTGGGGCTTCCCTCTCTTCAAAGCAGACAGTGTGATCAACTTGGAACAACACAAGTAATGAGGCCTCAGATAGCAAAGACATGGCAGACTTTATCTGACATGGCCCTTAACAGCATTGTTTTAATTGCCAGAAATCTCTAAAACCTCAAGCTGGGCTGCAGACAAAAAGTGTCTTCTGAAGGCATTTAGATTGCTGTTAAGGAGCTACTTCCTTCCATTGCATTGCTGGGATTTTTTTCTGTCTATTGGGAGTCTTTCAGAGCCTAGGATGATAAAATAAAGGTGGAGCAACACTCTTAGCATGAAATGAAATGCTCAGTGTAAGAACAGGTTGAGACCAGCTGCTTTTGCTGTAGCACATGGAGGTTTCAGAGGAAAGTAGGAAATAAAGCTGCTGAGGTAGCAAGGGTTAACCATGGTTGAAAAAAATTATTCAAGACTGAAATAAATACCATAGATATTATGAAAGCAGTGAGAATTGATTTTGTAATGATAGAGGTCATCCAGTACACTCTAATTAGTTGCATATTACTGCTTACTATGAAATGTGTGAAATTAGAAGCCTCACAATACACCAAAATACTACATTAGGCCAAACCAGCAGCTTCAGCTAGAGGAGAATTGTTTTACAATGTTTCTCCATGAGAGCCTGTTCTCATTCATTGTACACTTTTCAAATTCAGCATTTCAAGCTCAACTTTTTATGCTAGATATCTGTGAATTCTTGGAGGAAGACATGGCTGAAATAGATCAGCTCCTGTTAAAAAAAATGACAGTAGGGAAAGAATGTTTCAGAAAACATTCTGAAACATTCTTTCTGAGCTGAGAAAAAGTAACTGCTGCAAGACAGACTGCTGTCTCTAGGACCATAACTTTGCTTCTGTGAAAAGCTGAAATCTAGAGAAAATTAATTATTGAGGATAGAGAACAGCCCCTCTGTTACTTAAGCACTGGGAAGGACAGGGCTCAAATAGCTACCTTTGTCAAGTATCTGTGCGGCTCTGAGAAGAAAGATTCACAGGGTGCAGGCAGTGCTAAGCAGGGATGATCATGCCAGCTCTTTGGTGTTTCTCCACCACAGTGCAGTACTCAGGTGCACCTACCTGAACTCTAAAAACAACAGCTCTATGTTAGCATGAAGCTGCACAGGGACTAACCCTTTTCTTCTTGGCCAGTCTGAGGGAAAGGCAGATTCAGTTAAGCAGGGGTGTTGCTTTCAGCATCAGATCTGATTTCTGTAGTTGTAGCTCTACTTGTTCTCACAATAAGAGCGAGACAGCAAGTCACAACTAGAGTGGTTGATAAACCAAATAAACCAGAGACATTTGACACAGAAAACCTACCTCCTATTTATTAAATTGTGAGTAATTCCAGCTTCAGTTGCTTGGAACTGGAGTTGTACAATTGGTAAACATTGTGCTACTGTTCTTGTTCTCCTTAGGCAGTAACTCCAGTGGACTAAACCCTCCAGTGGACAACCCTCTAGAACTACCTATATTTCATAGGGAGCAAAGCTTACATGTCTGAACTTCATGACATGTAGTCAGGAAGGTGGAAAACTCTCTTCAGGTGAGAGTTTTCCACCTTCATCCATTGATAATCATTAATTTAAGAGTGGATTAACTCTGCCCTGTCTTTAGGGTAGGCAGGATTTTGGTGAAGCAGAACCTTTCATGAGTCCAATTAGCTCATGACTTAAAAATCTATTTTTAATTTCAGTAGCTTAGTATTACTTTAAGATTTCAGTAGTTTGATATCTTCTTTTCACACAGTAATTGAACACATATGTAGCTTCATATTTAGTTAATGCCAGTAAGACCTAAAAGTAAGAAATATTACTTTTAAAATTCATCTAATATAAAGACTTTATAGATTGACAAGTATTAAATTTTATCTCTTTTTGTCCCTGTCTTCTATTGCCTTCATAACTAAGTCTGTCCAAGGTTGCTTTTGGATAAATACTTTCACTCAGAAATTATTCACTCTGTTCCACGCAAAATACATGCATATACAAGGTTAAAACTAAGCACAGAAACCAGCACCAATATGAATGGACTGCTTTAAAACCGCTTTTATTGATTCTTTTGCAGTGTTCCATTGTCTAGATTTTGAGATAATTTAAGAGTTTTATAGGAGTTTAAGATTAGAAAGCACCTTTAGTAGGATTGATGTACTGAGACACTTAAGAATCTCTGTAAAAGTGATTTTTCATTCCTAATGACCAATTTTTGTCTTTCTGTGTGTAGAAATTACAGTACAAACCCAGAATCCATCAGTTGCCTTGCCCAGATTTTGTTTGATTTTTTTCCCAAATTTGGAGGCATTCTGTGGAAAAGCTATCTTTCCTAACTTTTATAACTGAGCATCCCAGTTATCTACTGAACCAGGTACAAGCTTCTTATACAGAATCTGGAAACAACTGAGATTGGCAGGAACCTCTGGAGATCACCTAATCCAAGCTTCCTAGTCACAGCAGGGTCATCTATGACACGTTGCCCAGGCCTGCAACCTGTCAGGTGTGAACACCTTCACCAAAAGGGACTCTACAACATCTCCAAACAGTCTGCTTCAGTATTCAGCCCTTCTCAATGTGACAAAAAAATCTTTCTTACATTTAGAGAGAATCCGAAACAATTTCCCTGAGTCTTCTCTGGTCTCAGCCTTTCTGTGTATGAAAGGTATTCTTGTCCCCTAGTAATGTCAGGTGCCCTTTACTGGACACTCTCTGTAACTCCATGATGTACTGGGGAGCCCATAGCTGGACACAGGACACCATGTGTGGCCTCACCAGACCTGAGAAGAGAGGAATGATTGACCTCCCTTGACCTGCTGGCAAGAGTCTGCCAAATGCAGTCCAGGGTGATGAAGTCACCATGAAGACCACATTGTTCATCTTGTTGCTCACCAATACTCCTGGGTCATTCTCTCCAAAGCTGCTTTCCAGATTATCAGCCCCAGTATGTAATGGTGCATGAGTTTGTTCTTCCCTAGGTATAGGACTTTACATTTCTTTTTGTGAATTTCTTTATGTTCCTCTCTCCAAACCTTCCAGGTCCCTCTGCATGGCAGCACACCCATCTGGGATATATCAGCCAGTGGTAAGAGACAGGCACCTACAAACACATCAGGTCCTTTTAGCAGCCTTAAATGCTGTCTTCTGCATTAGCTGTAGAGGCAAACTAGAAACCTGATTAGAACAGTCCCTAATATCTAGGTGGCCAAAGTTAAGGAATTTATACCCTACTCTTTTGCCAACTCAACAGATTCTTCTTGGCTATTCTCTACCAAGTAATGTTCATCATGATATGAACACAATGTGGATTATTAGTACCAGTCATCTGCAGTTATATGATCCTCTCTGCAATACTTATGGAAGAAAAGACTTCCTTCTTGCATGCACCAAAATCTCAGTTTCTTTCTGGACATATCCCTGTTCAGTGCACATTAATAACCTTGTTATGAAAGAATAGATCAAAACCTTAGAATCATAGATTAAGTTAGGTTGGAAGGGATATTAAAGATCATCCAGTTCCAGCCCCATTGCAATGGTCAGGGACACCTTTCACTAAACCATGTTGTTCAGAGGCCTATCCAAGCTGGCCTTGAACAACTCCAGTGATGGGACATCCACAACTTCAGGTAACCTATTCCAGCACCTCTCTACTCTCCCAGTGAAGAAATTTTTCTATATCTATCACTACAGGCGTTGTAAAAGTCCCTCTTCAACTTTCTTGAAAGCACATTCTATGTTTTATCTTGATTTTGTTTTTCCCTCATTAAAGAATCCATGCTACCAATGTATTGGCAGCTATGCAACAGCTTCTGGTTTTCCCATGAGCTCCACTCTCATCTGTAAGCTGGTGACACTGAAATCTGCCAGTGCTATGCTTATATCACATTGACTGAGCTTTTTGTGACCTGCACATCTTCTAGGAGCCCTGAATTCTTGCATATTCCAAAATATTTATCACAGAATTGATAACAGTTAAAATCATGAGATTTTTTCAAAAAGTATCAGCACTTGATCTTTGACAGGGCTCCAAGCTACGCTTATTCTTTGATGCCCAGTGGCTCCCACACAGACCTCACACCATTATTGCAGCACTAACTTGTTGGGTATCTTTCTCTTACTAAAGACCTTTGCTTTCAGTTTGAGTAAAGCAGCGGATGCAGAAAAAATCTTCACTCACTGGGAGCACAGAAAAGCAGTTATTCCATATTTTAAAAATTACAGGAAATTCCACATCTGCTGATTAATGGGAGCCATTCTGCTGTACATTTTTAGCCTCATTATCAGTGAGGGTTAGTTAGTCTTTCTCAAAGCAATAGGCCAGATTTTGAACACTAATGTTCTGCCAAACAGCCAGGCCCTGCTCCTTCTTTCCCCCTGCTAAGGAGACATTATTGCTACAATAATGCCTATTGCTGCAGGCTGCAGTTGTATTTTCACTTCCAGGAGGTCTCCAAGGACACTGCATTCCTGGTGCACGTGCTTCCCATCATCACTGAATGTTGTGTCTTTCCTCTCTCAGCAAGTGAGCATGAGGGGAAACTAGACAGATACAGCCAGATAATTGACTTTATCAGTGACACAAGGTTTAGCTACTTAGGGCCCCACTGCTCCAGCCAGGCTCCAATGGCTTACACAGTAACAGCAGGAGGATTGATAAAGCGCTTCTTAACTGTTTTGAAGGATAATATAAAATTTATCCAGATTATTCCTTCTATTCCTGGAAAATGGCTTTTTTTGCAACCTGTTCCTGCTAACAGCCATGTGCACCTAGTACTAGGCAAACCATGGAGGTTTGTCTTATATCCCAGAATGTCCCTATATAGAAGCTTAAGATGGATTGACTCATAGAATGAAAAATTAAAATTCAGCCTCCAGGTTAATATTTTTGTTCAAGAGATGGGAATTTTTAAAGAAACACAGCTGAATATTTACATAAATATCCTTAAAGGATGTTTAAAAAAAATGGTTTTGTTTTTTTTCACATTAGACCTTTCTATAAAGGTTACATGGGCTATTTTTGGAGTTGATGTTACAAATTTTGGCTCAACCAGTGGAGAAAACAGAGGCTTAAAATTGCTACAGTGAGAGAAGAGCTGCCTGATGCTTTCTTTGCTCTATGTCCAATGCATTAGGAAATATTGCTGCCTTAGAAATCAAAGAGCTTTCAGAAAACTGAATTCCCTGTATAGTTAGAAGACTAAACCTACTTGAAACAAGAAGGAAATGGACTTTGTGATATCACTGTAGTATTTCTAGCAAAGATGAGTCATGGGGCTTGACCAAATATAGTATTGCTTTAGGGAAGCTAGCCTTTAATTGACACTTTTAAAATTTTTTCTGTCTCCGGGAAAAGAGGCTCAGGTTTCTCTTGTAGGAAATCTGGCAAAAACAACACTCTTTTTCAGATGAATCCAGGAAATTTCATGAAATAATCTAATTGGGATGCAGAGTACAGAATACAGAAGATAGAATACACATTTCAAACCTCAGATTTGAAAGCCACTTATAGTCGTGGATGTTTCTCAACACAATAGTTGCTCCAATGGAAATGTACTGGCACTCAAGAAACCATCTTCAAATCAGTGTAATTGCTTGTGTAGTTCAATGCTTTGCTGGTGCAAATGTCACACTACAGTTTTTCCATCTCTCTTTTTTCAATGCTCAGAGCGACATTATCCAACAGAATAGAGAAAGTAAAAATAGAGTTTACCAGAGTCTTACACAGATTCAGTTCTTTCATGTGTTAATATTAAATACCCACTCCTTTGCAAAAAATGCAAGGAGCAAAGAAATCTGTTAAAATTCTGCCTTAGAATGTAATATAGAATCTCCTTCCAGTACCTGGGGGAAACCTACAAGAAAGGTGGAGACTAATGGTGTACAAGAACAGGTAGTGATAGGATAGGGAGGAATGGATTCAAACTAAAAGAGAGTAGGTTTGGATTAGATATTAGAAGAAATTCATTACTGTGAGGGTGGTGAGGCACTGGGACAGGTTGCCTAGAGAAGCTGTGGATGCTCCAGCCCTGGAAGTGTTCAAGGTCATGTTGGATGGGGCTCTGAGCAACCTGGTCTGCTGGAAGGTATCCCTGCCAAGAGCAGGAGGGTGGAACTACATTAGTATATAACTCTGAACTTCATATAAAGTGTTATCAAGTTCTCACAGTTTAGTCAGACAAAATAATCCTTTTCCAGCCAAGAACCAAGAACACCGTTGCAGCTTCAGGCCCAAAAATTGTAAACAAGAGCAAATTGAGGAGAGCAAACTGGGAGGATGGGACTGCATAACCTGAAGCTGTAATTGGACAATTAATCTCAGTATGTAAATGGACCAAGACTTATAAAAATGTAAAAACTCGTGACTGGCTGTCCCTCTCGGGTGTAGCCTTGGCTGGGCTCTTTAACTGCCCAGGGTATATCCTTTGAAAGCCTTTTTAATACCTACTTTATTCCTTTAACAGTGTCTAGCCTCTTTTCTAGGTAGCCTCTTAAGGTATCATCATTACCATGATGACAACTTCATTTAAGCAATTTTCACACCTCTGTATTATTATTCTTGATTTATAACAACATAAATCAAGGAAGAATTGGGACAAGCTATTTAAAAATTCAGCAAGTAGCTGAAGAGACCATTTATATTATCTTGGTAGATGCATTTAAAACCAATATTTAATGAGTATGTGACTCATCAAGTTAAAATTGTTTTTAGCAGAGGCTGATACTGAACACTAGATTGCCACTAAGTCACAAAGAAAGGCTGAGATGTTAAAGGGCACTTTGTAGCTTTGCTGGATAATTTAGCATAGACTTACTTGGAAAGGGTTTGACTCAATAATTTATTCTAAATCATCTGGGTTGTTATTTGTTTGAGGTTTTTTTCCTAAAAGCATCTTCCATTTAGATTTTGGGATTCTATTTTGATTATTTTCCCAAAAAGTAAGTCCCGTTGTCGAAGTGCTGCTTTAAAATCTTAACTATAATATGCTCAGCTGATGTAAATTGCTATAGCATCCACATGCATCATCATTAATTCACAAGTATGTTAGGTATCAAAGACACTGAAGATGTAAGAACTTGCATCTTTTATTTTATTACTGTAATTAATCCTAAAGGAGTTGTCTCCAGTAAAGCCAGTTGCTTTAAGAATATTGACAACACTAACTCATCTGACCAGCATGTTCTTTCATTACCATTGGGACTAAAACAACCTTAAAGTGAAATTACTAACAGCTGTAAAGATAATATATGCTTTTACAAAAAGGAAGCAGTTAAATACATGCATTTCACAAACACCTGACAAATTTACATAGTATAGCATTCACACTCTGAGAAAACTAAAGGAAAACATTGTTGAAAAATGCATTTTTTGTCAAAGTACTATGGCCCTAGAGAGTCTTGCCAAACTTTTCAAATAACAAGATTTTTGGTTTGGTTTGTCATTGGAAAAAAAGGACAAGTGAAAAAAGAATTATGCTATGATTTAAAAACTACCTTCCCACAAGATGAAACTCCAAAAACACATTCACTTCTGACAGGATAATTTCTTAGCTAGGTCGAATCTTCAAAGGCATATTCTGAGGTGATTTTTGCCACATGCAACTGATTTTGGTTTTTGTTTTTCTGGTGTTTTTCCAGAGGAAGGGACTTTTCAAACATTCTGTCTCTTTCTTTAAAAACACTAAATAATCTCAGAGAGGTGCAACATTGAGGCTGCACAAGGTGTTATACCCAAGTTGGAGGGTGTTTAATATCCTGCAAGTGGTGTCTTATCAGCTGAAGGAAGAAGAAAACAGCAGTCTATAGGCAGAAGTTTTGGAATTCTTCTGATTTGTGAGCTGCTATAGTTAGCCCAATATTGTTCATTTGAAACTCACATGAGTGCTGAAATCTCTAAGTTCTCCCAACCTTTTTATCACTAGAGTCTTTCAGAAGACTGAAAAAACTACACAGTGAAAATGTAGGAAATATGATTCTGTGAACAGAGCAGGACATTTCACTGCATATGGCACTGATATGTTCCATCTGAAAATAAAAGTACTTGGGTTGATCCCACCGTTTGCCTAATGGCCAAAAGAAAACCAGAATTCTCCTCACTCCTCTCTAACATAATGACGCGAATCCCATTCTTCTGCAAAGCAGTGTGGTGCTTGTTCTGTAAGTTCCGTTTAAAGCAAAGTTGTATCTATTTTCTATCATGAACACTTCTTCTTGGAATCTCCTAAGCATACAAAAAGTTAAAAACTAGAGCTTTCTACTGATTTCAGCAAGACACCATAATTCTCTGAAGACAGGAGTCAGCTGTTTCTTCTTTGAGACATTGAAGCTTTGGAAAGTGCTTAACAATTCCAATACTCCTATTTTTTTAGTTGCCTTTATTGCTGTTACCAAAAGACTCTTGCTGTGGCCTGATAATGTCTAGTACAGGTGCCTGAATAGAGGGTGTATCAGAGCTCTGAGCACCAAGTGACATCCTGCCGAGGCATTATTTCTGGACTGCCAATGAAGTTGAAAGCTCCTGAGGGATTCCAAAATGGGCCACTACCAAAGACTGATCAAAAGGAGTCTGAAATCAAGCAATTTCCTCTAATTGGATCCTTGCAGCACTTACAGAGAGAATTATTTCAGAAACCCACTTTTAGAAGACGGCAAGACGGCATGTAGGAAGGCTCAAATGCTTTATAGATAGAGTACCAGTAATTAAAATTGGACTCCCATTCATTGTATAATTTAGAGATGACTGATTCCCTGAACACTCAGAAAACCCTTTTCATCCTTACCAAATAATACCCGAGCCTGGGACAACCTACCCTCTCTATTTTCAGACTCGGTTCTGCTATTCTTGTCTTCTCTATGTTAGCAAACCCTGCTCAGGTGCTCAGGAATAGTGTGAAATGTTTAGATCAGTATAGTTCTTCTAAGGGCTGTGAGGAATAAAAGGGATGCCCAGAATTTAAAGCACCGTCAGCAGGGGGCTGAGATTGGTGATAGGTTGTGGTGATAGCATGGCTGTGCATTTGGAATGTTACTTTTGGATGGCACCTGCACCATTGAAGGTGTCTGCCCTGCTGTAGAGAGGTTTGATGTGACACATAGAGGCACATATCAATTAGCTGAAGTCAGGGTGCTTATTCTCATGCAAATTATGCATTGTGAACACGAGAAGCAAACTCAGACTCACATCTGTCATATACCACCTACAAAAGATTTCTGCTTTCATGTCTCAAGGCTGTCTTGGTTTAGCCATAAATTGTATTTTGACAGGGTTTAATAAAATACAAATTATGGAACTAGTGAGTCATGCTCAGTATTTCCATCAGAGAAATTCGAATGGGTGTACATTTTAACTGAGCTGTAAATAGATTAAATTGTAAACCTAATCCTTGGAACTTTTGCAGCTTTACAGATTTTAGAGGAATATGATTTCTCATTCAGAATTCATTCCTAAATTAATGCTGAGCATGACTATGTAATGTGTTTGTTATGAGGCAGGATTAAGGGGATTTACCCAACATTATATCAGATACTGTATGTGTTTTAGACATTTATATAAGCACTTTTTTTCTTACATTTATTCACCAGAAGATCTCTATAAATAAAAGGAATCAAAATGTTGTTTAACTCCTTTGTAGTATGCTGCTGCTAGGCTCAGATTCATCCTGATAAACAACAAATGCACAGCCAGTGTGTTTACATTAGGAGAGTGGCTGTTCCAAGCTTCCTTTGGGGTCAGGAGCACCTGGAGCTCCAGCCCATGGCTCACCCAGCCCTGCCTTGCCCTTAGGAAGCTGCAGCCATGGAGAGAGAGCTCCATCTTCCTGCTTTGAGAAGGCCTCAAAGCAAATTCCCTTGTCTGTTCAGAACTTCATAGAAATGCTTTATTCTTTCCTGATGTGCTGTGAGTCTCCTCTCATTTCTATCTCATAGAATTGATTTTGCTGTCAAAAGTATGATTGTATTTTTACAGCACATATTAGGGAAATACAGTGTGAACATGAAGGGAAAAAAAGAAAGGATGAATAGAGAGAGAGAAAAAAAGTTGATATGTCCAAACATTTTGATCAAACACTTGTAAGAAATAGGACAAAATAGAAACTTATTATGAAATGTCATTCAGTGTTGAGTGAATCTGGAAGGAACCTTTTCTTTTTTTCTGTTTTTCCTTTTTCTGTTTCTTCTTACATTTTTGTTATTTTTAATTCCCTCTTGGGGTGCCTACTACATATTGCTCATGCAATGAAGCATTATGGAACTGAGAGGAATATATTAAAGCAAAGACTAGTTCAGCTAAATGGTCTGTGTGGTTTACTTTTGTCAGAAATCCCCTTTGCATCATGAACTGCTTCCTGAAAAGTGTAGAAGTGCCCAGATAGCCAAGCCCCTTAATGGGCCAGTGTACATAAGAATGACATTATGTTACTCTTATTCCTCTTTGCTTACACTTTGCTATACCCTAATCTTTGAAGGCTGGCCTAATTCCCTTTAAATGGGGTTTTCAGGCAACTTTTTTAGGTATCACAGAATCACAGAATGGCCTCTGTTGGCATTAAAGATTATCTAATCCTAATCCCCCTGCCATGGGCAGGGCACCTTTCACTAGAACAGGTTGCTCAGAGCCCTGTCCAACCTGGATTTAAACTCTTCTAGGGATGGGGTAGCCACAGCTTCTCTGAGCAAAACTGAAAAAATTGAGGTATAATGGTTTTAAAAGTGACGTCCTAGAGCAAGTGGTGTGCATGATTTATTACTTATTTCCAGAAGTAAGAGGTATGTCTGGGCTGCAGTTTACACATATGTCCCATATTCATCCTGACAACTCAGTGGAAAATGCCCATTTCATGGGTTCATCACAAGTGATGCTTTGCCTCTTTTTAACATTCCATTTAATTGATTATGAAGAGCTTATTAGCAAGCTGAAATATTTTCTTTAACCCACAGAATGTGTATGTCTGCAGAAGACTGAGCTGCTTTGGATCTAGTTCTCAGTAGTAAGAAAACTCTCAATGAACTTAATATACAAAAAAAAAATCAAACTAATATTTTTTGCTTTCAAATGAACAATTATTTTCAGAATGAATCATCCTCATTTAATTTTTAATTTTTTTTAAACTCTTCACGTAATTTGTTAAACAATGAGTACAAATTTAGGTTTTGTGATTTTTTTATTGACAAATTATAAGCAGAGCTGCATTAGTGAACTCTTGCAGAAAGAACATCTGCATCCTTTCTTAATGCAGAAAAAAAATATGTCTGTAAAGTTTTTATACTTCGGAACTTACTGCCATTGTATTTATTTCATTTTACAATACAGAGAAAAATAATAAAAAAATATATTAGAAAAAGCTGTTGCAGAGCATGAGTTTGCTGCTTTGGGATAAATGAGTAATGGCTACATAACTGTCATCACACAATCAATTTTAAGCCTTCTTTCATGGTATACAGCTCTGGGCTTGAGCAATGCAACTAATTAGAGGGTGAAATCAAAGCCATCTATCTTTCTTCTCTTGTGGATTTTTACTCCTTCTCTTTAAGTGGCTATCATGTCCTTCTAACTGTATGAAATAAAATTAAATTGCATTTTTCCAACCAACATTTCCATATTCCTGTCAAATAATGTTCATGTACTAAAAACATAAGTGAAAGGCACTGCTGTCAGTTGATAAGAGAAGTCCCTATGAAACTGCTGCTCTTCATGGTCTAGGGTATAGCCATGAGCACTGCTGCTTTTCTAGGAAAAGGAGGGATATAGTCAGAGAGTTCATGATTCAGCGTCAGGTTTCAGTGGCCAGCAGCATCTTAATTTAGGGGTGCTATGTTAAAAATAGCTTAACTTATATTCACATAAATGTGAAAATGTTGGTAATTCTAATTTTAAATTAAAGTTTTCATTTTTGTTCTTCTAGTGCTTTTCTTGATTGTGTGGTTTTATCAAATTTGCAGAGATTTGCTTAACTGATTGTGTGGTTTTATCAAATTTGCAGAGATTTGCTTAACTGATTCTTCTAAGTCCAAAGCAAAATTGTACACTTGGTACCCTAATTCTGAAATGACCTTTTACATGTTTTGTGACTATGACGAAGAGAGTCAAAGACCGTATTCCAGGAGCAGGCTGGACAAAAGGTAATTGATGATCCTCTGGGCAGATCTGCTAATATATACTTTGTCATACAAGAGCCCTGGAAAAGGTTGAAAGGCAAAAGGCAATTCCTATGTTAATATTTTCACATAATTCACACCAGTTTTGATATCCATAAATTTTGCAGTGTTCACAGACCCAACTATAAACTTTTATCTCAGCCAGAACTCCAAAGCAAGGAAAGAAAATTCAGCCAAATATGTTTTCTGAATTTCAAAAAATGTTACTAGACTTACTAAGACTTATTGTGTTTTCTACTCTACCTAGTAGAATAAAAGGTGTCTGTGAAAAAGACATATGTTTCCAAAGGAAAATTATTTTAGTCATGAAAATAATAGTCCTTGTGTATTCAGCTCTACAAAAAGTGCTAGTTTATGTGTTCTCAGGAAGGTCAGAAAAACTTTTTTTCTTTAAGAGCTTGTTTTCTCATTGTCCTGTTAGTAAGATTGTAATAGTCCTAATCTAATCTCAGGAAGATTTCTCAAAGGCTTTCTATCAGTATCAAGATCACCAATGTCATGAGATCAGAAGCTGATACTCAAAACTTTATTTAAATTTCTAGCTGAGGCACCAGCCCCACAGTGGTACCTTATTTCTCCTAGAGACCTGCCCTCCACATGTAAACTGTATGAGCTCATTGAGGCAGAAACCCCTGAACCTATCTGTGTCCCATCACATCAAAGTTCTTGCTTTCTTCAAGGGAGTGATGCATTTCACTCTAGAACTGTTCGGAATTTTGCCTCTAAGTGTCTCTCTTTTCTCCAATAAGTATGAAGAAAACCACAATAAATAGCTGAAATGCAGACATCTGCATAGCAAACAATTAAATTTACATGAAATGAAATCTCGCCCAAGGGTCTATAATTAAAGTGCAATTATATTCCCAAGTTACATGAAGGGGATCCCACCCACTGTTGCTATTATCTATTTGCAGTGAGAAAAACCAAGCAGATTTGGATCAAGGTTGACATCTCATTATACTTTGTCTCATACAACCACTGTCTCAAAGCATGAGACTTTCAGTTTGAATGTGAATGGATAAGAAAGGGGCAAAAAGAAAAAATACAACAGCAACATTATGTGCCTACAGATAATAGTTAATAATTGGTGTATTAATTAAAAGCCACTATTTTCTATATGATGAATCATAAAAAATCATAAATCCATAAATTCAGAGATACTCAGAATCTCCAGTGAGTTTTATTTGGACAAGATGTACTTCTGGCATGATAGAAAAATTATTTCAAGTAACCTTCGGGGGAAGAATATACAAACTTTACACAAGAAAAGAGGTGAGAATATTAATGATGGAGAGCACAAGAAACATTTTACTAAAAATCAAAATATATTGTTTAAATTTGATTGAAAATCCTTCCTTTATATATTTTTTTATTTTCTTCCTGGCTTACTTTTGTAATTTCTGGTCTCAAATAATAAGAATAAAAATATTTGGAATTGTATGTCTTTTTCTCACAATATATTGTGGTAAAATAGCCTTTGTTGTTTACACATAAACCAGTAATAGTAATCAAAATTTTCAGTTTAAAGTCAGTTAAAATCAGTATTCCTGTAACTGCAACATGTCTTGAATTGTACCTCTGTATTTGTACTCTCTCTTACCTACTGGATATGGAGAGGGAAAGGTGAAGTGGCCCAGTGGTGGTGAAATACTCCTTGCTATCTAACAATATCTATTGCAATTTAAAAAACCTGAATGGAAGCAATAAAAAATGAACAAGAAAACAGACTTCCAAACAGGAAGGCATGAAAGCAGAACATATTACAGATTGACCAAAGAACAGGAGGCCCCCCAAGCAGCCTTCTGGGTGTGCTGTAAAAAAAAACCTATCAGGAGATATGTGCTAGCATATGGAACAGTGGATGATAAAACCTTTCAAACACAAAATCTGCAAGGGGTGAGATACTAAAATCTGCTGGAAGGTACTGGTGAGATGCAGACACAGACCATGTTTGGAAAAGCACTGTATGTACCTTACAATCTTCCAAGCTCTTTTAAGTCATACACTTGTGTGGTTTTCATTTAGTCCCTTTTGTTTCTTCCAAAGGATGATTATTTCCTAAGCATTAACAAAGTGTGCAAAAGCATTATGTGCATGCAAAGACATTAGTAAGTGTTGTACATGAAGAAATCTGTCTTCAATTATATTTGAAGCAATTACTTTGATATCATCTTTTGTTTACAGTAAGCTACCATGAACAAGGATGTCCATCAGGAAAAAGGATTTGAGGAGGACAGAGGAAGAAAAGGCTCTGAACACAATGTTAGTTTTGAAGCTTTTTCTAAGGAGAAAAAAAAGAATCATGTGCGAAGTCTGTGCAACAAAAGAAATCCTTGCTTACCAAAAAGAGTTTGATGACAGGAAACAGGAGGAAAATAGTTGGGATCCAAGAGATTTTAAGAATTAAAAATCAAAAAATGTCTACAGATTTTGAGGTAGCTTTGCCTAACATATTTTTTGGGGTTTTCTTCTTCAGTGGATATGTTTTTCTTAGGTAGCTGATGAACTAATTGCTTCCATGTTCAGCAATGCTTCGGCTTTAGCTTAATTTCTTCAATGCAAGGAAAAATAACATAGTTGACAGCCATGCTTTTATTTTTTATTTTTTCTTTTAGGTAACAGTCTGTAAAATGAAAGCATGATTCATTTCATAACTAGGAAATGATGCAGCAGCTACATGTAGAGAGCAGGAGTTCTTGAGCCGGACTTGTTTTCTTCCACAATGAAGTGTTGAGGAGGAGCATGCCCACACCAGGAAAGCTTTGGTGTCTGTGCCACGCTGGGGGAGCAGAGGTGCAGGGACAGGAGCCAGGCTGGAGCAGGCAGCTAGACTCCAGCACTGTCTTTGACCTCAGATCTCTGGCCAAATTAGCCTCTGGAGAGAACTGAAATGTGTGGTGTAAAAACAAGTAAGCAATGCTGCAGCCTGGGACCAGACTGACACCTCTTAGACATGAGGGGATCTCGGCAGGCTGTGTGATGGCTGCAGGGCTTTCTCCCAGGCATCCAGCATGATCCACCAGGCCTCCCCAGCAGACATGGCTGTGGGGCTGTGTTAAACCAGGCTTCCAGGCTTCTGGAATAGCATTAGGTGATATACAGCCTTAAAACTGACACAGGAGCCTCCGTCCTTATCAAGGAACTCAGAACAGCCCAATGACATTCTGGCATGTCTAAGACACAGCTCGTGATATATCTCTATATAGTGATATATCTCTATATAAGTCTAACCAACACTGTTATATCAAATTTTGCAAGCTTTAAAATCAATCCTTAAAATTGTAAGATACAGGCTTATTCTGTCCATAAAACTCAAATGAACTCAAAACTAAAATGAATAATTTTTGAGTTGGCCCACCCAGCCATCCACAGTAAAATTATACTCATCCTGTTGGATCCATGTACACCAAATTTGCCTAGGGATAAACCAGCATTCTTAGGGTGTTTTTTGTATGACTGTGGTATTTCATGAAAATTAGGGTGTAAGGATGTGACCAGAGTCTCAGGGCTTCCTCCTGCCTCTACATAGTGGCAGACCCTGAACAGACAGAATCAGACCTCTAATATATGGCCCGTCTGTAAGAGCAGCATACAAAAACATTCTTAAGAAAGTAGAAGGCATAGTGTCTTGTTTAATGCAAACATATTAGCATGTAAATGGGAGCTGATATCTTTGAGACCTACAGAAAGGGCTTGCAAGTTAAAAACAAACTGAAATGCAATTTTAATACACTTGAAAAAGTATAGTGAACAATGAGAAGCTTTCCCTTATCAAAATCCTTTTATATTGCCTTTTTGCTTTTGTTTCTCTAGTCACAGGAAATACCTTTGTGTGTGTGTTCAACATCTAAATGCACTTTCTTGCCTTAATTATGAAATCAGAAGTTAGGAAAACAATATTCTTTGTGCTTTGCAGGTTTCCTCTATGAGGAATGCAGGTTACTGCAGTATGTTTGTGTAAGTGCCACGCTTACAACTGTAGCTCCCATGTGACTTGCTAGCTCAGTTTTCATCATTGCCTCTGGCTCTCTCTTATTATTTACCTTATTTCTGAAGCTCCTTGTAAGGTGAAAAGAAGCCGTTACTGAAAAAGACAGTAAAATGTAGATTTCACCCTGAACAGAAGGGTGAATAATTTGTTGACTGAGTCATAGCCTCATTTAGGTTGGAAGAGCCCTTTAAGATCATCGAGTACAACCATGAAGTACTTCCACCAGTTGCCCCAGTATCCTTGAATAGGTCCCATCTGACCCCATGGACTTTTTTGTTTCCAAGTGGTGTAGCAGGCCACTGACCATTTCCCCTTGGATTATGAAGATTTCCTTTTGCTTCCCATCCCTGTTTTCTAGCTTAGGGGGCCTGGTACTCCAACAATGGCTCTTGCTATTAAAGGCTGAAGCAAAGAAGGCATTAACTACCTCAGACTTTTTTTGATCCTTTGCCACTATATTTGCCCCAACAAGCAATAAAAGATGGAGTTTTTCATTGGCCCTCCTTTTGTTGTGAAAGTGTTTATAGAAAGCTTTTTTATCGTGTTTTGCATCGATAGCCAGAAAAAATTCTAGTTGAGTTTTGGTTCTTCAAATTTTCCTCCTGAGAAACCTCATGAAATCCTTATAGTCCTCCTGAGTTCCCCACCCCTTCTCCCAAAGGTCATAAACACGTGGTGGTTTTTTTTACTGAGTTCTAGCCAAATTCCCTATTCAATCAGGTCAATCTTCTTCCTCACTGGCTCATCTTTTAGCACATGGGGACAGCCTGCTCCTGTGCCATTAAGATTTCCTTCCTGAAAATGTATAATCCTCCTGGATTCTTTGCTCTTCAGGACTGCTCCCCATGGGACTCTCTCAACCAGTCTCCTAAAAAGACTAAAGTTGCCCTCTGGGAATCCAAACTGGTAGCACTTTTTCTGGCACTTGTCCTTACCTATCTGGAAATTAAGCATTCTTTTTTCATTATCACTGTACCCATGATGACCTCCAATCATCATATCAGTCACAAGTCCTTGTCTGTTTGTGAAACCCAGGTTAGGTTGGACACCTTCCTCAGCTGAGTCACAAAACTGACTTTAATGCCTCCTCCTGACTGTGACCAGGTCTGTAAGGGGCCACAGCAGGCACATGGACCATCTCACACCTGGAAGAGAACAAAAGCAGAACAGGAAGGCAGTGGAGGAGATAGGAAAGAAGCATGGTGAGCAGGAAAGCAGCTGAGGCATTTGAACCTGTCTGTAGAGGGATTATGAAATGAATCTGTAACCTTGAACAGGATCCCAAAACTACTGAAGAACCTGAGACATAACTAGAGGAGGAATAATAATCTATCTTTCAGCTGCTGACATGATGTGAGGGGACATCTGCCAGCTCAGGAGGGAGTCCAAAGCCCAGAAAGATAATCAAAGCAGTAATAAAATCTTATTCAGGAACTCATTTTAACACTTTCCACTGCATCTACATTTTAGAGCAAAATCTGTCTTTTGCACATTTCAATTGGCAGATATCCTCCCTTAAACCCCCTTTTCAGCATACTAAGCAAAATAGGCAGGTGGAGTCTTTTCAGCTAATGATAGACCCAAATCATCTTCTAGCAACTGGTGGTGCCTAACAGATGCCTGCAGATGCCTAATTAACATTCATGAAGCACTTGAATCCCTTAGATGAAGGCAATATACAGTAAAAGCATAAATTATTATTATGGGTACTAACGGCTTCAGAAAACAAGTGTGACTATTCTAAAAAAAATGGCTTATTATTCCTTTTGCTAAGAAAGAATTGAGTAATGACCAAGTGAAAAAGCTTCCCCCCCCCCCCCCCAATTATTGTACTGCCATGTAAATAGCAACAAACAAATATTAAAAGCTGCTCAGGTGTTTCAGGAGTCTGGATTTCTAACAAAACCTAAGATTCCAGCTAAATCTGACAGAAAGTTGGACAATCAACAATCATTAATGTGATTGAAAATTTTAAAGCAGACTACTCAATCATGCTGCAGAGCTGCTAAGAGCATTTTGTGTCCTTTCCTTGTCCCTGACCCTTAAGCTGCTTTGCATCTGGATATTTAAATACTTTGCACAGCTGTGTCTTGCAGACTTCGCCTTCTCCATCTGCTTGTTTGTTTTCCTGGTTTTATTTTCCAGGCTGCTATTTTGTATAAGCAAAATTACCCTTTTATGCCTCCTCTGCCTCTGTTATTTCTTCTAGATATTGTAAACTACAGCATCTGTGGTAGTTCTCCTGTTATAGATTTATATTCTTCTAGGTAGTGTGGGATAAAGATAAGAAGCCTCAGTTGAACATGAAGCTGATGCCCTAGTCTGACACATAAATCCCCAAAGCTTTTTATTTCTGAAATTTTCTACAGAGTATCCCCTTGGTGTATAAATGAATTCTTTTGATTCTTTACAAGTATGTATCACAGGTCAATAGAAAAAGAAGACAAGCCACAGGGCATTCGACAGACCACAGTTACCCTCTGCATTAGCAAGAGTGACACTTTTTTTTTTTCAGATAATCTGAATACTCTGACAGTAAATATTACTAAAAAAGGGTTCGTGACCTAAGAAGAGTAGGGATTCAGATTTGATTTTTAAAGCATTTCTCTGTCTTGGGGTCAGTGTGTTTGCAGAATGAAAGGATGTTTCCTGACCTTTTTATCTCTGAAGGGTGGGAAGTAACTTTAGGTTCAGACATTTATCTCATATCCTAGAAACAAATTGAGCCAAGTTTTCAAGTTCTATCTCCCAGTTATTTCTGGATTACTGAGCTTTGTTTACTCTGAACGGTTTCATAAAGGAAGTTAAAAATTAATGCTTCTGCTTAGCTATATACTTAAATATGAGCTCAGCTTTCAGCACAAACAGATGTTCTTTGCTTAGTTGGGATGGTCTGGAAAAAAAAACAATTACAAAATTGTTTTGATGTGTTCAATTCTAGGAATCTGTTAATGGCTTATGAACAGAACACACGGATGGCTTTGTTAGGTCAGGACCGTGGCTTTCCCACCAGATATCAGAAACGGATATAATGGGACAAAAGGTAGGGTCACATACTGAAAACCCACATGTATTATAATATCCTACAGCTTTCTAATGCATTAATGCCTTCCTGATTATTCATTTTCTGTGTTATCCTGTACCGAGCCCTATCAATGTCAAACAAATTGCAAGATCAGAATCTTTGCTGCTTAAAGAAATCTCTCAGATTACCCTAAAAATTTCATTTTTCAGGTTTTGTAATAGCTGTTATATCCTGCTGAATTATTGTGAAATGTCAAGAGCAAGATAGCAAAACAGAAATTAGGAACATGAACAGAAATTTAGGAAACATGAATCACTGAAATATAATTCCGAATGACCTTGGGGAGAGGGAGCGGAAAGAAGGTAAGGTCAGATTTATAAGAGCAACTTCTGATCATGAGCTTTGCTCTTGGACACAGTTTATATTCAGTTCATGGGTGGTGCATTTCCAGCTCTCTTTTGCTTCATGGAAGTTTTAGAAATGCCTGGAATTGCTGTGTGAGCCTTACAGATAAATCTAATCATATCCAGGTAAATTCTCTCAAGTTCTATAAATAATTACCACACATCATCTTGAATAAAACACAAACCTTAAAGAAAAACACAGCATGAAGCTAAGGGGAATCCATTTCACATCTTCTTTACTCACAAGGTCTTCTAGAATCACAGACTTTAGAGGAAAGGCTGTTAAACTACCTAATCTTCATCTCCTGTTTATCACAGATGCCTAAAATTTTTCCAAGTTACTCCTGAACTGAGCACAGTAGTTCGGATTTGATGGAAAAAGGTGATTATATTGCCATTCATCAGCTCTTCCAATGTCAGCACAGCAGCCTCCTGTGCACTGACTCTAATTAGGCCACGACTGAAATAAAAGTTGTTGCTGATTTGTAATTTTGCGGTTGTGATTAAGAACCCCAGTTGTAGACCATCTTATGTTCAGCATTCAGAAGTGCAACAGGAATTTATTCCCTGCTTCCCATAGATTACAGGCTACAATAATTCACTTGGGAAAAGTGAACTGCCTTTGATTCCTTACAGTACTCCAAAGGCCGAAGCTTTGGTTAGAAAAGTATGAACTGTTTATTCTTGCTAATGTTAATTAAAGAAAAAGGAACAATTCAACACAAATTTTTAGACAAAGCATAGCAAAATGAAGAATTAGGTCTCATTCTTACCCATTTAGGTTTTGAGCCCTACTTCAGCTGTGAAAGGAGGAAATGTAATAAACTCACTGACTGCCGCAAGGCCTGAAGCACCTGAAAGATTTTCAGCAAGTGTCAATAGCAACCCTGAGTATGACTTTTGTTATGTTTGCCTGCAAGTTTGTCACTTATTCTGAAGTGCACTGATTTAGGTACCCATAACAGGGGACTTTAGGAACCCTGTGTGTTTTATTACTTGAGGCTATAGGTATATAAGGCAGAGAATGTCACCTTTAGGGCTTCTCAGACCGGTCCAAAACATTAAAGTCATATGATGTAACAGGCTGATTCTATATTATTTCATTCAGCTGGCTCACTTTTTTTTTTCTTTCTTTTTTTTTTTCACCAAAAATAACTGAAGGGTTGAATTTGTACAAATATTTTTTACTGGAGTAGGTATTGCTCATCTTCACCATTTTATTTGATACCCGAGCTGATGTTTTTTGTTCTCCTGTCTTTGGAAAAATACATAATGCCAAAACAAACTCTGTTCCTGTGTAGTCTGGCCAATATGATAGAAGTAGAGTCATCTGATCACAGCCAAGCTGGATCACACTTGTTTCATGCAGGATTGATTTTGCTATTGATCACTAGCAAAGACAAAATCTCTGTGACAGCAGGATTGCAGTGAAACTTGCCTCACTTGAAGGAAGGCTTTATTAATAGTCTTTTATACTATCTCTTGTTATAGCATCTTTTGTCCCAATTAGTATTGATTATGAGCAAGTCCAAGGCGTGGAGAAATCTTTCCTGGCCCCACTGAAATACCCTCTTCTTCAAGGCTGCAGCTGTTAGTGTCCTCCACCCAAACGACCAAGGCATACATTTAACCTCAATGTATGAAAACTCAAACTGAAAAAGGAAATAGTTGCATACCTGACATGGGGGTAGCTTTTCATTTCCCCCACCCAAATACCACATGGGAAATTTGTTAGGTGGGTAGAGCGAATACACACCCCAAATAATCCCATGGTTTCTCTAGCAGCCAAAACATCTTACATTGTGTTTACACCATGTCCTCCTGGTGAACGAGCCCTGGGTGAGGCTCTGTGGCTGGCTTTATTTTCGACATTCTGAAGTTATTTGTGTGTCATTTTCACAGAACTATATGAAAATGCTTTTAAGTTTTAACAGACTTCTTTGGAAGGAACTACTTTTACCTTCAACAAAAGAACAGTTTTGTTTCTTAACAGCACTCAGGATAAGCCAAAAAGCACTAATTTCTCTTCACTTGTAAAACATTTAACATATCACTACCCACACCCTGTAATTTCAAGACTCCTAGGATTTATAGTTTAAAAGCATAATTGAAACTTCTTGGCAAAGGTCCTATGACTTCCAGTCAAAATGGTTATAGAAGAAAAATTCTCTGTCTTAATGTAAAAGAAATCCTGCCTAAATTAAAAGCAGCTGATATTAGCTCTTTTTCCCCTATAATAATATCTACCATTAAGATGACAGCAAAAATATAAGGTGTTCTTGCATTTCAAGAGACTATGAGAGGAAAAAGGATTGGTGGGACTATTTTAGTAATGCCACGTGGAACTCATGATATAATTTGTCAAAGCAACTGTTTATTCATATACATAGGGAAATGTAGTTTTAATTTAAAATTCATTCAAAATCTCATGCCTCAGCTCATTGAGTCATAATAGCTCAATGCCTAAACAAGCCCAGGACAGAGAGTACAAAGGTTCATCTTGAGTGTGTTATACTGCAACTGTAGCTTTCTTAACATTTGAGAATAATTTAAATAAATTCACCTTATTATCACATTGCTGCTTTCTGGAAGAGTTGGGTGCAGAGGCATTGTTGAAGTTCAGCCTATTTTTCTTCACTACACAAAAGCTTTGTAAAAGTTCTGGGGAGAGCAGATCTCCAGATCATACAAACATAGATCATGCCAACATAGGAGGCACACTCAGCCTCCCATAGAATGCAGATTCTCACATATTGTCAGTGAAGAGTTACTTAAAAATAGCAGAATGTATCCCATGACAGCAAGATAGGACACTTTGAGTAACTACCTAACACCATAACCTGAGCTCAAAAGCCTCTCTACAGCTTTCTGGGCTGTTAACCCTTCATTTTTCTGAAGAGCTCCTTGAAACTCCCTGTACCTATATCCCACTGTCTATTTTTCCTCCAATTTATGCCAGGCAGGAGGCACCAACCCCAGTCCAGCATTCCTGTCCTCCAGTGACATGGGTCTGGGGCAGCAGCAATTGTGTTTTCTCTTTGGAATCACAGGATTCTACAGTCTTGGCCCAGCATTTCTCTACAGAACATTAATAATGCAGGAGTTGGACTCAATGATCCTTGTGGGTCTCTCCAAATCATGATATTCTGTCCTGCTCTGCCAGCAAATGTCTTTCTATAATAATACCTGACCCACAGTAATCTCTATTTTGTACTACACAGACAACAAATTGTTTTGATTTTTCTTGCAAGACTGTATTTTGCTTTTTCCATGTCCCATTAGCTTACAGGGAGAATATTAAAGAAAAGTGTCGTGCTGACGGTAGTTCATTCCTGCTCAGCACTGTTGCCCGTCGGCCAGAGACTGATGACATGTCTACAATACTAGATCAAAATGAAAGGCCAGCTCTGAATTTCAGTTATTAAAAGTAGTGTTTAAAAAATTGTCTTTCCCAGCTACAATCTGCATTAGCAATTGTATAGTGACACTGATGCAATGGTAACTATAAAACAAAAATGTGAGATTCATGAAGGGGACAGCATCTACTCACCAGTTTACTCAGAGTTAGGAAATGCTGTTGCAAAGGGAAGGAGAATGATCACTAATCTTGGTGTGTTTGTAACAATTCACTTGTATTAGCAGTCACTTATTGTAGGAAAATGAGGGATGGCCTTATAGGAGATTAGAAAAAATGTTAAAATCATGCTAATGAAAAGCCAAATGTAGTGCTGTGATTATTTTTATGATCTTTTTATGCTTTCCTCACCTCTGTAGTCTTGTCTGTAGTTGAACTCTAAGACCCTTAGGGCAAGGAAGCTGTTAATTCATCAGAGAAAGAGCTCTTTGTTGTAGATCCTGCATAATACTCTCCAAATCAGCCTTAATCCCTTTAACGTAAATAAAAACAAAAGTATCACAGTTGTGTAGTATTAGAAAAGACTTCAAAGATACAGAAGTCTATCCGCTTTCTTTGAGGAAAAATTAAATATACCTGATCTATCCATGACGAGTCTGAAATAGATTTCTCCTTTCAGAAGAGACATGGGATTCTTTGCTTACTTTCTAAAGTCTGCTTCACTCCTTATTTCTTCTTATATTTAGAGATTGTTTTCAGTAGTTCCATCGATGGAAAAGCAGGAGGAAATTTTGATTATGATTAAATGTTTTGGTTTTTTGGTCACGTACCTACATATGACACATGAGGATAAGAGAGCAAAAGCCCCGAAGTTTCAGCAGTACAATTTTAGAGAAAAAACCCCACATTTTATCTGTAACATCAAAATACTTCTGATGTCAGTGCCTAGTTTCACAAGTGGCTACCAATACTAAGTTGTTTTCAAGTAGCTTTGAAGCAAAAACCCATGAAACATATATTTGTCAGGAAAGAGTAGAAATTACAAGTACTATCTCTCCTACCCTTTTACAAAGTTTTAATGCATTAAGTGCTCCCTTGTTCCGAAAAGACATCTGTGTGATTTTCATAGTAAAGACAACCTCTTATTTTGCTGATATGTATAGTGTGTCCTGGCCCATCATGGTTCCTAACATATGCTCTTGAAACTCTAACATGAAAAATATCACAATTAAAAGGTTTTTAGGGTGTCTCTTACTTTATTTACTTTATTTACCTTTTTATGCATATTTATTGGAAAAAATCTGTGAAATAATCTATTGCAGAAAAATATTTTGCTTTGTTTTTTTGCAGTTCATTGAATCTAGACATAAATGTCCTACTGTTACACTTTGAAAGATATTCTACATAAATTCAGGTTAGTAAAAACCAACGGTGTGTGTTGACAGAAAGCTACATCTAGCCTTCAATTAGGATACAGGTTTGCATGTATAGGTATAACTGTGCTAGTATTATCTTCTGATCTTCTGCTTTGCTCCTCTAAGGATGGCACAAAATGGCCTTCCCAGCATGTTGTTTTTTCTGTGAGCCAAGTATGCTTGCAGACAAACCTGAATACTTGGCAGCTGTATCCTTTGGTATGCAGTTTCAGATAAAAACTGGCTGGGTATGTGCTGCATGTGTTACAATCACACTTCAATCTGAAGCCCCCATATATCCTAAATTGAAACAGCAATGAATACTTGAGACTCAGAAATGATCTTCCATCTCTGGCCATCTGTGGGGCAGATGTGCAACACTATTCTCACAACTATAACAAAACCAGTTTCAAACTCACCTTCCTGTTGTGCTTCTTCTAATCAACCCATTTCCAGACCTCGCTGCTGGCAGCAGTCATATTGCATGTTTGGTTTAATAGCTTTGCACCCCTGATATAATCCATCCCTTATGTGTGCACACATTCTCCCAGGCTCTCTTGGCAAAGTTTCTGAGGTGTACACAAGTGAACAGTGAGGAATATGACAACTGTGGCACTGAAATGAAAGTGCACCTACTGAAAAGAGAAAGTGATGGAAACTGGGAAAATACATGGTAAACTCAGGCACTGAAGGTAATGGAGCAGGAATGTTGGACTCCCAACATATTTTAGGAGCATGTGGGCAGATTAAAAAAAAACAAAACCAACATGGTCCCTTCCACCACTATGATAACACAAACACATCCCCTCCTGCACCAATAATCTAGAAGTGACTACATGTTCACTGCAAGTAAAACATAAGGGTCTCTAGTGCACTTTACTCTGTGTGTTTGCTTAACCACTTTCTTCCCCAAAAAGCTATGAATATATATAATATATTATTATATAATATTAATCGAATTATTTTATAAATACTTTAGAGAAAAAACCCAACAGGATGCTACCGTTATATAAAATGTGAGTTTTAAAGTGAAAAATTTCTTTGTCACTTTTTACCACTTCATCAAACAAGTCATCCAGGCTCCACAGAGCAGACTTCAGTCTGACACGGGATGCTGCTGAGTGGAGATGACTCCCAGACAAACCAGCATCCCTTCCTGCAAACCATGTGTTCTACATAGTGCCCAGTGACAGCACAGGCTAAAAAAGAGAGGAGGGCATGGGCAGGATGAAGCAGGAGACACTCAATGTGCTACCATTCAACAGCAGAAAGTGGGCTGGTTTTGTCTGATAACATTTGAGCCACAGCAGTGCACATCACTGATCTACAAACTACCCTGCTCCTTCTTCTGTGGCTGCAAAAGGAAATGGAAACACATGGAAAAAGGGTCTAATTTATCACTTCACAGTTAAGTGAATTTTATTTGACACATATCGTCAGATCTCCTGGTGAAAGTAATTATAAAAGTGAAATACGTGGTAGTATATGGTAGCAACTCCTTGTTTTCCTGCTCAGTATCTAGTGCATCCCTAGTCTGGGAATGTTGGGTACCATTTTCATATAAATATCTTGTTGCTTTGCCACTGATGTACAATAATTTTTTAAAAATATTTTTTGTTAACACTTATAAAACTTTTGATGAGTTTTTAGGGTTTTTTATGAAGAAATAATACCTAAGGAAAAAGAAGTCTTGATGGTAATCTTTTGCCAACCTGAGTTGTAGATTTTGTTATCTGTAATAAGCTTGTCATCCTAGTTTGAATAAATAATTTTTTCTGTCTTTTATTGTCTCATGAAGGACAAGACTAGGACCTGTAGATTCATTAAACAAGAACAGTTCCTGTTTAAATATCCATTACAGCCCAGCTAACATTAGCATGTTGTATTCTGTTTGATACTACCCAGGACAGAGTGCTGATGTTATTAATTCTATAAACTAAAATGGGTCATGATTTGGGAACTGTAACCATAGTTATGGGTAGCAGGATCCCAGCATTTAAAGGAGAACAGCTAAATTTTGAAGATTGAAGATGGGAAAGTTATATATAGATATATATGTGTACATATGTAGAACATAAAGGACCACAGCCTGCCAGTAATGCTAAAGGCCCAAACCTGCTCCTAGTAAATTTACCCAAGCTTCTTGAAAAGAGCCTATTGGAAAGAACAGAGACTAGTCTAGCAATGAATCACCTTTCCTTAAGAATTAAAATTGCTGGAGAGGATGCTCCTGCACTTGGCAATCCAAGGAGTCTCAGCCAGGATGAGCAGCTCCATTCCCCAGTTCTGCCCTTCCCATATGCAAGAACAGAAGGATGCACACTATTTCAAACAGTTAAATACAGCCTTTGCCAAATGCAATAAGGCTGTTTGCAGATTGAAACTTTGAGAATTTCAGCATGCATTTTTTCTTTTTTTTTACCAATAAGTAAACATTGCATAACCCTTGAAAAAAAGCCATGTTCCAGATTTTGCAAGAATTTTGAAAGTTACACAGTTAAAATCTGTTTTAATTCCCATCATATGAGTTTCTAGGTAATGAAAGGATATGATCTCACACCACTCTACATGAGATTCAAATTTTGTTTTCACACCTATGTAGTGCTCTTGACTTTAGTAATGTTATGTGAATAACATTCATATAATTCATCTCTGTTAAGTGCAGGGTTTGATCTAAGAGGCAAAGATTTCTCTAAATTTTAGACAGCCAGACAGTGAGTCTCAGCTTCTTTCTGGTGTTTATAATTATTTTTACCTCTTATGTTCTTTGTTTACTTATTAATTGAATTGAAATTATTCTGTTTTTTCTTTAATCTGCATTAGAAAATAATTTATTAGTTTGGGTTTTTTTACTTGAACAATGGTACTTGTATTCTACAACCTTATTTTCAGCATGTTTTCTTACCTCCCCTGTCAGTGTTTTACACTTCACTGATTCATATGGGTGAAATTTCTTTCAATGGGTCTTCTGCATCAGAAAGGTGCACAGTCAGTCAAAACTGTCCATCTAAACTCTCCCTATCAGTGAAGAGAGGCAGTAAGGGCAACTGACCTGTCTTTCCTCACCGAATACAGGAGGAGTCTAGACAAAAAAGCTTAAAATAGACAGTTTTCTTAGGTAAATCAGCTAATTATCTTGGATGAGATAAATAGAAAATAATGAAAACAAATAATTGCTAGCTCCTCCAGGATGTTGCAGATGTTAACTAAGGAACAAAAGTGCTTTGAGAATCCTGAAATATTTGGATAATACTGCTTGGCTGTTTCTATTTCTTCTGCCTCTTATAACTGTTTCATTCAATGTTCTTCAAAATTGAGTATGACAGGGTGGTGGCTCTTTCCCACTTGCTTTCTTGCCTATGGGGAAAATCCCACAGCTTGAGAATTTGGCTTTCTGGAAAATTTCTGGCTTTTGCCAGAAATATGAGGTTTCTAGTCTTCCAAGAGTGTCAGAGGTGATTGGCCTGTCCATGTCTGCCTTACCTTAATATCTTCAAACTCATTTTTTCTCGGTTTGTTTTTAAATAGCCCT
Source organism: Euphonia xanthogaster (assembly GCA_034509185.1). Classification (NCBI taxonomy): domain Eukaryota; kingdom Metazoa; phylum Chordata; class Aves; order Passeriformes; family Fringillidae; genus Euphonia; species Euphonia xanthogaster. The sequence continues at coordinate 99,861,173 of JAYDZK010000169.1, read as the reverse complement.
CTTGGTTGTCTCTGTGTACATGATTATTTTCCTCAGAGATAAATTAACATTTCTTTGACCTTTCTGCGCCCATAGTTGTAGCTACTTGAACCCCCTCCTCTGTGTGACCTTGAGCCTGTCCAGGCCTGGCACCATCTCTTGTGGCCCTGAGGTGCTCCAGGGACTCATCACCTCTCTCATGTGCAGTCTCCAAAAATCCTAATATTCACATCCATAGGGCTCTCTTTATAGTCATTACATCCTCTTGCCTGTTCAGCTTCCCCTCCAGTGCTTCAGGAGAAAGAAACAAGCCAGGAACCAAAGGGGAGCTATTCAGAAGAGAAGAGAATTATATTTCTGCGCAGAAAAGCAAGGCTTACTGGCCTTAAATGATATGATATGACAAAACATGAACCCAAATCAGCCAGATGCAATATGTGGCTGCAGGTTGGCAAGGTACTGTATGTGCCAAATGCGTTTTTTCACACAGGAAGGTAAAACAAAATGTTTGGATGATTTTTCAGAAAGCTTCATCTACTACTAAAATGTACCTCCCTGTGTAACACCTTATAGTCAATCAGCAGCCAGTCCTGTGCAGGAGGTAAAACTGATAAAAGGGAGAACTCAAACAGACCAAGCGTGTGCTCATGTGCACAAACCTGCCACACACACACACACACACACACACAGTGGCTGGCCTTGCAGAAGCCTGTAGTCAGAGCTTCATTTTTCAGAAGGACATAGATTGACAGCTGCAAAATATTATTTTAGATTTTCTTAGAGCTCCCTTTGTAAATCATGATTGATTGAAATAAACTCTCAATTGCAATTTGTTAATTTTATGTGATTTATTCTCAGCATCTGAATGTGAAAACCTGCTAGAAAAAAAATGTTTTATAAAACATCAGTGTTTTTTATCACCATTAGTATTCTAGAAAAGCAATTTTTCTGTACTCAGTCCTCCTAAATGCTTGTGATGAGCAGTGAGGAAACTGACTGCCACGTGCCATACAGTAATGAGGACAGTAAATCAAATGCTAAGAAACTGCTAGCCTGTTTGAGGCTCAGAAAATTTTCTAAAGTGGGAAAAAGAGCCTTGATAATCATTGCCATACTGGAGTTTAAAAAGAAGTCACATTTGGAAGCTGTATTTACTGATTACACAGAGAGCACTGCATTCAAAATAACTGCAACAATTTGTACAATGTTTACTATCACACGAGATTCCCATCATCGGATGAATATTTTTCTTTAATGTAAATGCATTATAGAAAACGATGTTGTTTGAAAATAACATCACCAATTTAAGAGGAAAAGAAAAGGACTATATTTGCCTCAAAAGACCAAGATCAAATTTGAATCACATAGCCAGAGATTTGAGCAGAAATCCATTATTTGATGTCCTCAACAAATCAGGATGTGTTCGTTAAAAGGTTTAACAGACTTTATAGAGAATGTAAGTGTATACTGAGAGCATCAGGAGACTGAGAGTGGGAATGGAATGATATCACCACCGTAAGCAGCACTATCAGCACTGGGGTGGGTAGTGCACTAATGTGGATTTCTGATGGGACGAGCCACAGCAAACCTCCTGCAACACAATATGAAGGAACACAGAATACAGCTCCAGAAATATCCACAGCACTTAGAAAATGTGTAGGTCTTTTATTTATTGAGATAAAGAATGCTGGGGTAACATGCTGCATTACACCACCATCTAATAACCTGAAATATTGCCTTAAATACTTGTCAATTTTTCAGGCTTTTCTTTCTGGAAAGAGACTGGATCTTACAAGTGACACATTTGATGTCAGTTTGAATCTTTCCTATGACCCCAACACAGAGATATTCAGATTTACTAATGGACTCCTGTGAATAACTATGAAAATAACTGTTACCCTCTTGAGGAGAATAAGGAGAAAGAGCATTCCCTGCACTTATTTTGAAACTACCGATCTGCATCTGTCTGTACTGACAGCTTCAACTTAAAAATGGAAAAGGTGGCATTGCTTGCAACAGACTTGAAGAATATTTGTTCCACTTATAGCTGGCTGAGAGCTAGCCCTGAGATGAGCTACACAGTAGGTCAACAATAGCAGAAGGTCAAGCAAAATGGGACCGGGGAATTTTACTGGAATTTAGGATTCCATACTAATGGGTTTGGAGAATTTGCAGGCTGAGATACTCTCTGCAAAGGAAGCCATATAGACACGGAGCATTGCCATCAATTTCGATTTATTTCTGTATTTCCTGCTGGCTGGTTATTAAAGTGCTCAATTTGTTTTTTCCCATGTTTTCAGTGAAGAGTGAGCTAACCAGAATAAATGATAGAACCTTATCTTGAAAAGACTTTTTGTGCTTTGAATTCACAATATACTGCATTCTGCAATGCCAAATGTTTATTGGACATTTAGGACGAGGTAGGGTTTCTTCAATTATTTTGTTTACATAATTAGATACCAGATCATTAACAGAAGGCTCTCTTCTGAATGGTAGAAGATATATCAACAGTTCAACAACAATTGCACTCTAAAGATTTTAGTTTGTCTTTTTTCCCAATTAACTATTTTCACAGCAGTCTGTGTGATTTTAAAAATTTCACTGTAGTACATGAGGATTTATGTATGATTTCAGAAAACAATAAAAGAAAATCTATGAGTACCCTTCCCAAAATAATGATGGACGGAATATTGTACTTGACCTACACCCTAAAATTTCGGTTGACCTTTTCTTTGAAAAATTCCAGTACCCTATTATTTGAAGTACAGGTTTGAAAATATATGGGAAAAAAGTCTTTTATAAGATATGTCTCCTTCATTGCTCCTGCAGAAATCCATCAGAAACATGCCATGCCACATTGTCTTTGAGAAAAGTCAAGCTTCTCTCCATGAAACAGGGCAGCTCCCTTTCCTGTGCCTTTGGCACTTTCTGGTGCTGGAGCCAAACCCTGTAAAAGAAGAAACTGCTGCATGGGAAGATATGTTCTTATGAGGGACAGAGAGACAGACTGGAGACAAGGCTATTAGGAAAAAGGACAAGGAGGGAGACTGTAAAAGCTGGAATTTTATGTGAAGCCACAACAGAAAATTGATTGATCATCATTAGCCACCTGCAGAAGTTGAATATGCAAGCCAAAATCTTATATTTGAATTAAAAAAACAAACCTGCCAAGCACCCATGAAGAAACTTCTACAGTCCCACAGTGGAGCAAGGACCAGAGGGAACATACAACTGTACTTGCTGCACATCTTCCCTCCTCATGTTACACAACCAGGGCGCACAAGCCCTGGGCTGTGACCAGTGTTTCCTGACATCACCAAATAATCCTAAACTGAAAACACTGATGCTGATAGAAGCTTTCCTGTAAAAAGCTAGGTCTAAGTCAGGCACAGAAGTGCTACACAGAAGGATAGAACACAGTTCCTTCTCTGTCATAATCCCATCCTTGTCTTGTTTTACTAAAACGTAAGAAAATTTAATGGCAGTGGCAACGGCGGTAGTTTTGTTTGTTTGAAGTGGTCACTGCTTCCTAGGAACAGATCTGAGAGCACAGCCTTCACTTTACACAGGCCAATGAGCTCACCATATTTACAATAAATTCTAAGGGGACTGAAGATGAAATGCCAGAAGCATCTCCCTCTGTGGCTTGCATGTACTGAAATTTAAGTGGAGGTTGATTTGTGCTGACATTCCTATTTACTTTCCAAGGCTGTAATGACTAATAATTAAGTAGATACTATACTAAAAGCTTCCACTTTGTCCAACAATAAAATTTAAGGATTCATTCAAATTAGAAAGTTCCTCTGGCCAATTATTTTGATACATAAGGATGTTGTAAAATAAAGATTACAGAAAAATAATTTCCATTAGTTATGCTTATCTGATTTTTCCTTCTAAGACCTCTATAGCTATTGATGGACTGTAACTTTTAATTTGTAGTAAAAGAACTAGAAAGAAGATAAAGTGGATTTTACTGTCAAATTTAGGTTTCATCCTAGCAGGACACAAAATTGTAAATTAAATCCCATGCTCAGCAACTGATATCTAACACCTTGGAAAATAGTTTTGCGTTTGTGTTCTTCAGTTTTTTCTTTTTCTCAGAAGAAACAGAGGATCATCTGGAAAATATTCCACCCTTTGATCAAATACATATCAATTTTAGACCTACCTTAACAGCTTTAAGGGTGGAATTCCTTATTTCCAGCTTTCCCTCTGTTATCAGAACACATAGCAGGTCCTGTTTACCAGCAGTCAAATGATTTGCAGATGACAGTCAAAAAGGAATTTATAAAGTCTCTGTTCCAAGGAAAGCCATTATCCCTTAGCTTAAAAAAAATCTCCAAACTGCCATTTCCAATATTTTCAAGAATGCCTAAAAATCTAAAGCTCCACCCTGAAGCTTTTCTTTTTTTTTTTTTCTTCGCTCCTTTTGTTCCCAAATATGTTTAAAATATTCCTATCCCTTGATTCTATTGTAAATATGAATTCACATTCCATACACAGAGCCAGTGCTTTTTGTAATTTATGGGCATTTTAAGGGTAAACCGGTTGTTATGAGAACACCTTTCCTCCCCCTTA
>JAYDZK010000169.1:99797163-99850487 GCA_034509185.1 Euphonia xanthogaster | reverse complement strand
TCCTTCCGCCACTTCCTTCCGCCACTTCCTTCCGCCACTTCCTTCCGCCACTTCCTTCCGCCACTTCCTTCCTTCCTCCTTCAGTAGTGTGGAAATACAGATTTGGAAACCATTGCTGAAAACTACTTTTCCTGTAAACTACTTAATTTTTTCCTTGTTTGAGTGTAAACGTTTTTTGTTTGTGCTTTCTCTAGCAGAGAATAGTATGGTCTGTTGCCTTTCGTTTTGCAATTAAATATTACACTCTTAAGAATTATCAAGACTAAAATATATTGATTTCTTCAATGTTTCCTCCAAATAAAAAAGATCACGTTAAGTAGATCTCTGATCATTCCTTCTGATTTCTTCTCAAATCTGTCCATTGTTCATATGTTTCTTGAACTCCTATTCATGCTTTTATTTCTCAGCAGCTTTCCTACCTTTTATTGAAATAGCCTCTTAATTTGCAAAAGATATTTTATATCTCACAAAATACTGTGAAGAAAAAATACAATGTTAATTGTATCCCTACCTCAGAGATTTTAGAAGAAAGGATATTTAGTACATGCAGAAAAGAAATAACTATATAAAAATAATATATTTCACATCACAATTATATACTTACTTACAATCACCATGACAGTCCCTCACACATTTTAGTACATCCTGCACCCCGCGATGAGGGAAGGAAGTACTATTATTGCCTTCCTACCATCAGGAACATATGAACAATTTATATATTTTTTTTTCTTTTATATATGTATGTACACATGTATATATATGTATATATATATATCAACACAGCCATCAACAATTCTAGACACAAATACACAATGATGTATTTTATCATTTTATATATTTATAGAAACAATACATTGATACATATTTATAATTCTCATTCTCATGCTACCATGTGGAATTTGCTAAATTACCTCTGAAGAGCTAGTGAGGGTACCAGAAGCAGAATACATACATTCAGATGAGCTCCATCCACTCAGACAATTTGCTCAACAAGGAAGAAAGATTTATTAGCCTGTGTTAATATGGGTATTCTCTTTCTGATGCACAACCAGCTTAGGACACTCCAGACAACCCAGACTTGTGTCCTGACGAAATTCTTAAGAGCTGTTATCACCAGATCTGCAGTAAATTCAGCATGTCTCCCAGATGATACTTTTTGCATGCCCAAATCACCCACAGTTCCTTCCTCTTCACTTACCTTGGGTTTGAGGGGTTTTTTTAGGAAGTTAAACAACACGAGAGGTAAAGCAGAAATACAGAAAACATGCCACCTCAAGCTGAGGTTCTTCCCACATTCTAAGCACAGCTCTTTCATCAGAGAGGAGGGACCCAGACCCTCTCCTGGGTAAGAACAAAGTCAACTAGCTGAGACTTGGGTCACACAAACATGCACCAAATGCTTCATATAGGCCTAACAACAATAAAAATCACCCCTTTTGAGAAGGGGAAATAAGTCCAGAGACATTTGATGTATGAACACAATTTAACCTTACCCATGTAGACAATTTCTGAGTTTTCAGGCCTTTAGCTCAGCCAGTCCAACTGCATGAGCTCTGGTCTTATGAACTGCAGGTGAAATTAGGTAAGAAAAGGAGAGAGAGGACCAGAAAGGGCAGGGGGAGATAACTGAGGAAAGAAGGAAGAAAGAATGTAAAAGCCAAGAAAAGAAGAAGTGGAAGGAAGAATATTTGAAATTTGAAGACTCTGATTTATCTCATCTTTATACATTTCTTTTGTTAGCTTACCATCAAGCAGACTGCCAGTACAGAGACCAGAAATTTAGCAAGGTTTTTCAGTCAGCATTCACAAAATGAAAACAGAAAAATTTTAAAGTCTGTTGCCCCTAGTAAATTTTACTTTCCTACTCTTGAAATGTGGAAGGTTGATCACCTTGTTGTTTTGCACATTATCAGTTGCCTGACAGGAGCCAGCTGACTTCTCAGAAAGGGAAATCTGGGGACAAAAAATCAGGAATGACTCAGATATGAATTCTTCCCCATTGTATTAAAGCATGTAGCTGAAGCCCTACGCAGTTGCTAAAACCTCAAAGTTATGTTTGGGTCATCACTGAAACACACTTAGCAAATTTGCCTCTTAGCTGCCAGATTTTTTTTTACTAATTGATGCTAATTTATAATAGGTATATTTCATTGTATTCTTTATTGTTACCATGTTCTTATAGTTGAGAGGTAAATATTAAAATATTTTCTGATTTTCCCTTTTTTTTCCTCCATAGAAGGACTAGATGATTTGTCTTTGTCATGTACTCAGAGTTTGGAAATCTAAATCAATCAATCTGCCAGCTCCCACAGGTACTTTAGCTGTTTTAACAATTTATCTCCAATCCTGCAGATTTGTATGCACAAAGATGGCCAAGAATAGGACTTATCTCACCTAATCTAAGAGATAGGAATCTAATCTACACAGTTGTCTAGGCTACACTTCTGTTGTCAGTTGAGAGAGGCAGAAGTCTAAGATGGGAGGTATGAATCACCCCTCCGGAGGCGAAAATCTCTCTCCATTGACTCTAGAGGGAACCTAGGAAGGTTGGTTATACTAGGCATCCAACATTTAGATGATCAAAACTAAGTGAGCTAAATCCCATTTGAAGTGCATGAAGGGCATGCTGAAATCACTGCAATTCCTCTGTAAAATAGTTGCATGGATGTTAAAACATTTGCATAATAAACATTCCACACTATTGAGTTTTTAATGGAAAAGACTTTTTCTATGTGTTTAGGGGAATACAGCTTTTATCCCTGACTGGTTTTTTTGGTTTTTTTGGGTTTTTTTTTTGTAAAATTAGAGAAGGATGCAAATCAGAAAGTTCAGATACATGAAGAAAATTATTTAATGGTACATTACAAAGTATTTTGAAGGGTAACTATTGCTACTCTACCTGATGCTTCACTCCTTGCTAGAGCTTGTCAATCTGCTTCTGAGAGGGAGTCTTCACAAAAAAAAAAATCATACAGTAAAAATGACCATATAGAGGTGTTTGGGAACACTGAATTATTTAAGAAGAACTTTTTATTTTTGTATATCAGCAAAAATGAATGATGATACCTCTGCTCCCTTGGAAGTTCAGGAAGGGGTAGCTATCATGTTGCCAGACTGCCAGGATACTATTCAAACAGTTGATTATTGACAGGAACCTGTATCAAGTACATCAAGGGGTAAAACATGTAAAATACTTGCTTGAGAATACATTGGTAAACTTTATCAACTAATGATAAGGATTTGGTGGTCTCATAGGCCTGGTTAACATGGATCTGGAAATGAACTTTCAAAGGTACATTTTTCTCTACACCACCAAATCACAGCGTGTTGTGGAAAAAAATTTCTTTAATTTTACAGGGATGGAAGGAAGCAAATGCCACCCACCTTGAGGGCTCTGATTTCAAGGCTCTTTCCTTCCCACTGCATGTGTTTGTGGGGAGCAGAGGCTTTGTGTGTGCACAGCTATAAGCTTGCCAAAGCCCTCTCAGCGGCTGCTGCCGCCCCACCAGTGCAGCCGAGCGGTTGAGTGCCGTGCTGAGGTACTGAGTCAAACTGGAGTCTGTCCCCACACACAGCCCAGAAACATGGAAACTTCAGTGCCAGATGCAGGGCGGTTGGGAAATCCACCCCCATAACCCAGGGACAGGGTGCACAGCTGGAGCACAGATGCAGACAGGGCCTTGCCGGAGCGGCCGTGGGCCGTGTGGGATCAGAGATGGCCCGAAAGGCTGCCATGCGCCCCTGCTCACAGCAGGTCAGGAACGCGCGAGGAACATGGAACAGGCGCTGTTCAGCCAAGGGATCTCCACGTGCCACTCAGCTGCAGCTTTGCTCTGGTTCCCTGCGTTCAGGTGGATTTCACTCGCTGCTGCAGGGAGACAGACTTTACCACTTTGTGACTCACGCTCCATCGGGGGGAGGGGGAGCAGCAATCATTTATGACTCACTATATTGTATAAGGCTGTGGAAAATCATTTGCCTGCATACTGTACAAATACATACTGGAAGTATATTAAATATGTTGAAGTAATTGGAACACAATTAAAATGTTCTGAAGCAAAAGTAAGAAGGTTACTCATTACCAGTCTCTTCCTTTTCACAGAGATAACCTATTAGAAGAAATTGCAGTATTTTCCTTCTGAAATAGTCAAGGCTTTAAAATTCTGTCTAGAAATAGAACTGTGTGAATAATTTGGGGTGGGGGCTATATTAAAAGAAAGACTAGCAGTTTTTGTCCTCTTGACAGTGTTTTTTTCTTCTTTTCTTGAGAAACTGTTCCTAGGATAAGAAAAATATAAATTCTTCTGAAACAGTAGGAATAAATATATTTTGAAACTTTCCTCTAAAAGCAAAGTTGTGCAAAAGCCTGATGCTCGAACCAGCTTTTGAATAAAATAGACTGCAAAGGATATTGTTACACCAGAGGGAAAGAAACCATAGCCCGCAAGTTGGGGTGCGGTCTATACAAAGTTCTTTTCTTTGCTAGAATTTAAATGAGGACCTTAGGAAAAAAATATCTCTGGCCTAAATCTGAAAAAAAATCTGAGGCTCCTTTATCCTGGAGAATTTAGAACCTGGGGTTATATGGGGCAAGTGATGGCAATATCAAGGAGACAGCTGTGTTTGAACACTCCCCTTTCCTTCAGACCAAAGCCATATAAAGCAATGCTAATAAAAGTTTTTCTACTGGAAGGGAAAAAATTCCTGTCAAAATTGATATTTTGAGACAATTAGTTCTCAGAATTGTAGAATATGCCAAGTTGGAAAGGACCCGCAAGGATCACTGAGTCCAAGTCCTGGTCCTTCTCAGGACCATCCCCAAGTCACACCATATTCCTTGGCAGAGTGAAATGTGGGATCAAACAAACCCCATGAGAGCATGATGGGGGGTGGGAAGATGAGAGTGGGACCCAATGCTTCAATCCATGCTTCAATCTCAAGTCACAGACTGGTCAATCTACAGAGGGGAATTTCTTGTTAAGACCCAAAAGTAAAGCTAAACTAAAAGAAGTGCAGGGAATGGTTAGCTGATTGCTAGGCAATGGCTATCACAGCAAACACAAGCTAAAATCAGCTCAGGCCAAGACAAGCCCAGGCACGTTTTTAATCCCTGCACTGCCAGGTCAACAGAAAGTCCCTGACCTTTTACATGTAGGGACAAGAAATCACATACACTGAGCTACAAAATAAGGACAAGGAAATAGAGAGGAAAAGAATGATGGCCTTTCCCCCCCAGAAAAAAAAAAAAAAACAGATCTATGCAGGATTTTCTTTAAAATGTGTGATGTGTTAAAAATGAGGCATTTTGTATCCTGATGTTGACACCAAAAAATTTCCTTTTAAGATAATTCTTGTTAAAATAGAGAAATTACTCTGTTCTGTCAGAAAACAGACAGGATACCTGGAGCAACTCTTTCCCAAACTATAACCTGAAGATCAAAACCTTTCAACAAGGAGCAAACCTTCCACTATCTTCATAGTTTCAGGTGTGTCTGAATTGCCTTTTTTTCCTTATTTTCTGTTTTTTTTTTTTTTTTTTTTTTTGAGGCTTTCTTTCCTGCCTTTGCAGATAAAAATGCCAGATTCATGGGGACAGAAAGAAAAAACAAGAAGCAGCAAAGGGACAGCCTGGGAGTCCGAGGACTCACCTGGAGGGGCAAAATCTGAGTTTGCATTTAAATGTAGGCAAAACAGTAAAACAAGTACAGGCTCACTTCCAAATATCTGACATTTGGTCAGAACTTTGCAGAGAGGTTGGGATCCTGCTTTCCTGCTCATTTGCTTCTCCTAAAAAAACACAGTAGCTCTGTGCACAATTTTGCAAACCCCCCCACCACCCTTGTCACATGGACCCTTAACATCCCAAAGAAGCCCCTCTCTCCCTTGCACAAGAGGACATCTCTCAGTGCGGCCTCTTTGGGGCATTGCTGCTGTAACATTGCACGAGCTCCCTGGGCCCTTGGTGACAGGCCAGTGTCACCTGGCATAGTGTAACTCCATTCAGTCACAGCAATCTAGTGCTGACTTCTACTCCCAGCCAGTGAGAGATGGCCCTCAGTCAACTAAGTGGCAAATAAAAGACACAATGAGTCTCACATAAGAATTTATGATACAACTATTCAGTGTTGTCCATTTGTCTGTCTTATTATCTCCCAGGCAAGGGCCCAACTGAAATCCCAGTGTAGCTGATGATAGGACTTTAAATTTTTGGAACATTGTCAGCATCTTATTCTGTTGATGTGCAGAAATTAATCTAGTGTAAACCAGAAGGTTTGTTGCTTTTTTTTTTTTTTTAATCTCCTAATATCACAGGCAGAGCCATGCACTTATAGCTCAGTAAAGTGCCCAGAGCAATACTGAGACAGATCAAAATGCAGTATTTTACAGAAGACAGAAAATCTTTCTGAATATCTCAGACTCAAAATGTGACTTGTGTACTACATGATCAGGTGAAATATAGGAGAATTTATGTCTTAATCTTACAGAATATCCTGAAATGGCTAGTATAACAAGCTAAAGCCACTATATTAAATTAATTACTGGATTATAATTAAAAGGTCATTCAAAATGCTGGATTTGAATAGACAGAAAGTGGTAAAAACATTGTCCACTTGCCCAGTGTTTTCTAGTGTTTTTAAAGATTTCAAAAGACAAATAAGGTATATGTAGTAATCATTGTGATTACTACAGAACAGGTCTATAGGAGACCAAAGAGCAGTATAATAATAACAAAATTGCACTAAATAAAATAATAAGGAAAGGAAAATGGTGATGGCAAACTGTGTGGATTTCAAGCAAAATGACAATATTGATTTGTAGCCCAGAAGTCAGAGTTATAAATATCATGGGGAAAATGTATTCATTGTCCCTGATTTGAGGCAAACGGTCAGTCCCAAAGGAGGCTTTAAATTTTTTACTAAAAGGAAAGAAATATGTGAAGAAAAGAGGACAGTTTGCTTTAATTTTTTTTTTTTTAAATTGGGACAGTTGCATAGAAATTATTTTTGGATACAGAAAAATACATAAAGGCTTTGCAGCAGAAAAGAGGAGCAAAAATTTCCAGTGTTGAATTTTTAACAACAAGATAACTAGATATGGAATCTGAGGGGTGGGCAACAAACAGCCTTCACTTTTAGGGGGGAAGACAGAGGGTAACCACCACATTGACTAACTGAGATTCACAGAATATTCTGAGTTTGAAGGGCCCCCCAAGGATCATCAAGTCCCACTCTTAATTAAATGGCCCATATGGGGATTGACCCCACACCCTTGGCGTTACTAGCACCATGTTCCAAACAACTGAGCTCACCTCCTCATTTTGTTATGAGCATAATTTCACATGATATGGGGACATTTCAATTGATCCACATGTATGTAAAAGGGCTAAAGAGACTTCTCTTATTTCTTAAAGTTCTGGAGAAAAGTGAAAATTACTGATTTTTTTTTCCTCAATCCCTAATTTAATCCCCTATACACTGTAGATGAGGCACAAAGCACAAAGCAGTTTATCAAAGAAAGAGATTAAAAATGTAGCTGGTTGTTTTTCACACAGATGAACAGAGACCTCTCTGTTCTATTATCAGTGTTCATATCTGTTCTGGTACAGGATGTGTCGTTGCTCCCTGTACCAAAGTGTTACTGCATATTGTAATGTTCATTGAGAAAAATAATTAAAAGGAAAGCTCAGGATGTGGTTAAACCCTACCCATGTCAGTCTGGGCTTTACATGTGTAAATCACATCCAGTATTATGGAAAGAACCCAAGAGACCAAATCAATATCCTGTTGCATCCCTGGAAACTTCTGAAGACTTTGGCAAATTCTTGTTGATTTTATTCAAATGTTGTCGTAATATTCAAATTAATAAAGGGCATGAAGATGCCTTTGATTTATTAAAACTTATCTGTACTCAACATCTTTGAAAGTCCGGTCACTATGTGACTATATATAAAGAAGTTCAATAGGCTGGCCTGATTTTTGGAAAGTGCCAAGTTGCCACAGTTTTTACTTAAGTCAGTGAAAAATGTAAGCTCTCAGTAACTGGAAATCCAGTAGTCTTTTGCTCAATATTTTAACTGTAAATGAAAGACTCTGGCTACCTAAAAATGAAAAACTGAGGCTTGATCTTGTAACTTCATAATGGAACAGAAAATTGGGTCGTTATATTAAAAGAAGGAAAGAGCAATTGGGTCATTGAGATTGAGGTAGGAAAGCAAGTTCATCCTCAGTTTGCTGAATTTATCTTGTGTCTTTAACATTAAGAATATCTCAATTTTCAGTATTTTTCCTGAGGTTTCATTCAAATGTAATTAAAAAAATGCATACCGTCCCATGGGTATTCCAGACAGTGGTGAGATCTGGTGTCATATTTAAATACTTTTCAGAATAGAAAATTTGGAGGGGGAATGAGGATACAGGGTGAAAATTTCACTTGGGAAGCACTCTAATTTCCACTGAAGTCAATGACAGAATTCCTACTGACTTTTAAAGACAGCAAAAGCAAGTCAGCACAAAAAAAGTGCATAAATAGAAGCATCCCATGCCTGCTGAGACTTCATTACATAATTTTTAAAGTATGAAGGGTAAATCTAGGCATCTAAATGGCATATACATGTGTTATGCACCATTAATAAGTTATGAGAAATAAATAAATTAAACCGAACATGCCCAGTGCACTGCTAGTCTTCCCAGAGCTGGAGAACCTAAAAATAGAAAAGATAATTTTATGTGCAAGTGCTATGAAGGAGTAATGGTTCAGCAGGGGAAAATGTAAACAGAGAACCAACACAGTCCCAGTGGGGATGTACAAATGTGAGGAAGGGCACAGCTTCTGTCTCTGTGCACAACATGAAGAGGTCCAGGTAAGGCACAAACTGCACAGATCTAAAACATAAGCAGTAAAAGCCCTCCCATAGTGAATTATAGCTGAATTTTTCTCCAATTTTTATTTTTTGCTTCTTCCCGAAAAGTTGCTTTTGGCAACTGGCTATATAAGTGTCTTTTATATGTCCATTTGATTCCTATTTTCTGTGTCTTGTATGTCTGCTGAATAATTTATGCCATGAAAAACAAGTTAAGCAAGCAAGCTTCTTCTGTGCTTCATTCAGGAAGCAGTGATATTAGTGGTCACTGACTAGGGAAGGAAAGACAGTCCAAGCAACGATTTGAGCCAAACACTTTGAAGATCAAGACCAGATCCTTAACTTAATTACATGATAATAAAGGCCAGTTGTTAACTTCCTCCATTTGAGAGTGATATGTTCATTCTGCTTCTAATTGGCAGCTGCTGTAGGGACCCATGTCTCTGCAACAGCTGATGTCAGTGCAACAGCTCCAAGCAAGAGCAAACAAAGCATCAACAAATGTATATGCACAGAGCACAACTGTTTCCTCTTAGCTGATGATTTGCCTACAAAAATAAATCCCAATTTTTTCAAGACCCTGACACAACAGTGAAGCACAAGCTATACCAAGCACCTTCACCTTTTCTAGAGTAGCCACAGGAGCCTTCCAACAGCCCCCTGTGACTGGCTGGTGGGTGCCAAAAACAGTCATGGGGATGAACATGTGGAAGCCATGGTTATTCGCTAAGTGCTGTATGTGTAGTTTTTGTTCTTTAGGAAAAATGCCATAAAAAGTAATCAGATTATCCTGAAGAGCATTGTCTGTTGTGATTATAACCTTAATTTCTTTTGGACCTCCATGTCTCAGGGTATGGAAGGCCCCATATCTAAACCCAACAAAGAATCCCTACTGCTGGAAGCTGCTCGAAGCAGAATGTGCAATCCAGACCCTTCTGTTTACAGTAGAATCCAAAATAGTTAAAAATGAATGTAGAAGTTAAAAAATAAGCATGGAACTTATTCCTTAGTAATGACGCTTAACAACACCAATTTCCTTGCAGGTCTTACATGTAGCTGGATTCTTCCTGTGGAGAAACATCTTCCCAGGTTAGGTAAATTGCGTGCCCTCAGAAGATCTCCCCACTCACTCAGTTTTCAAGGTGTTGTGGAATAAATGCAGACCTCGCGTCAGTATTTTATTTGAAAACTAAAAATTGGGAAAAAATATTTGAATGTCTATTTCAAAGGCCAGTGTGAGAATCAAAACCAAAGCTTAAGCACAGTCAAGGGCTATGGGGATGAGGTAAACCTCAATTCCAAAAAAATATATAATAAAGGGTAGACCTGCATTTAGAAAGAAAAGGTTAAAAGCACATGCTGGGCAGCCGATTTGAAATGTCCTCTGGAGGAAAGCTGAAAAACCAGAGGGTCCTTTTCTTAAGGTGCTGAAACTAACTGTGAAAGCTAACCAGAAAATATGACTAGAACTAGAGTCCAGCAGATAAGGGAAAGATGGTGCTGTGAAAACATGGCCACTACTTGTTCCAGGGTACATCATCAAAGATAAGATAGCTCCTAGTGGTGATTGTGCTTATCCCTTCCATCTCCAGTTGTGGCAGTCTGGAAATCATGAACAATATGGAAAATCCTAAAGGATCTCACATACGAGGGCTGCAGTGAAGAATTCAAAATCCAGAGACTGGGACTTTGAATTAAAACTCGTTGCTTAAAATGAAAAGCAAAATTTTAGCTTTACATTTAGGAAATGTAAAGTAGAACTCAAGCCATAAGTCAAGAACACAGTGCACACCTACCCTAATGCCTGCTGAGAGATCCAAGGGTTAAACTCTGCCCATGATAACATTGCACCAGAAAATGTAGGGAACTGTCATACCAAAACACATGGCTGAGAACATACTCAGTATTTCAGCATGACAGCAACATTTGCCATCTCCTGCAGCTGAATAAAGCTTATTGATTTACCCGGCTTTGCAGAGATCAAGGTTATCCTGATTATGAAGCTCAGAATATCATTCTGTGAATGGTATATACTATATCACGTGGATTTACTGCCACAGTCTTACCCCTTTTCAGTGATTTCTGCACCACACTTCATTTTGCAGCATTGATGTGTTCTCGGAATGCACAAAACAGCAGAGTTCTGTTTTGAGTTGAGGCAGCTATGCAGATTTGTACCATCTGAAAATCTGGACTATGGTATCCCCACATTCCTTTCCTGCATGCAACATAATACTGCTAGGCTGCCAACAGCTGTGGGAACTGACATGTGGCAGCTAAGGGCAACCAAATTTCTTCTAATGAAACAAAACCTTATCACATAGAATGGGCAGTTACCTGAGATTTTGCCCTGTCTCCTCTGGAAAAGCAGGTAACATTCATACAAGGAAGCTGGGCTGCATCAAAAAAATTGATTTTAAACCAATAATGCTCTGCTGATAATTGATGCATTGTCTTATCAAACAAGGAACCAGTATCTGCAAAAGTGAACACACTTGTTGCTACTATAATTAGAAAAACCCACCCAAAAAGTCTGCATTGATGGAAATGCAAGTAGGAGCCATCATGTTCTCTCATGCAACGCAAATGTTGCAGCCAATCTTCCTTTCTACACAAAGTTATTAGGCAATAAGAGCTCATGTATGTGAGTAGAGCTTGCATCAAAGTTCACTTTCAATTCAGACTATTCTTAAAGTCTGGAGTAGGTAAAATAGCTATACCTCTACTCATCACTATTGCTGTAATTCTTTTATTTGACAAGCTGTTTTTGAAGTGGTAAAAGCCTTTCAGCCTGTGCAGCTGAGATGCTCAAGCTTCTCAGAAGGACACCTTAGTTCCTGTGAAAGATTTCTTTGTTCTGGCTAGAAAGCAGGGAAGTCTGTACTAAATAATCTGAGAAATAATTGCAATCTTGATGCTTCTTCATGACTCCCACATTGAAAACCTCTCTTCGTGGAAAGGGGGTTGGGTGAAGTAGATATGTATCTATTCTTAACTTGCAATGATCCAACTTTACTGAATTTCTATATTGACCTGATCCAAAGCCATAAAGCTGACAGAAAATTTAAGGTGGAAAATGTAGTCTAACAACAAATGACAACAAATCATTTGCAGTGGGAAAGCTGTGTGTCTGCCTGAATGGCTACAGAGATCAGAACATGGACAATTTACCCAGTTAGCTGAAACTTCCACCTTCAACACAGCACCAGAGTCAAATCTTGCAAACAATTTAGGAGTGCATTAGAGGTTCCCATGAAAAGCAATGATAGTTAAATGCCATCACTGAGAGATTCAGCAGACAGACTGAGAAGAAAGGTAAAGCTGTAAATCAAAATCAACAGTTGGCATTTACAGGTTTTAGAGCCTTTCAAAGTACACATGATCCTTCAGAGAAAGAGACTATAATCATACTCATCTGAGTGGTAAGTGATGCTAACAAGTTGCAAAGTGGAAGCTAAAGGTCAACAAGGCCAGACAGTCACCCTTTCTAATAAAGCTGCGCTTAATGGCTGAGATTTTCTTGGCAGTCCTCAAAAACACTTCTTAACAACGCTGTTCTTTGGGTACCTCAGCATAAAGCAGAGGAGTTGTTTGATCAGGCTTAAGAAGGTATTCTGGTGAGGACAGTCTGGCAGTAAAGGCAGCAGATAAACTTAGGATCTCAGGTTGGCTCTACCGACAGTTCATGATGCACAGTGTCTGTTCACTCATTATTGTGATTATCTGCAAAGTATTTCAGTTGAACACAAGAAATGTGAAAGTAGTTTTGGAGGCACCTAAATTCTCATGAAGCAGCGCTGATTACAAGTCTCAAGTAGCCTTGCTTTAAAATCTCTACTAAATCACAAGGTAAGCAACCAAAAAGCAGCAGTATCTCTGCAATCACAAGATACCTTGCAATCAACACAAGAAGTTTCCCTTTAATTCATTACAGCATTCTAGCAGAATTGCAACAGATGTCAGCAAGAGATGATGTTACATGCTGTCTTTCCAAATCACAGGAATAATCCTAGCATGTGGAGTAAGATTTAGTTGGGAAAACAAGCTGAAGAATTAGTTTGGGTTATGTAAACTCTGGGATAGAAGCAACAAGAATTTTTTTCCTTGATTTTAATGTCTAGTAAGGGCTATCAAGAATTGTAGTCAAAGAATAACTCTTTGATAATTGTCCGATTTTGATGGAGATATATGTATTCACACCCACATGGATATTTCCTGTGCTCTGTTTGACAGATTGCTTCAGAATAAGATTTAGGGAGCACATCTAAAATAATCTCAGTTCAACAACAGAATTTCCAAGGCTTTGCCGGTCACACTTACAGTGTTCCTTTTTAGAAAGGTTTCAAGACCTTTGTTACGTATTTGAGGCATTGCTCTCTGACCTATTTAAGATGGTTTATATGTTAGCATATAAAGCAGTGAAAGAGTTTCAATTTTGTAATATTGCTCTGTGGAGTAAACCTCTGAGCACTTGCATACTGAACTATTGATGGAACACAAAAAATTGCAAGAATTTTGTTCTACATCTGGGAAAAATGGCTGCCTGGAAAGTTGAGTTAGTTGAATTTAACTGAGGTGGGATTAAATTTTCAAGAGCAACAGTAACTAATTTAGGTTATGCAATTTAAAGCATCTGAATACTAGAAGTACAACAGGTCCAGTGTCAAATACCTTCTCTGACCTTGTTCCAGATTATTTTTTCTCGCAATGCTTCTAATTTCTGGATCTGCTTCACTGTATATAAATAGTTGACCCATTAGTTATCTTTTCCTGACCCAATACAGTGTCCAATTATTTTCTTTTTTTCTCTTGACCCAGAAGAAATCTTTTCCAGGGCTGCACACTGCTTATTCAGGGAGGGAAGATGCATGTATCGAATCTTGCCAAAGTGCTTACATTTCAGAAAGCTGACGTGGGTATTGAAAAATAAAATAAATTAATGTAGAATGCAAAAAGGAAAAGTTAAACCACAGGTCAATATGAGAGTGTGAGACTGTTTTTAGAGAGTTTTTTTGGGGCAAATAATGGCCATAAAGCATATCAACTTCTGCTGTGTATTTGTTCTAAAAGAGATTTCCTGAAGTTGAACTTAAAACTTATGCTATTTTAGTACACACGGGTCAATTCCACTTGACCATTTCTACTGAGTATGAATGGCTGGGAAGCAAAGGACATTACGTACAGGGGATGGTATGCTACTCAGGCAGGGAGTTTATGAAACAACCCCTAATCAAGTCTTTAAAAGCAAATTAAAGAAGGGTTGAGACAAGAACATAGCTCAGTTTGCAATAACCTTTGCAGAATGTTTAGGAAAAAGAATGTTTTATTGTTAGGCTTTATGCTCATTATAACTTCCCATAAATTTCTTCAAGGACTGGAAGGTGAGATAATAGCAAAATATAGTACACTAAATATCCCACCAAGTCTTAACTCCATTCTTTATACCACATCTTTTCTCCATTCACTCCAGTTCTAATGCTGCTGCTGTTACCACAGTGTCTCAGTGCCTTCTAGTAAGGCACTAAACAACATGTCCAACATCTGTCAAATGTTTGTGCTCTCTGTTTCTCTCCTCAGGGGAAGATGTGTGTTCTTTTCAAATTTATTTTTAATAAAGTCTAAATGGCTGTGCTATTTGTTTGTTAGACAAGTCAAAGAAATATGACTTGCACTCAGGACAGTGGGTACACAAGATGGTGTAGCCCACAGCTACCTCTGACAGAAGTGCAATTTTTGCCCAGGAGTGGGAAGAAGCCGTGGGTGGGTCCTGAGGGTAAAAAGGTGGGGAGTGCTTAAAAGGAGCTGTGACAAGGGGTTACTCATGCAAACTGTGAATGCAGGAAGGAGAGGGTGAGACTTTATTTTTGCATCTCTTTTTGCTTGCATTCAAATTTTATGTTGCAAATGCAAATGAAGAAAAAAAGCTTTGGCTGAATTCCCTCACAGTGTCATCAGAGCCATTCATTACTCACTTTGCTGCTGCTGCTCCTGGGCACCCCAGGTTTGAAACAAGAGGGGTGTGACAGTGATGCCTGTGGAAGACTTGGGAGGGTATGTTTGCACATTTACTGCCTACGCTCTCTTAATGTCCAGCTCAGGACAACCTTAAGAAATTCAAATATATCTCACACATGTATTTTAAAAGAAGAGTAAGAGAAAGGGGAAAAAAAATTGCCAGGACCTTGCAGCCAGTGAGAACAGGGGTGCAAAGTTCTGTGTGTTCAGAATTAAACACTATGCAATTAAAAGGTAAACTTAGATGGCTTTCAACACAGTGATGTGCTCCATTAAGAGGGATTCTGAGAGACTTATGAAAAGCCAGGAGTAACAAGTGAATTTACCTTCGAATGGAGTACATGTGTTAGTGGCAAATAAATAATTGCAGTAATTTATTCAGTGGGTTCTTCTATTCTTCTGAAATATGATTTTGTGTGACTGTTTCTCACTTAAGCTTTAAGAATAAACTCCTATACCAGCTTTCACATAAATAGTGTATCGAGTAAATTGTCCTTCCACTGCTGTAAAAAGACTTTAACTACAGCCCTGCAGCTAAACCAACCCAATTTTCAAGGAATATGCTTAAAATAAACACTGCAGATAAAACATTAAGTTGTCTTCAGGTGATATTTTTCTATCCTCTCTATCACAATCATCACTTTTATTCATTCCATTGTTAGCTTTTTAACAGCTAAAACCAGCATGATTTAGAAAGTGAGACATCTCTTGAGCTGGAAAGAAGCAGAGTTACCAAACAAAGCTTTAAAAATATCATTGTTCTCTGGCTGCAGAGACACATGTGCATTTCCCTTGTTACAGACAAATGTTGTCTATAAAGGAGGATTTATTTTTCACTGTTCTAAAACATAAATTTAGTCTCAGTGCTCTAGTCCCCAAAACTCCCACACATTTCATTGGAAAATATACCTGAACAAAGACAGCAAGTTCTGTCCTTGGGGAGGCCAAGAGTAGATTTTTGTCTTAGATTTATACCAGCAGCATGAGGAGACAGAAAATATGCAATAAGTCAAAGAGATTTTACTTATCAGAGATTTAGACAACCATTTGTCAGTACTTAACTGTATCACTGGATGACTCATTCCCATTTCTAATACCTAGGAATACAGGGCATGTGTGGGAACACAATGTCTGCATTGATTTTAATCTGGTCTCTTTTTGTACTGTCTACAAATAGCTCAAAACGAACCCAATCAGATAAGCAGAGCAGAAAATGATTGCAAAAACACATATAGTAAGCTGCTCACAGAGGCCTCAGAGAGGCCAAGGAACACACAAAACTGAAAACACCAAGGTAGCAAAGAACAGCTCATGAAAGGATGCAGTTTCTCTATGCCATGATGAATAATTTAGTTAGGGAAAGTGATCAGGGAGGGAAAAGAAATATTTTCTTTTAAGGTGCAGGACCAGCAGCTGCCCTACTCGAAACCTAGTGCTAGCAACACATCCCTTCAAAGCTCTTCAGTTTTGGATTCCAAGCTTCATGTCAAAGTAGGAATCCATTATTTACACTTGACAGGTTGGAGAAGGCAGGCTCTCCTGCTATTGCACTAACAGTATTTAAAACATTCTATGTGCTCTGGTCCTCGCTGAACTCCCTTTCACAGATGCCTGCTGCAATCCTTAGCTCCAGAGAGTGGGTGTGGTAGGCTTCTGGGAAAGAATCTTCCTGTTATGGGAGAACTTTTCAGCTTTTGAATTTATTTCTGATACAAAATGAAACAAAAAATTGAAATTTTTGTTATTGTTTTGCAAGCTGTTTCTCTGAAAATAACTTGAATCAGGGAAATTCAGAATTTTTTTTCAAAAACGAGCTCTTTGTTTTCAGTCTTGACATTTGTTTTTTGGCTCCACTTTTTAGTGAAGATCAAGATTAAGCACTCAAATAAAAGTATTAACCAAGCCAATAATTCTGTTTCAAAATTTTCCAAATAGGTTCTGTCAATAAATTCAAAAGCTTCTGATATTGGAATATTCATCATAGATACATGCCTCCAGAGTATCATCATAGCCATGACAAGTCAAGGATGTCCAACAAAATTCCTTTCTGGTCTAGCCCCTTAACACATATTTCTTCTGCCATCCTGAGGGTACCCTTTTGGGACCCAGGGTGGAAGGGGAGAAACAAACATGGGTTGTGGGATAACAGGCTCACCCCTAATCCAGAAGGAATGATAGGAGGAAGAAGCAGCCATAGAAACTTATACAAGGCAGAGATGACAATGTATCTGATGTTAAAATAGTCAAAGAGTCAGAGTAGCATCTTTGACTACTCGTATACAACCTCAATTCCTTTTTCCGCATCAGAAGAAACTATAATCCCCCTAAGGGTACTGCAATTACACTGATTTTACATCAAAATAAATCAGAGAACTGTCAAAATTGCTATAACAACAAGGATCAAAATTTCATCTTGCCTTCTCCATGTGGCCATGTGTCTGCCCTTCATTGTTTCTGATAGGCAACTTTCCTTTGTGAACCAGTTCTCTGAACACAATTATGTGGAAAAATTGAGAGGCTCACAGAAGTTCCTGAGGCAGTGCAGCTGAAGGAAGCATACATCCCCATAGCTCAGAGGAGTCCTTAGCTACTACAGAGAGCCACAGCTACTGCATCTCCCTTTCCTGATCCTGGAGCAAGTTCTGCTTACAAAAACCCAGGGCCCTCTCTGCCACATCCCAGAGTAGAGCAGGTGCCTGCAGTTTGCCATCCTGGGACAAGTCTCATGTAATCCCATGTAGTTCACAGCAGGAGGAACGCAGTCTGCAGAGAAGAGCCACACAACTCATGGGTGCAGCTGCCCCCTGCATACATTTTCTGAGATCATCCTAGCAGAGAGCTGAGTTTCCTCCAATTTGCCAGACCAGATATGCAATATGCTCAAAACTGGGAAGAGCAGTCTTGTAGTGTTATATCACAAAGACCTTCCAAAAAAGAACACAGGAACAATAAGAAATATTAGGTCTCCAAAAGCAAGTGGGAGAGCAATTAAATATTTGGAACCATAGCAAGCCCAAGTAAAACTCGACTGGATTTTCCATCTAGGATGGAATCAGGTTTTTAAAAAGCTATTCTGAAGAGAGCGTAGGGTTTCACAGCCTGAAGGCTTTATGTCACCCTGTGTCCTGTGACGATGACTACCTCCCTGTTTACTTCAAACCAAGTGGAAAGTTGCTTATGTACCTCCTACACTTTTGCTAGCAACTTGATCCTTGTCTTCCAGCAGCCACAGGGAAGGATTATGAGAGATAAAGAATCCCCAAAAAAAGAGAAAGAGGACTTCCTAATCCTATTCCTTAGAATAACTTGTTCTACAAGGGCAATTTATTGCCTTGATCACAGAAAAGTGCTGTGGAATGCCTATGAGGAAATGGTTTCAAAACTCTAGTCCAAATTCATTGCAGATACCCCAAAGCTTTGTGTAACACCAGGGAAGCTCAGGGTTTTCCCAGAGCCTACTGGGTTTACTGGCAGTCTCGTATCTTCCTCTGCCAAGTGTGGATCTGTTGAAGCCACAGTGATAGAGAAATACCTTAATCTTCTCTTTACAGCACAGTCCTTGAACAGAAACACTAATCCCACCTTGGACCACGTTATATTCCTCTCATTAATTTATCCAGGTTAGACAGGTAACAGCAAGCTTTTCCTTCCTGCAAAGCACAGGGCAGGGAAAACACTGAAAGGCATCAGAATCTCATCTTCTGCACAGAGGGGTTCATTTGAGTCTGTGGAAACCCCATTGTACCCAGATCTCAAGGACAGAAAGGCCTGAGGGCCAGCAGGATGTCAAAAGAAGAAATTCAATAAGAAGCCACTTAAAAACCAATAATTCAAGATGATAGTCACCTTCGAAATCAACTAAATGGAGCATATTGCTGGCCAAATAAAGAAAAATTTGATTATTTATTGTTTCATCAAGGAATTTTTATTAAAGCAAACTTATTTATTAAAGCAAAGCTTACTTTATTCAAGTAATAAAGATAAGCAACAAGGAAACATCTGAGATTAAATATTTATCTTCTCCAAGAACTAAATTGCTGTTTTACTGAGTTTTTTCTTTCATTTTAAAAATGAAAGTTTAGTTTTAATTAAACAATTGAATTTCTGACCTCACATTTTTTTGAACAGGCTGCTAGAAGTTGGCATTTTTTTGCTGTTAGCTGTCAGCAGGAATAAATATCCTAAGAATACCAAAGAAAAAGATATAAACGCCCCTGACTTCAATCTGTACAATTTGAAATCAGGTTAGATAACTGCAAATGTGAGGCTTTTATTCCCCAACTCTGCACACATATTCAAGTTTACTAAAAATAAAAATTTCCTCTGATTTACATCTGTTTCTTTTTTTTTTTTTTTTTTTCTGTTGAGCTAAGGGTTGATTCTCCACCCACACATATAACAGCAGCTGACTCCCAATTAATTTTAAAAGAACTTTAGTAAAAAGAAATAGGCTGGAGAGGGAGTGAAGTTACTGGAAATTAAGCATCTGGACTTCTCTAAGTATAAGGGTTTTTCCATCATGCTGGAAGGTAATTTGACTTCAGGAAAAAATATACAATACTTGACTGGTTGATAGATTCTGGTGATTCATTTTGCATGTAGAAACATGCCCACTCTCGCCATTTGAACCAAACACTAGTTTGTTATGTTTCTTAAACAGTGTGAAATGGCAGGATTTATAAATCTATAATAGTTGCCAAAAACTAGATTATGATCAACCTAGCACAGATGTAATATGACTTTCCATGGATGTAGGATCACCAAAATGACAGGAGACTTTCCTTTTAAGTGCTCAAATACAAGAAACTGAAAACTCTGGAAATGGGGTTGGGAATAGTTCTGTTATACAACACTACATGAAATCATGAAGAGACTAAACAAGCAGACTGGCCCCCCCTAAAGCCCCACGACAGAGACGTTGGCGCAGGGCATGTTGCTGGTGTCCCATCTGGCTTTCACAGTGCTTGCTCCAGCAGATGCATCCCTTTCTGCAAATGCAGAGTGTACCCATCTCCTGGGGACTTTCCTCAGCTGTATAGCAGTGAGAGGGACTTGAAGCAATTCTAAAAGGAAGCAGTAGTTAAACAGAGCAACCCTGAGGGAGAGATGTCATAAGCTCCATTAAAATTCAAAAAAGGTTTCAAGGAGATGATCCTGAAGCATTCACACTGAGCTCAGCTTCAGCACAGGAGGACAGCATTACCTCAGGCCTCTGTGTCACACCTAAGCAACTGACGTGAAGCACCTCTTTAGCTTTAAGCATTTAAAAGTTAAGTGTGTGCATTAAACCAGTAATGGTAAAGAGTGAGGGATAGCCCAGGGATCCCTTATCTCACTGGAGCCAGAGTCCCAAATGCATGGATGGCTGCTCCACACTGGCCAAAGCCTGGCTCATTTCCTGGCACCTCACACGCACAACATCACATACCTCCATGGGGTAAAGGCATGCAATCCTAATGCTCAGCCTTCGTCTGCCTTGTCTTTGTATCGGAAGGAAATTATAGTTTTATTCCGCACATTTATTTTTAAACCAGGTCACTTTTAACATACCAGGGCTAAATGGAGAGATCAAAACGATTTGTAGGGATGGTGTTCAGTCAAGACAGCATCCATGGTGCTGCTGCAGAACAAAGGGAAGCACGCAGGGAGACAGGGCAGAGAAAAGCCTCAGAAAACCTGCAGTGCAGCAGGATGAGTAAACTAGCTAACGAAACACTTGATATCTTTGTACAGCAAGCCACAGCAAATGAGGCATGAAAGAGTAATCTGGACATGCACTTAGTGAAAGGAACAGACTGAAAAAGAAAAAAAACAGTCATATATAGCTTCAAGCTGTGATATTGAAAAAGAAATAATAAATTAAACAGTTCAGGGTTAAAGAAAAAAATTAAGTGTATTTGGAAACTGTGAAAAAAACTGAAGTATGACTCGCTATTTCTTTATTTCACGGAACTTAAAGACAGGAGAGACCTTTGTATCATCTATTTTGACTTCCTGAATTATACAAGCTTTTATATTTCTCTCCTCTTTTAATACTTAGGTTACCTTTTCAGGTACAGTTAAACCAATGCAATGCTCAGGTGCATGAAAACAAGTACCCCTGATTAACTGTGTCATTGAACTACACTGTTAGGATTATTACAGAAGGATTATTTCTGTCCTTCAGGGAATAAACAGTTCCACTCCACAGGCTGGGAAGACAATTCAGCTCATAACTAAGGCCATGCTAAGAAGTTAATAATCCACACCACTGACTGAAAAACAAAACCAAAACCTATCAAAACAGCTGGTTTTCCCAGTTGCAAAATTTGTATTTTCCCCAAAGCTGACTAGACTTTAAGTGCACAAATAGAGCTCATCAGTGTATGTACCTCCAGAGCAGGCTTCCTGTTTTTATCTTAACCTCTGCTTGCTCTTTCCATTTTCACTCTCAACAAATGGCCCCCTCATCAGTTTTGGAGAAGTCAGGAGACAAGCTAAGCAAAAGTCTAAAATAAAAATGGTCAATTGTTCTTAAGGAAACAGGAGAGGGAGAAAAAGAAAGAAAATATTCTTCTCCACTCTTACAGTCATAAAAGCCCTGAAGCATAAGATTTGATTAAAACCATATCCTTATTTAGAGCTGCAAGTGCTGTGGGCATACCTAAGGCAATGCTTAACCCTCTGTTCCCTAAACGAGGCTCAGTGATTTCCACAGGGCTGCTTGAGTGCTGCAGCAGAGAAGACTCCAGCATGAAATATTACTGTGGAGAAAGAGCTGCAAATCCTGTATTTACAAAGGGAGAAAACAGTGAAAAGGCTAAGTAAAGGTTTCAAAGTAAAAGAAGGAAAGAACAGGGGAATGTAAGGCACCTAAATACACAAAAGGCTAGCTGGTTTAATACTTAACATAAAAGATGACAGGAATTTGACCAAAGTTGAATTCAAAGCCAGAAATGTATGTGAATCTCATTTTACCAATGTCAAACAGAGAATCCAACACTGCCTCGGATCCTCTATTTATTCACCCTCACCTGACATCTGGATTGAACACCAGTTCCCTGTGTTCAGCATTCCTTTGACACATACAAAGTTCTCAGCAGACAAGGTCATTTTCCTCTTACTTAATACTCTCACATATCCCAACACAATATCAGTCTTTCATGATAAGCCTTTAACACAGTTCTGATAGAGGTGGTTATCCATGAAGGCATTATTCCTCCTTACTGACTAACGGGGAAGAAAAAGAGAAAGAAAAAGAATGTAAAGAACATCAGCATCTACCTGTGGATACAGTCTCATTGTAGGATCTTCAGATCTACCAACTGTACTACCCTGGCTGCCAGCCTACCAACTTCTAAGTTGGTACCTCACATCACTGTGCATCATGAGACTATTCCCATGATTTACTACAACTTGTTATGTCTTCCTCAGACTTGCTATATAAATTATTTAAATAACAGTTACAGTTCTTGTGAGATATATATAACAAGTTTATCCATTCTGAGGTAGATGCATCTCACAATGGATTTCTTTCCTGATATGTTTTGGGGTTTCTTTTTAGGTGTCCTATCATTGACTTCAAGTATGTCAGGGTTTTCATTTCTCTTTTAAATGGCTTATTATTAAAGCAACCAGTTTTCTGGATTTTAAGGAGTCATCACTTCTCACTTTATTGGAAGGAAGGCTGTAAAACATCCCACCTTTTTTAGTACTGCCTACGAGAAGGTGATGATTTCACTACACCAACAATCATTTCAATTTTGAGGAAAATGGCAATTCTTACAGCTCTGGATACATTAATAAAATCTTGTGCTCTATTCTGTTCACATAAACAAGCGGAGAGCACATGAGAGAAAAAGGTGATTTGTACAAAAGCAAACATTGTATGTTTTGGCCAGAGACACCTTTTTTGTCCACAAAAATAAAGTCTCATACTTATGATCTTGTGCAAAATGATGGATCTTGGATTAAGAAAAGACTGTATATTAGTATAAAGTTGGCTCCTGGTCACATTGAACCTGCAGCAAATACAATCCAGGCTGGAGTGAGTGAAATTATTGTGTCTATGTACTTGTAGCTGCCATATGCAGGCAAAGGCCGCTTTTATGTTTATTTACACTTTTCGTATCATCTTACCTCACCATTATCTGCATTGTTCTGCCCCGGCACAGATTCACTGCTTCTACCTGAAACACTCCAGGTTTATACAGGGGTGAGCATAGGAGAATCAGCTTTACAAGGTTGCTGAGGAAAGAAAGTAATAACAGCACTTGCTGCCACATAAAGAAACTGGAAAAAGAATTTACCTGAAATACTGCAATAGATACAAGGGAAGAGAAAAGAGAAGAGAAAAGGTCCATTGCAGTGACTAGAAAACTAGCACAAAGACAAGGATTAAGCAGTGGTTTCCTAGGAAAAATAAGCAAGGGGCATAAACTGCTTAACCTAATCCCATGACATAAAAAGGAAACAATGGCCAACTGACAGAGAACAAAACAGGGGAAAGAGAAAGCAAGGGTTTCTTTCTTTTCTTTTATGCCTGTGGTTTATCAGATACTACACACCTTGAAGAGCAGTTTAATTGGATGAAGAGCTCTCTGTTATTATCCAACCACATAATCACATTAAAGTTTGACTTATTCACTTCAACCAGAACAAGTAGGTAGCAAAGGGTCAAGGAATTATGTAAATTGAAGCATGCATTTCTCCATGAACCCTGAAAGACTGACTTAAACTATGCTAAATGCTTTTCATCTTCTTAAAACTTATTTTCCAAAAGTAAAACTCCAAAACAGATGCAATCAAACATGTGCTGTTGACTGTCCTCTCTTAAAAAAATCAGCAAGTTATGTATGTCACCACAAAGCATGTTAGCTATTTTCAGCAGCTTTTCATGTGTATTATGAACTGATCTGTGGCTTATTTTAGCTATATGTAACAGCAGCTGTGGGGTAAAGAATTTGATATGTTAACACCTAACAGAAAATGGTCTCCTGTGGCTTTTGTGAACATCATGCAATGGCTACTCTGGAATGTAATTCTCCCCAATAAACATCTAATTCCCTCCAGTGTGCAGGCACAGAAAGGGGATGAAGCCTCGGTGAGAAGGGGAGATAAACACTTCCCTGCGAAGTGGCAGTGAAGAGGAAGGAGGCAGGAGGACAATTGAGAGGCAAGATGCACAGGAGAATGCCTAGTTCTCTCCACCAAATCTACCTAGGCACCAAATTATGATCTCTTCACATTCATAATTTAGTTTCTGTGCTTTTTTTTTTGGCTGAACCCACTCTTAAGTCAAGATGCTATTTAATATGAGCATAACATTAACACCGCATTTCATCTTTACTAGGTAGCCACCAATTGCACTATTCACAGCTGCTATGTGCAGATCCATGATCCTGGCCAGGCATGCCTGTATCACCATTTTAACTTATTTAATGCAACTTAGAAGATCCCAATCCATCAGAGCAGTGTGAGAACTTTTTTGTTGTTTCAGTGTGCAGTAACCGAAACTTGATATGCAGTAGTGAAAAGTGGAACATAAATGCAGTTGAAAATTGTGATCCTTTACCTGTATTACTAAACCACCAGACTTCCTTACTAAATTTGAAAGTTTAATTAGAGATGAAGTTGTCTTTCTGCTATTGTTTTGGTGTTCACTGCCAGAATTATACATGAAGACCTTAACTGGCTCAGTGAGGTAGAGCTTTTTCATTTTATTTTAAACTTCCTGCAATTCACCATTAAGATATATTCACTGTTTAACAGGAAATTATCAAAGGGTCTGGGAATTCTTTCTATTCAGGGCAAAGGGCTGAATCTTCATGCACACTAGAGATACCAAGTAGCACTGGCACAGGAGTAGGGAAAGGACTGAAGTTAAGATGACTCACACTAAAGAGCTCTCACTGTCTCTCTCTATCCCCTTCCCTCCTCTTCTCCCCTCTCTCCAGTTTGGCAGACAAGAAGGTAGGCAAGATAGAAGCTTTCAGTTCTGCCTGATAGTCTAACAAAATACCTAGTACAGATGCAGGGAGCCAGCATAAAAGTGTGATGTCTGATTAGATGAGATACCAGGAGCCAAGAAAAAGATTGCAGTGCCTGCTGAGTTGAAATGGAAGTCAGGTTGAAAGGAGGTGTTCCTCCTGCTCAGGCAGGCAGCACAGGCACTGGGGAAGAGCAGGAAGTGAAAGATGAAAAAATGTAGGGAATGATAATGTTTTAAAAGAAAACCTGAAGCAGATAGCAATTAGAAAGAATAAAAAAAAAAAAACAAAAACCAAAAAACCATCAATCGCATACTCTAATCTTATCACTAGGGATATCAGTATCACTAAAAGACACTTCAGGATGTGTGGAAGTAGCAAGCTCCATTGAAGGCCAAAGAGGAATTCCAGATACTCACTGCCAGTGACAAGGCTGTACACGTTGTTTAAAATATGTACATCTGTGCTTGAACCCCCCCCGAACAAAGCTATTGCATTACCAAGCTCAACTTTCCTGTCATCTGTAGGACAGAACAGAACAAAACAGAAAGAATAGCTCAGTTGGAAAGGACCTACAACAAACTTGTAGTCTGATTACAAGGTACATCAGCTTTTTCACAAATTATAAAATATGACAAAAGTATTAATAAGCCCAGAATTTTACCCAGCTTGCTGTAGTGTCTTCTTTCCTCCCTGATGCACAAAAATAGGTGGGGATACTAAAACCAGAAAATGGGTGAGCAAGATTGGTAGGACCGAAAATGTCACTGGGTTAGCAGAGAGAGTGAATCCTTTAAATAGAAAGAGGAATATACAATCGAGGAGAAGTTCTTAATCAAAAAAGAACTAAGCAGACTACCCCCACTGAAGTGATTTGTTTTTGTTCCTCAATGCTATTACTCACGCTGGCTGTTCCATTTAATTACGATTAGCACTTGTGGGAGTCAGAAGTGGGTGGTGGGCAGGAAGACACAGGGGTGCCTGCAGTGTAGCAAGTGACTGATCATTTCAGGATCCTCCATGACCTCCTCTGTCCCTCTTAAGTGGGAGGGTAAAAGCAAGCAATAAAAGGACAAGCCATTTTTTCTCTTTTTCAGTATTATGAATTTCACATTTCCAGACTTCCTTTAACTCCCACTAGACACTTGAAAAAATCACAATCCTAAACACCAGGCTTTAAGAAATTTTATTTTTTTTTTTTTTTTAAATAAATATTTGAAAAATAATTCAAAAATGTTTGCAATCATGCAGATGAATCTTGATCAAATCACTGTTCAGTTCCTAGTCCCTGTGTAATTACTTGCATAAAACACCTCTTGTGAATAGCAAGTAAATCATTAGTGATTAGATTTTTTGGATTGTTTTGAAGAGACCCAGCTGCTGTCTTTATGTCAACGAACATCCATAAGGCACCAGTGATTAAACAGCATGGTATTTTTGCATGTTAGACATCACATGCTTGGATATTAATCACGCCTAGTGCTTTTCAGATGTGAATTGTGAAGCATCTCAGTGAAAACCAGTTATAGTCCCTCTTTACAGACTGGGAAGCTGAGGCAAAGGCCAAGTGACTTGCTCATCTCATACAGCAGATCTGAGGTCACAGCCCAGATTCCAGCAGGGGAAAATTTCCCTTTGTTTCTTGACTTTTTACCCACCTTTCATTTTCCAATTCAAGTGCCAAGACAAAGAAAAAAAATGTGGATCATTTGATGATAAAGAAGACAAAAAACCCAAATGACATTTCAAAAAAACCCCAACACCCTAAGAACAGGGCAAGCATATTGCCAAGATTAGAACTGAATTCAAATTAGAAAAAAAAATACTAACCTTGTGTAATCTTTTTTTTTTCTTTTTCTAAAAGGAAATATAGTAAAGCTTTTTCCAGAAAAAACAGCCCTTCATTCACCCTAAATCAACAACTGAAAAACAGCTCTCCTGTCCAAAAATTGTCATATTGAAGCATAGCTCTATCATCATTACTGAGATGTATATGTAGAAAGAGAAAGGGAAGCATGAGGGTTTCTTTGCTTAATTGTGACAGCAGCAAGAACTGTTTAGTATATCTGCAAGATGTATTTTCTGCATAAAATACAGTGGCTTTGCAAGTGACTCTCAGAAGTAATTTTTCACTGCTTATATATAAAAATATACACATGAAACATTCATTGAAGCATATATATGTTTCATAAACCAAATGGAACAGCTGTATATCATTACCAAAGTGAGAAATTAAAACATTCTTTTGTGTCAGCTGTGTAGAGGGCAGAGTTATTTATAAGATACCCTAAATATACAGTTGAGTTTCCTACTGAACTCAAAAAAAGGTACAGAAGCTACTCATAAAGCTGAGTCAGTGACTGTAAAAAGATGAGTTTGTGGAGCAGTGCTGAGCTGGACCAGAGAGATCGTGGTGACATTTAGTGGTTACAATACCACTGGAACAGCAACCAACTCCTCCAGAGGAAGTGGTATTGTGCTTACTCAAATTTTCTGCCCTCCCTCAGGTTCCTGAATTCGCAATCTGAAAGTCTTCAGCAGGCTTAAATCCGGAGACAATAATGCTCCTCCACTTCCTTGCGCAGGAAGCTTTAAATTACAAGGATGGATTATTTTAATTGCTACTCTTTGGCTTCTCTGCTTGAGCTATTGGTAAACATCTATGGCAAAACATATGCATGCTGAAGTAATAGCTGTATCAGACCATGGTGTTTTGCAGCTACTGCATTATAAACTTTGCTCCCAGCATAATCAATAAAAAATATAAGTGGAAATCTTCATAAAGAACTTGTAGGCAGCAGTAGCTTTAAGTCCTAACATTAGTAGACTGCCCACTAAATTAACCAGCACGTGTCATCAGTAAGCAAGTCTTGAAGATATGGGGCAAGCTCTGAATTGCTGCAAATGGAAGTCAGGGACCCCATAGTGCTAAAAATCTGTTTCAATAATTTCTATTTCTGCATCCTTCTGACGGTCAAATCCTAATGTGAGTGCTCCTTTAAATTAGTAAATAGAGAAAAGTTCAAGCTCAAATTCTGGATCCAAATGTGTTCGGATTATGATTTTTTCAGGCTCCTTAAATGAGAATTTGGGTCAACACTGATGTTATCAAGAAATATTTAGTAGAATTTAAAGGCACCATTCCTTACTATGAGGATAACAAATCATATCCTCCAGTGCAGAAGGAGAGCTGCATAATAGGGAAAAATGTCCTGCAATCATCTCTGAGTCTTGCAGGGCCCTTTGGTCATGGCAGCCCTCTTCCAGGCTTTTCCAGACTGTCCCACGCAGCACAGAAGGGAACAGGGCATTTACTCCATCCCCATCTTCAACAGCAGCTAGCATGGCTGCCTGCTGGCACTCTTCCAGAATCTTGCTGCTACCATGTCAGATGCCATACAGCATGTGTTCCCTTTTTAATCTTAAACTACCACAGCCTCCATGGGCAAGCCTGAGAAGACACAAAGGACAGGAGGGGAAAAAGAAGGAGGTGAGAGCTCCTGTGGCCCAAGAGGAAGCCAGAATCAGTAAAAGATTTCCCATTAATTTCAGCAGAGGATGCAGCTGATTCTTCTTTGCCTCCCCTTTCTGAGAGACTGCACCTCACTTCCTCAAGCCCTCAGCATCCAACTCCCTTTCAGACCTGGGCTCCCTAGGCCTTCTTTCATTTGGAGGTAAGGGGTCAGCCCTACCTTGAAGTTCATGTTCCCAAGACATAGCTTGTAATAGTGAACAGCACCAAGCTCCTCCATAAAACTTTTTACTCCCTTAGGGATGGAAAGAATGGCAGGTTTCACTGTTTCTATTTTACAGAGGGAAAAATTTAGGTAATAAAAAAGTCATCCAGTGAATAGGAACAGAGAGTCTCTTGGGGCTTACTGACCACAGCTGAGGTGTCTTAGGGTCCTATTTCACTTTCAGTTTGCCTTTACAGCCAGGCATGCATGCATGTAGCTACACGTCTGAGTGAACAGTTATTTGTTCCACCTCATGATTTTATGTCAGTTAAATTTCAAACAGTGTGGTGCTGCATACAGGGATGCTGATCAAGGGCTGTATAAATTGCACTGCTCTTCCACCCACCTTAACATGCACACTGCTGTGTGAAGGCAAGAGGATTGCAGTGCACACGTGCACAAGTCCCAGTAGACAACAGAGTGCAAACACAGCAGATGGTGACAAGGCAGTAGCAGCAAAGAGGTAGAACTGTCAAATTTAAAGATAAGCCTAAAGGCATCTCTGCCATGTTTTTATTCTCAGTGGTGCTGAATTCCCCAAAGTTCTAATATAGGGCTTTAAAGAGGGTAAAGAAGGAAATACTGGCTCTGTGTTAAGTGGTGGGGTTCAGAGTTTGCTCTGGCTGGGCAGCAGCTGTCCCCCCTGAGCCAGCCAGGGGGAGTGTGCCAGTGCCATGGTGTGCTGGGACCACAGCTCAGGGGGAAGGGTTTAGTTGTGCTTCTTCCCCTTCAGCCACTCCTCAGGCCAGAAGCTGGACAGACCCAGAGCTTTATAAGGGAGGGAGACATACTCAGGATAGGTGTAAAACACAGCTGATACCCCCCTTGGCCAGAACAGTGGGCAAACACCTACTTGGTTAGTGGCTTATGCAGCTATGAAACACCACATGAAAAATCGGGGTGTTCCAGACAGTCCTGTGCTAAATAAAATACAAACCCAGATAAAAGAAACATGGGAATGGGTATAATTTCAGTTAACTTCATCAATTTTCCAGCTAACTACTTAATCACAGAACTAAATAGTTGATATTTATGGATTTGTTGTAAGGGGAGGCTGTCGCAGACAAATTGTCTTCAGCCTTATTACCAAATATTCTGGAAAGACAGGAAGTAAGTCCTAATCTAATTGTGCTGTTGCCTGATGCCAATAATTATGTACCCAATATGAGAGCTAAATTACTGGGATTTATCTGTCTTATCATAAAAATATTATATTAGCTTGTGTTTTCAGCTAAGCAACATTGCTTTTAATTTTTATAGTCTTGTTCAATCTCTTTGGTAATTTTGCAAGGGATTAAAACATTTTTCTTGGCTAAACTAGTTCTGGTTGCATTACTATCCCAAATGAACATATTTCCCTCTTGTTCTGGTCTAGCTACTGCTTCCAGGGCAAGAGAGCTTGCTCATGGGAACTCCTGGGTAAAGAGCCCATATGACCAACCCTTAGATCCCTTCCCCAAACACTCCATGTGTAAGGTTTAACAGCTTTTTCTGTCCCTTTCTTCTTTACAAGGCCTGACAGTGAGCTTGGGTTTGAACAGCTCACAACCCCAGTTGCACCCGTATTGCCTGTAAGGACTGAGTTTGATCTCACACAGGAAGTTTTCCCAGTCTATGCCTGAAGAATCAGTTACCTCACCCAAAGGCTCAGCCAGGGTGGAAGGCAGCACACAGGCTGTGGAGACACAGAGTAGCTAACATAACAGCACAGGCATTCCCACTGACATGGGAATATGCTTCCCTCAAGCTATTAACACAGCATTCAGATCATGAGTCAGCCCCTTTTCCACCTAATCTCCTCCCCTTAAAAGGTGGCTCAAAAGGTGTAAATACATACGTATGCACACACACACACACACACATATATATATACACACACAAATTTTTGAA
Source organism: Euphonia xanthogaster (assembly GCA_034509185.1). Lineage (NCBI taxonomy): Eukaryota > Metazoa > Chordata > Aves > Passeriformes > Fringillidae > Euphonia > Euphonia xanthogaster. Next base: position 99,820,017 of record JAYDZK010000169.1, on the reverse strand, counting down.
TGATAGGGTTGTTATCTTCTTAACCTACTCGCTTTTAGAACTATTAAGCTTTTCCTTATGTTTTCTTGACTAAAAGGGGTCTATTCCTCATTGGAAAAATACAAATCAGCATTTTTGCATAAATGCCGGAATCCAGAATTCGAGCAAAATTAATATGCTACAATGAAAAAAAAAACAAACCCTACATATGGGTTTCTGTGCTGTATTGGACTGTGTTCAGCCTGGTATGAATGCAAACCATCAGTGTCATACCTTCCAAAATAGGCAAGACACAGGGGCCCATTCTGTAGAGTAGTGATAATAAAGGAATTTTTGCACCACAAGCTGGAGTTAAAACAAATTCCAGTGAAGAAATCCTGGCCATTAGAAGCCAGTGAGGAATCCGCTATCACCTGTCCAGACAGAATGTCACTTTTGCAGTTAAATGTAGTCAGCTTGATGAATTTTCTTATCATTTATCATTTTAAAACTTTTGCACTGGTAGTTCATTTACCTAAGATGAGAATTAAAGGTTTTCATTTAAGGGAAATAAAACTATTAGCACTATTTTAAATCACTACAGAAAAACAATGGAAAGCTATTAAAAAGCTTATTAAAGCAAATAGTTCAAATTAAAATTAAGAGCTCATGGATGTTTTGCATGTTAAATTTGCCTTATTAGGAGCCAGAAAAAAAATGACACTATACTTCCTGCTTATCTACATCTATTCTTTTTCATAGCACAAATCCCTTTGTAACACATTTTTCCCTCTAGTGGCCCAACTACTTTAAAGTCTTTAGCAGCCATTATTTTCTAAAAATACTGCAGCAATTTTAATCCTCCAGACATGTAAGACTTGACATAAAAGAGTAGAAATGTCCTACAGAACACAAACAAGTCACTTTTATATAAAAGCAGCCCTGACTAGACTAAATCTCTGGCACAAGAAGCTGAGTATATAACTATTCAAGTAAACATCCATTTGAGTTATATATTAAGCCTTTTTATCACTTGCTGTATTATAAGAAACAATAAACTATTATAGCATGATTGCTGCAGTCCTGTTCTTTAGGAAGTAGTTTAAGGCCTCTTTCCTCCCCACTGCAATTTTAAACCAACTGATACACTCATTTCCTCAATGGTAGGCTTCTTGTATAAAACTCAATAGTAATTTAAAAATCATTCTTATGCATATGATTCAAAGTAAATTTACAAGTAGAGCACGTGCATAGAATATTTTAAAGTATTTGTCTTGATAACCACCAGGAACTTCTCTTTGGCTTTTTACTTAAAAGTACAATGAAGTACCCTAATCTCAGAAGTTTATACAGTCCTGAAGTTTCAAGGATGGAATTCTGGAGGAAAAATATTTTTTACTTTCACATATCACAGTCTAGACACTCACATTGACTGGTGGTGTCATCCCAACTTTGGAAAGTTTGTATTTTTATCTATCATACAGACCTACTGATCTTTCTGGAACCACTCAGTCTCTGAAGAAATGCACAGAACTGTCTGTCTGAAATTCCAGACTTGGAAAAACCCACATCATAAGCATTCACAGCACCAAACTCTATAAGATCAAAAGCAAAAAAAAGCTTGACTTTTCTGGACATAATACACACTTGTGCAATCTTGAGAGAAGGGGGAAAAAAGGATGCAAAAAAAGAGTGCACAACAAATGGCATCTTTTGTCAGTGCTTAAGCTTGCCACAATCCACACTGAGAATTGGGGCAATTTTTGTAGAGCAGCACTGTTAATTGTTGCTAAGATCTTTCTGAACTAACTGGTGCCTTCACACACTAGAGTTACTTCCATTTAAAGTTATAAATGAGCCCCAAGTTTCTGCCTTTGTGTTGTCCTGGCCTTCCAAGAAGAATGATTCCCAGGGCTCAAAGAATACACTGGATGGGAGATAGAAGTGTTGTTACAGGAAATGCTAGGATGGCTCAACACTTCCTCTGTGAGTTTTTAACTAATAAAATGTTCAAACACCTGCTTTCCAAAGAGCCCAACAGGCATGAAGTGAGCTCATACCATACAGTTTGCATTCCCAGAGCTTGCCCATCATTTGCTCTGAACCAAAAGCCAAACCTCTTAACCAACTTTTTTTACCAGGTGGAGAAAATCAATTGTTTCTTTCACAGATCATTCTCTTCAAGGGCATATAATGCACTTCCATTACAACACTAGCAGCTTGTCTGTGTGACAATGAACTTTTGGGTCTGAAGGACAAACTCTGAAGGAACAAAAACTTGTTCTTCCTGAAGAAGGAACTAAATGGCCCTAAGAGTCTCTCACCTTTTGCTGTAATGGCTGTTTCCAGGCCACAAATCATGTTATCAGCCAGTGAGGCTGATGTAGGACTGAATTCTTGGCACAAATCAGGGATTATAAGTAGCTGCAGGAAGAGACCATGTTCTGATGGTGTCTCTTCACCTGGATCAGTTTGAATTACTTCAGACACTTGATCAAGGCAAGGAGGTATCTTGGTTCAGTTTTCCTCTGGAGTCAACGGAGAGAAATAGGAAGCTTCCCAAGGCAAATCAAAACTTCTCAGCTCCTAAGCCTCTTCATCCCTTCTAAAAGGGTGTGATATTCAGGAGTATCAAGGCATTACTGGGTAAAAAACCTCTACAAGTGATATTGGATGTGGTGCACATTTGAATGTGCTAAGAGGCATCCATCTCAAAATGCTTCTGAATTCCACTTCCTTTTCGACACACTGTAAACCAAAATCTTTTCAGGGAGTGCTCTTTAGATGGCATAATTATGTGGCTGGTTTTTAATGCTCAGTTGTAGTATTTTGCCCACATCCCTCTTGAGTCATATATTTTTTGTTACAGACTATCTTTGTTTTTTGTAAGATGACAAAAGACAGACTGCAAGTCAGTAATGAGACAGCATTGCTTATTTTGGTCTCATTGTGGCTTATTCCATAATGTGAAGTGGACCAGGTGATGCAGCTATTTTAAGCAGAAGAGAGTTCCGTGCTGGCTCCCACCCTGCTGCATTTCAGATTCCCCATAAGGAAACAGCTCAGAGGAACAGAAAAAGACACTGGAGAATTAATCACACTGCTCCTTCCTGATGAGAACACCAAGCTATTAGCTGACTTCAGGTAGAAAGCCCTGGGATTTGCTGCAGAAAAGGCTGGGGGTGAAAAGAATAGCTCAGGGATAGGGAGCCTCAAGTTAAAGAAAGAAAATTATACTCTTTAAAAGCCTTGGCAGGGGTGAGGGAAAAGTCCCTGCAGCAAAGACTCAGACAGCTACTGGTATCTCAGGCAACATTTTAATAAGCTCAAATCTCAGGAAACTGAACTCTGCAAGAAATAATTTGAGGTTCATTTCAGTACTGAGAGAACCTGAAGGAAAATTTAGCACGGAATCTCCATGGGAACATTCTTTCCAAAACCATGTGTTTTTCCCAGAGCAGTCTGACCCTCCACACACTCTCTCAGGAAGCCTCTTTCCTGGTAAGCAGAAAGGTGCTGACTCAGATCAGACAGGAGGAAGATGCATTGGGCATGGTGAGTAATATGGTAGAAGAATGGCAGATTTGAGCCATTTGGTGAGGGAAGGCAATGGGTGTCTTTCCATGAGAAGATTTTGAGCCACACTTTCACAGCCTGTGACTGTAGACAGGCTGAAGTGGCTGCATCACATGACAGATCAGGGAGACCAGCTGGGCCACCATAGAGGATCAGAGACCAGCAGAGAGGCCTTGGCCACTAAAGGCTTGCTGGGTGGGAGGGAAACATGAGAAGAGAGAAAACTGTGGGAGCCAAAGACTGAAAAGAGTTGACAGGTCTGGCTGGTAGGAACCAGGGGACAGCGTCTTTATAGGCTTTTCGGAGCTATTGCAACCATAGTGTTAGAGGCAATGTCCCAATTGCTCAAAGAAGCTGAACTCAGCCAGATTTCCCAGCTCTTAGTGATTCCTGAATGCATACCTGCATGCTGGTCTTCTGCAGGGCTCTTCCAACAGCTGAAACACTCCAGAGGGTTAGGTCACTCTGAGTGCTGCAGATCACATGAGCCCATCACACCAGATTTCTATCTGTCCCAGATGAGATGTTGTGTTGAAAAACTTTCTAAATCCCAACCGCTCTTACTGCCTCCTGCTCCCTATAACTGCATGTATTTAGGTGTACCTAAAAAGAAAAGTCAAAACAAGCTTTCTATGTATTCATGAAACTAGGTTTTGGGAGTTGTTTTATCACTCTGCCCTTATCACCTGACAGTGCCTCCTCCTTAACTCTGGTTATTATTCCCTCAAAGAGGGCTCTTGCCCATGATATCCCTTTATGAAAGCAAATTCACCTTTCACATGAGGATGTAAACACATTTGCATCCCTAGAAAAGGCACAGAGATATGAGAAGAAGGGTATTTTAGGAAATCCAAAAGGTGATGAACATTTCATGACTTAAATTACATATAAATATTACTTTTCTGTATCCCAGCAGGAAAAGCCAGCGCAGTCGCAAAGGGACTGACCCCTTCCTTGCTCACATTCTGACACCATGACAAAAAAATCAGAATCATATGGATCTGAGAACACAAGGACATGACCTGCAGTCCTGCAGTTCCAAACAGCCATGACTCAACTTCCTGTACTTGAAGGAGAGTCAGAACAAAAGTATCTTGGAGTCATGTTTCTGAAGTTAGAGAGAAATGATTATATGTCCACTGCAAGTCTCTGAGGTGAAGGCAGTATATATGGCGCCAGGTCTGATGTGATCATGTGTATTCTCAAGAATTTGAGAGCCCCAAGTGTCAGTGAAGAGGCAGCAAATGCTCTGAGCTCATGATGCCCGGAAGCTCTGGACATATACTGATGTGTGCACTCACTTTGTCCTCTTACCAAACAAAGCCACTCTGCTTGGAGAGCATGTCTTAACAGCACACAAAGAAAAAAGATATTTTTTGACCTGACATCACATTATAAGAAATGTTTAGCAAATCTGATGCAAAAATTACTTGGGAAATTTGCCACAGAACATATTCAGCCCAAACTCTCTTTACTCTCCCCTCCAACCCTCTAAGCAAATGTCTCTTTTATTTTGCCCCCCCTTTTTAGTTTGTTTTATATTTGTAATTTAAAATAAAAAAAAAACAATTGCTTGACAAAGGATTTCTTGGTGCATTATGAAGAATACGATTACAAATTCTAGTCAGGAAAATGCTCCTTCAAGTAACTGCCTTATTCAAAAGAGGGCAATGGGAAAGAAAATATTTACCCCACACATTCTTGCCTCTTACCCAGAAGAGAAAAGTGTCATAGCTAGAAACTTCCTGTGGTCCAGGAAGAAAATCATGTTATGTACTGCATGGAAAAACAAAACTGAGCTTTCTAATCTCATGTTCTGAGCCAGGTCAACTCTTCAGGCTGAATGGGGTGATTTTGGAGTAGTCACAGGCAATGAGCAGCATCCTTTGATGAAAAAAAATAAAAAAGAGAGAAGAAAAAAAATAATTAGAGTAGTCTAGCAGTCTGCAGATATGGAGAAACATTTGATCCATCATCTGAATAAGTCAGTTGATATGCTATACACCATGAATGAACATGAGATCGTTCATGGGATGAATCTCCTATTAACTGCCCTCCTATTAACTTGAGCTGGCTTTCAGGCCCAGGGATGATGTGCTTTGAGATACACTATGCAGCAAGGTAAGACATATTTAACCTTCTCCATGATAATAGCTCCATTGAACTCCCAGGACTACCCCCCTGCTTACACACTTGCTTATGTGCTTTCCTTCGGTCATTGACCAGAATTTCAATAGTATTGCTCCAAACATTAATTTGGCTCGATTTTTAATGAGATACTGCAGATCTTTGAAGATGTTTGAACAAAATTTAGCACCAGTTTCACTGCAACAGTTGACATAGAATAGCAAGCAGTAATAATGTCTTTTAAATTTTTTTTGTTGAAGAAGTCTAGGAAAAGGTCTCTACCCAAAGCATTAGAGTCCATCACTGTAATCATGTCTGACATAATGGGAACTTCAAAGCAGGACTTAAAAGTGGCAAACACAAATCTAGTGCTTGCCAACTCCCTCCTGTAAATCTTACCTGCAAGTGTTTCATTTAATGTGGGGGAAAATTTGCGGTGGAATTTTCTTTTCCTTCTATTTTTCCTCTTCTTTTTAATAACTCCCAAGGAAATACTTCTTTAGGACAATTGTTATTTTTTCATGAATAGGATTGTAAATGTGTAATGGAACATAAATATTTTGTATTTAGAGTAATAAAAAATTTAGTTCTATAAAAGATTTATCCCCACTAAAAATAATTTGGCCTCAAATAGGAATCAGTGGCAGTAACATATGAGGCAAATGTTCCTTCTGTAAGAAAAACAAGGAAGCTAAGCAAATACTCCCAAACTTGTTCGGCAGGGATTTGCAAAAATGTAAAAAGGAGTTTGTGTTAGATGCACCTACACCTTAGACAACAGGGAAGAGTCCTTAAAATCCTAAGACCCTCCCTTAAGGGCAGGTACACTCAGATAACAAGATAGTGTCCTACAAAATTATGCATTAGGGAGAATTACACCTCCCACACAAAGCTAATTGTTTTATGGAAACAGAGCTACAGAAAAAGTACATTTATTCAGTCTGGTCCTGTCTTCCTTTCCCATTAGTTAAAGCCCACCTCTTTCAGAGGAATTGTAAAGACCCTTCTACCCCAAGTCATTCTCTGGTTTTATTATTCCTAAACACAAACAATTTTTTAGAAACTAAAATAATTCCACGTATGCAGATCATCAGCCCATCCCAGACAGAGTTCTTCCCAATGCAATATTTCCTGTTCTCAACTGCTTTCACTTCTGTTGTACTCCTGCCATCTCATGTAACTACCTATGAGTAACCACAATTAACTAACATAGTTCAGATTTTCAGTTTAAGTACTTGAAGCAAATTCTGTGTGATACATCCTAAGCATAAAAATAAATTTTTAGGAGAACACCAGGCAAACTAAAGTCATAAATAAATGTCTGAAAATTACAAACAACCTGCAGACTTTCCATGAACAGAGAAACAGACTAGTTTTGGCAGGTCCATCTTTCATAGTGAGTTATTCACCCATCTCTTAACCTCTCTACTTTAATTATTTTTGATTCCATTGTTGGCCAGAGGTGTGAGACCACAATAGTAAAATGAAAGTCGCCTGAGGAATTTCTCTATATGGGTCAAACTGAAGGAAAATTCCTTAAGAAGTACTGACCTGGATATTTTCAGTATTTTTCTTTGCTAGACTGAAGAAGGGTGCTTCACCCACACTTGCATGGCTGGTCTATGTGCACTGGCAGCAATTACACTGCAAGAAGCCTGGACAGGCAAGACAGGAACTAGGAAAGGTATCAGGGCTCCAGCCACTGCTAGAACACAGCACATTCCTGCAGTCCTTGCTGGGCAGTGCTCCACTAGCCATGAACTGCTGATGTACACTACAGAGCTGCTTCATATCCTTCAGGAGTGATGAACTCCAGAGGCAATCTGTAGCTAAAGCACCTCACTCTCTGGAAGCAGCTGGGATTATCTTCAAGCCCCCTGTTTTAACTTCCTCTGAGGACTAACTGGCTAATTTAAAGGTTAAGTGAACAAACTGGCAGACCCTGAGTGAATTGCTTGGGTCAAGCTCCTCAAAAGCACATGGGCTGGAAGTGCTTGAAAGGTGCCCAGTAACCATTGGTAAAATGAGGGTCATAATCCAAGCAGGTATTGCCCCCCACAGCAGACCATGAGAATCAGAACAATGCTGCTCCCTTAAAGCTCTGTAACACTCCTGTGCCCACAAGAATTTGTTTGACAAGGGCTGAAGTTTCCTGTCTCAGAAGCAACTCATAGAAATGGCAAGTCCTGTTTAAAAGAGAATGCTCCAAACACAGCCTGTCTTCAGGTTTTGCTCACCACTGCTATGATCTCTTGGAAGGAAACACATTATATTTGGAAAGAGCAAGACAGACTTTCAGCTTTGCACTTTTCCAAAAACCCAAAATTTGTTAATTATAGTATAATTTTTACGATAGATAAAAATTGAGGAAACATTAGAGTGGAACTTATGGAAACTGCTAAACATTAATCAAATCCTTACATGAACTAATTCCTATACTCCCACACTGGATTTTCACATGTTGTTCAGGCTGCAAGACAGTGTGACATGAGAGGTTTCTGATAAGGATGAAAAATACTTCCCACAGATTTCTTCTTCATTATATTTACAAATGGAAATGTTATTTTCCTCTGAAAGATCATAAGAATATTTATAATAGATGCCTTTTTAGCACTAGAGCTGCTATTCTTCAGAAAGAAAAATGTAATTTTCCATTGAAGATTCCATCCATCCTGCCCAAAATCCCAAAAAGTACAATCCAAAGTAATAAAAATGTCTATAGCACTGTAATTAATAAAAAAAAAAAATCTGAATAAATTATAGATTCTTAAAGCTACTGACTTTGTTGTAAAAAATATTGCTGAAATTAGGGCTTAAATGCTGTATTTTAATGAGATATCTAAAAAAAATGAAGATAAAATAATTATTTCATGCTGACATCCTACATAATTGAAGCCTAAAGCAGAATCCTAATATTCCAGTCACAAGCTACATCAGTTCTCAATAACAACCCCTTAATATTTACAGATTTTACTTGGACACATCTACTTACATAAATCCAAGAATTTTTTGATCATCAGTGCAAACTTATCAGACTGAGGACAACATATGTCTAGCACATGGTTTTGGGTCTGTAAAGAATCAACTTGCAATCACAAGCTGCAAAACTATTCTAGCTATGCTTTTGCATTCTGAGTCAAGGCTGTGACAGAAAGTTTAAGAAATGCTGTCTGGTTTTACTGGTTTTGTGAGCAGCTCGTGGCTCTCTGAGGGTGTGATGTTCTCACCATGATGTCATTTTACTGAGTTGCTATTCTCAGAGATAATTCCTGTATCTCAGGTGCTCTGGCCTACAACTTCACAATAGAATTAACAGATTTCATTTAATGCATAGTATTCTTGAGAGTGGGCAGCCAGAAAAGCAATGAACTTCACTGTCATCCCTTGCATAAGCACTAGGTAAAATACATGAAATATGAATATGTCTGAAAGCAGCATGTACAGAGGAAGGCACCTGATTGCTCAGTGAGTATTTAAGCACTGGCTGTACTTTGCTAGAACTGCATTTGCCCAAAATTATGCTTGTCCTGCTAATGGAATTTCATACTTTTGTCAGTGACTGTCAGCTCCAACATTTTCTATTTCCTTCAAGTCCACATGTCCCTAAAGAGGTACAAGACTAAGAAGGGGGAAAGGAAGTGGACAAAAGGTAGATTCAGCATTTTTAAATTTGTTTTTTCTTAGGTCAAACTGACTAAATTTCCAGTTGGAGCCTGAAAGAATGAGAGGAAGAAGGAGATCCCTCTCCAACTGAGTTTAGAATAAATGGGGGTTCAAGCCAGTGGGTCACTCGTCACCAGCAACTTAAACTGGCATTAATCAGGGGTTAGTAGCACAAAGGCTCAGACCATTGCTGAAGAAAACATGCCAGCTTGGTTTCCATAAAACAGGCAAGTTGCATATGAAATGTATATGCAAATGCAAGTTGTATGCAAATACATACAAAATTCTCTTTGGATACAGGAAGGACCTGGAAAATGTCGTTCAGGAAACAGCCCCTTTGAAAATGTGCACTTTTTTTTTTCCAGATAATATAAGTTGTCTTCTTTTCTAGAAGAATACTGCACTTTTCCACACTTAGAATCACATCTGTGAAAGTTCATGTTAAGGTGTGGCTTCAGTTGTTCCTCAAAGGAAGGAGGAGGCTGTGGCCTATATCTAGCATTCACTGAATGCCCATGGATGGAATGCAGCTATTCCAAAGAGATATGTTGACAGAAACAGTTATCTGTCTGTGCTTTGTTAGGAGGAACAGTTTACTTTTGAGACACAGACAAAGCTTTCCAGCTTTCTGTTACCTATTAAGGTTCAAGGTTATATTGCTACTGAAAGCAGACACTAGGTTACTCACACAGTTTTATCAGTGTATTTCTGCAGGGCATTTCAATACCCTTTCTGTGCTTCTAGCAGTCTTTTTGTGAAATGGGACTATTCTGCAACTTGGACAAACAACTACAGCCAGATTTGTTTCATTCACAATTTAATCTAGACATGACCATATCAAGCCAGTGCAAAAGATTTCTATTATGATTCTTTTTTTCTTTTAGTTTGAATTGCTTCATCATACATGGAAAATCCAAAGAAAGAAACAGAAATAGTCAGAGATCACCTATAAATATCTTTCCAATGTATTCCAACCACAAAAAAACCCCAAAGGAAATTTTAACCTCGGCCAAGAAGAAAATAACTATGCAAATGCCCTGAAGCACCCCTAAATTTCAGTGAGCACGTCAAGGGATCATGTGCCCATGCCTATTACCTCAGTTACACAATCTCCTTTTCACAAATACTTTTTATAACTCTGCATATGGTCTTCTGGGTCCAAACTACCCTTGGAACAGAGCAGAGCAGATCCCAAGGGAGCTGAGCCTGCTTGGTTATGAGCATCAAGTAACCTGGTCAGATGGTATCACCTGACTGTTCCTGACCTCCCACGGCAAATGCAATCACAAGTCTCTTCTGCCAAGAACAGAAGTTCCAGAAAGTTGTTATTCCTCATTTGCAAAAGAACTTCTAACCTTCAGTATTTTTATCACATGGTTTATTAGTATTCCAGTGTAGGTTTTATTTTACTTTTGGGATTGCACCACCCCATTTCTGATTACTTTGTTTTTCCTAACGTGTTAGCTGCTAAGCTATGTGTTTAAGTCCTGAGGAAAATATTAGCTCCTATCCTCTGTGATAAGAAAGGGCAAAATAAGGCCCCAGTAAAAACATTGTCATCTCCAGGGCACTGCCTAGCATTGCATCATATCACTGAAAAATGAATGTGCAATATTGGAAAGCTCCATGTGGTCTTTGCACGTGACAGTAGCCTCTTAATTTATGTAAACTAATGATAATAGTTGCCTTTGAAAAACTTTCCAGTTGTAACTTATATTTACCTCAGTATCTATAATTGCCATACTTAGTGTACTGTTAAATTCAGCCAACTGAGCAGACTGTTAAAGTTTACAGAGGCTGATAGCGACAGAGATATTTTACAAGGGATGTACAATTTCAAAAATGAGACTTGTCTCCCAGCTGGTGACCATCTGGCATCCATGACTGTATGTTTGAGTATTAGTCTAAGTCATTATTGTGTCAGTCTCACACACACAGACCACCCAGCACCTTACAGGCCCTTCTGCTCATGCCATAACAGCACCTTTGTTTCTCCCTCAGGAGTGTCATTTGTGCACTGCAGACTACCTAAGAGCTGTTTCCTGCCCATGTGTTCTTTGGCCTTCTGCAAAAACACAGTCCCTCCAGGGAGAAGAGTGAGGTTTAATATTGCTGAAAAAAAAAACACTTTAGGAAATATATTCAGAGCTATAATTAATTACATCAATATATATTTCCAGTCCCTTTTGGAATCTAATTATATTCTTACCCTTGACTCTCTGTAGCTGTGACTTCCACAAGCTAATTACAGGTTGGCTGCAAAGGCATTTCCTCCTATCTCTAGCTCTGTTGTTGCTTTGCACATTTTTTCACATCAATCTGCTATGAGTGGTCTGTTTTCAAGTCTCTTGAGCACTTTCAATTTGTTTTGTATAGCTCCTCAGAATACTTTCTTCAGAAGACAATAATTTTACTTCACATAAATTACAGATGAAGACATTTCTGATTTATAGAAGAGTACATTAGTGATCTCCATTTGGATTGTACCAAAAAAATTAGCTAACTGTTTCTGATCTTGATTTCAATTTGAGATAAAATATCATGGCTGAACTATCTGTGAAGTAGTCCAGTTTATTCTTTTCAGTCATATTGATCCAGAATCACTCCTAGATGACATGTTTTTGTGTTATAGCAATTTCAGTTGTCAGTAATCAGAACAAAGTTCTGCATAAGTGTTAGAGATCCACATTTTAATTCTGACAGAGGCAGTCCTTGGCCACAGGTAGGACACTTGCTGGCTTCTAAAACAAAAGAATCTTCTCAGACTGATTTAGTAGCTACTAAAAGTCAAGCTCAAAATACCTAACCTCTGTCATGTGCACGTTTCTGTCGCTACAGCTCTATCCCTCCAAGAGCAAACTCTCTCCACACTGGTGTAAATTCCTTTATTACTCAAGCTAAGAGATAAACCATTTATTTTAAAATGTATTCCCATACCCAGGCAGATTAAAGATACAATTGCTCTCCATACCCACACATGCTTTTTCCATACAGACTTAGAATCACCCACATCTTTACATATTTGATTTATTTTGATAACTTATTCATTTCTCCCTAGTTCCTCATCACCAAATAATATAGGAGAGTTCAGTTAATAGAAAACAATCAAAAGCTAAAAGCAGGAAAAGAGGGGTTAGTTCTTGCCTATAAAATAAAGAAAAAAGTTCAATTAGGAGTGTATTTAAAATACATTTACAACTTTAGAGCTATATATTAGAAACAGATATGTATATAAACTATGCTCGTCTTGTACCTTATTTATATCTTCTCATTTACCATGCATGAAACTGATGACATTTGAATTTTTAACATCTAAGGTAGAATTGCTACAGATTTGAACAGCATACTGAAGAAAATTTTACTTTTGGCTGAGGCCTCCATCAGCCCACCAGTGCTGACCAACACAACAGGAAATTTCCTTGAAAGCACGTGGAAGTCAGTAAGGGGCTGCCAAGGTGCTGACAGAATGTCCTCAATTTGTGTTGGATCTGTTCTGTAGGATTTTTACAAGAATCCCTCATGGTCACCATCCAAGCCTCAAATGGAAAAGAAGCAAACAATGGCATCAGTCTCACATGAGGTGTGGAAATTAGTTATAATGAAATAATCCACTATTCAGTGGGAGGAATAAAAAAGCATTTGAACCTGGACACAAAGGCCTTGGGCAAGCACTGTGCAAATAGCAAAATTTGCAAACAATAAACACATCTTTATGGTCCCAGAGCCAGTTAGATATCTAATGGCATGTTGGGACCCTATTTATCCAGCAGCATTTGTGGGCATCGTCTTCCTCTTATTGGAGGAAGATCAATCAGACTCTGCCACATTTCTTTTTCCCTGTCCCAAGTAAACAATCACACCAAGTTGTCTAGAGCAGAAAGCCAGGTTAAAGAGTCTCTTGTCTCAGGAACACTAAGTGTCATACTGTAAAGGTGAAACCACAAGCAGATATCACTTTAGAGATTTCCTCTCTCCTGTTTTCTGTCATAGAACTACAACGTCCCTGTCTCTCCTAGTTCCTCCACAATCCCATCAAGACTGCTTCATTTGAGGAAACAACAGCAGAATTAACCAGCTGCAGAAGCCCAAGAACTGCCTGAGTTTTATGATGGTCCCCTCCATCCCAAACTAACTGTACATCCACACCCTTGAGCCTACCAAAAAAACCCAACCTTCCCCTCCCACCCTCCACCCGTGCTAAAGAACATGCAAGAGCACAGCTCACTCTTTTAGAGATGAGAGAGCCTGGGGCCAGTCAGTTCCACATACTTATAAGGGTCAGCTGTTGTTTACTGCAAAAAGTATTAGAAATGGGATTGCAAAAGAGAAACAGGCTCATAACACAGGCCCTGAAGTACAGGGATCTGAGTGAGGCTTTCATAATAAATGGTAGTATTTCATCAGGGCACTTCCCTTATTCTCATGGATCAGAAAAAAATCCCTTTGAAAGAGATGTGATAACAGCTGCTCCTGGTGCTGGATAAATAATCTGATTGCTCCAAAGGTAGAAGGGGCTGTCCTTTGTTCACTGAGAGACATGATGAATCCTTGGTCCAGGTAAAAGGGATTCATCTAGACCTGACCACTTCAGACAAGATATTCTGTGACAACATAGTCAATGCTTTATCTGCTCTGGTCCACATTTCTAAGTAACATGTATGTTCTTAATTTCTGCGCACTTACAGGGTATCAGTTTGGGACCTATCCCTCTTTACTGTGTGCATTTTTTTTTCCACACAGGGGCTTCATATGCTTTCCATCCAAGGAGCTTTCTTACTCCTCTGAAGTAGATAATGGGTCATTTCTTAACATCTTCAGCTCCTCTTTTTCTCAAAGTCCACTGCTGTGTGAAGTGACATCAAAAACAGAGAAAAATGCTGGTGTATCTGTGTAGGAAACCAAGAAAGAGTGTTCCAAACTGCTCACTTCTCTTATTATACACTTCCATAATCCTCCAAAAGGTCAGAGACTGTGTCAGTACACTGAAGAATTTCTGATGACTCCGTGGTACTCTCTGCCCCAGGTGGGGAAGGCAAGCACAATGACGGGATTTTCTCACAATATTTTTTAAATCCAAGGAAGGATGTAGCCTTTTCCTGTTGGGGTGATTTCCAACAGCAGGACTCAAAATCTCATTTCTGGTGTGTATAATCTCTTGAGTCAGTAATATCTTACCAAAGCAGATGGAAAATTGGTTTTGTTTCTTTTCTGGCTGCATTTAAGCTCTCTAGTTTCACTTTGTTAGCATGTTCAGTGGGCATTTCCCACAGCTTCCAGGCATTTCAAAACAGGTTAATACACTTTGGGACTGACCTGAAAACAGGGCCTGAGTAGTCCTTTAAGTCTCTCTTAATGGATCAAATTTAGTAGGTCAAGTTACTCACTATGCACAAATACTTGGGTTTACTATGTTTATTAAGACACTTTTTTTGCACCATGACTTTGCCAGAAATGCATGAATATTAGATGGCAAAAACACAAATGGGATTCTGTGGGGAAGGGTGTATTGCAGAAGCAAAATAAGGTTGCATAAAATTACATCCTGTCAATTCTTCCCACTGGGAATGGAGAATTAGTAGTCTCAGCATATTAAACAAGAAAGGTAGTGGCCTGCAGGACTTAGCAAATCAGACTAATGCAGGTCAAAGATGAATTTGGTTTTCATATTATAATAAAAAGCTAATTCTCCTTTTATATGACAATTTTGTGTTGGTTATCTAATATAAGCAAAGTAACAGCTCTCATCTCAGGTGCTATAATTATGGAGCTGAGCTAATCCACAGCCACTGAGATCTTTTCCAGCCTTCTATTCCAGGACCAAGACACATAACAGCTTGAATATAGCCACAAATAGCTATAGGCTTTGTCCTGTTTTCATGCCTTTATGATTTCATCTTAAAGTCAACGCTGTTATAACATTCTTTGCTGAATATTTAATTTGCTGAACACACAGAATTCCAGCTGAAGCTAATGTGAATTGCAGGTGCTCAAACTGCTGCAAAGTAAACTGTCCCTTTTGTATTTAAATGTATGTTAATAGAGATCCATCAGGTTGCTGTGCTCCCACAGTGATTAAAACCTCAAAGTCAATAAATACATTCATAAATAAAAATTTATTTGGGAAAAAAAATCACCTCACATTACATTTTGCTTCTTGTCCTTCATCCCAGCTCTTCCCAAAGGACTTGAACACAACTTCCTGAAGTCAGTTAAAATCTTTCTTTTGCATTTAGCAGACTTTGAGCCAGGCTCTGTATGCCTGAGAAGAGACATGAGCCTGTATGACCTGCAGTCTGGGCACCAGGCTGCAGTGCAGGGGGAGCACCGAGGGGTGGGATGTGGCACACCAAGTGTGGCTTTCTCAGCACACTGCTCTAGCAGCAAACACAGAGATCTTGGCACACACTAAAGGCTGTGGTACACAGCAAACCATGACAGGGCTGCAAAAACACATTTGTAGGCAGGGTCTTGTTCACCCTGCCAGCTCTGCAAGGCAGAGTTCTTGGGCTAAGCACGAGGCTATGTTAACAGGATGTCAGGGGAGATTATGTATCATTTCTACCATTCATTTCCTTTCCTGGACTTCAGCCTAACTCTTCAGTTCTTTTCAGGACATTTCACAAAGCATTACATAAAGTGAAAACCTCAGGCTTGCATCTAAAATCCAAAATTAAGCTGTTATTCCTATCTCCTGGTCACCTTCAGATAAAGAACAAACAATGCCACTGGCCAATACGTTTGCCAACTTTTGGGGGTCATCTGGCCTTGGCTATGTGACTGAGAAACTGCTCAGGGATTAGGACCACAAGCAAGGGAGGACTAAGAAAAAAAATCACCCCTACCCATCACTGTTTAGTGTAGCAATACTATGGAGTAAATTTGTAGTTTACACAGTAACTTTAGAGCCTGGTCTGTGGCAATGCATCCTTCAGCCCTCCCCTTTGGCTCACTCCCATCACCATACATCATGGAGAGAGCCACAGGACACAAGGGCAAAGAGGTGGATGCTTTGAGGCAGGTTGTTTATTTTAAGGTTTAAAGTTGTTGGAATAGGATCAGTTATTATCCTTTCATATTTGTTAAGCAGTTATTTCTATATCTGTGAAGGAAACAGAAAATTAATGTAATTTTCTGAGAACTTTCCAACATCTTCATTTCTTGGTCTTTCTGAGCATGAAACCTCAGCTGCTTTGCCGTGTACATCCTGGGACCAAGTGTTCACTATGCCTCTCCACTGCTGCAAAATTGCAAGCTTCTGAGAAAAAAAATATTTATTGAACAGGCAAGAACGTATTGAGTGAGTCACTGTGTTTTTCTGCTGTCTGCATTAAACTAGAGTGAAATTGAAATCATGCTTCAGTCCTTATTTAAATGCCTTTTCTTGGCAGGAAGAAGGAAAGTTTGGCCTCCATACTCTGATTGGCAGCATGCTGCTTGGTTGGTAGCTAACACTCAGCCTTACTGGGTCCTCCCTGTTGTCAACAGGACGGATCTTTTCCAACAAAAGCAACATCCTGTCAGCTACTCCTTCTTCCAGGAACCTGCCTTTCCCTCCCCTGACACTGCTCTCTTGCTCCAGGTTCAGGCAAGAAAACAGTACTGTGTGAAAGTGAGAGCTACAGAAGGAATAGCCATCAGATTTTAAATTCATGCTTCCTTTGGGCTGGATAATATTCTTCCCCATTCATAAGGTCATAAAGAGTGAACTAAATGCAGCCTTTGTCTTTAACTGTTAAGGAGAATTAGTTAAAGGGGGAAAGTAGTTTTAATATGGAAGTCATAAGGAAAGAAGGGGATATATTCATAGGAATATCTCCAAATACCCCATGAATATGGTTTTGGGGGTGCAGCTACAGAAATCCCAAAAAGGAAAACTGAGTTATTTGGGATAAGGAGAACAACCAGGCAGGTAGTACAGACAATGATTGGCTTCTTGCCAGCATCCTGCCAGTGAGACAAAATCCCACACTTAGAGGCTCTTCTTAAGGGCATACAATGATATATTTCCAGATGTTAAAAAACAGCTGTGTAACAGTGGAGCATTCTGGGAAGAATGAGAAAAGGAGGAGGGAACAAGGATGGCTGCAGATGATGTGTCAGTTTCTCACTGCAGGCTGGACAGGCAATAGTCCTTTCTTTGATGATCTCTTCTCTGAGATTCTACATTCCTCTGTCTTTAGCCCAGATTTGGAAAGACATCAGAGAGACACGGTTCATCAAAAAGAGGGGAAACAGAGCTGCTCATGGGATGAGAGAACTACCAGAGCAATACAAAAGTCCTTCCATTAGCTCCAAGGGAGACCCAGGACCTCAGGCTGTAAGGGAGAGGGAGAAGACCAGGTGTTGGCAGCCAGGAAACACGCATATGTCTCTTCATAAATGAGATGTATGGGAGAGAAGTTGCTTTCTTTCACAAGGGGAAAGGAAAAGGCTGAAAAGCTGACCTAGAAACAGGGGATAACACACACAATGCAGAACATGCAAGAGAGCTGATGACAGCCTTAGGCATGACTTCAGTATAGCCTAATAATTTAAAGGAATGGATTAGCTGAGAACATCCCATAAAGAGTGCGCAGTGTTTTCAATTAATACTTAGGTATACTCCATAATTATAAAATACCTTTGGGCTATCCATTTTTCAATAATGTGTCTATATTAATCCTGTGTATTTTTTTCACTAAATGATGGCTGCTACTGACTGCTAAGAATGTTCTGCTTCAGTAAACTTTGATTTCACTTGCAGTTGTGCATTTATTAGGCAAGATTATCATCATCCAAGTTTCCAGGGTTGGGAATTCATTTGAAAAATATGGTCTATTTGCATTTAATTATCACATATTTACTGAGGAAAAATATAAACATGCCTGTTTTAGGCAAGGAATGGAGCCAGTAATGTACTGCAGACTTGGGATTGTGCTTTTTAATATAATCAAACTACTGTTATAAATAATTCAGTTTCCACTGTGGAAAAAAACTGAATCTGGATTTCCTGATAGGTTGTTGTGAAGGTTTTTCAATTAAAAAAAAAGGGACACTTTACAAAATACTAAAATCACTAAGATTGTTTGTACCCCATGAGATATTATTAAAATTCACCTTGAAAGAGGATGTAAAGGAGAAAAGAATCCCCTCTATGAGAAGTAACTACCAGCTCCAGCTTCAAGGAGAAGAAAAAAGAAGAAATATAATTTTTTAAGACACCAAAGCAACACAACCAGACAAGAAGAGGAAATGTCAAATTAACTTTTGGGAAACGAATCCTCTGTTCAAAGTTCACATATTTCCAGTTACTGCACAGACATTTCATGTTGTCACCAGTATAATTGACTCACAAACTGCAGATGAGGGATTCTGACCTTACAACAGAAAGGCAGAATTATTGAACAGGTATTAGAGAAGAGAAAGAAATCTCATGGCATTTCAGAATTCCTGCATGAGTTATTTTCTTGTCCGTCTGCTGTGGTGTCCTCTGTACAGGTTTTGGTGGACTCTAACAGCAAGAACAATCAGCTTCCTTTTGGCAGCAGATCCTCATCCTTCCCCAATGGACTGTCACTGACACTGACAGGGGACTGTCACTGGCACTTGCCAAGCTGTTAGCCAACCCCAGCAGTCTAGCTGCACTGGCCTGGAACAGAGAGACCCTGCAGGGTACTGGGGGCTCATGGGTGGGCTCTTGCTGCTGAGCGAAGGAGCAGGTAACCTGGGGGCATGGCTGTGGGGCTGATCTGAGGGGCTATAAATGGCTGAGAAGTAAAGCTGAAGATGTCAACAAACTTTGTGAGGCACGTCAGGGACCACATGGAGGTGACCAGAACAAGATGAAGCTCTTTGAGCTTCACTGGTAGCCCAGATATCAAGCTCTCATGTAAAATTGCCAGAGACCTAAGCAAGTATCTTAATGACACCTGAGGTGCACAAGACATGCTGCTGTGAGAGACCTTACACTGATCTTAGAGAACACCTGCATTCTCTCAATCAGCAGCTGAAGGCTGGGCAGGCCAGCCCAAGGTGTTTCAAGCAGTGCTAGAAACGTGTGTTTAAGTAACTGAATCCCACCTTAGGTGAGGAGCACGGGTTTTGCTTGGTGACCCCAGAAAAGGACCCTGCAGACCAGAACTCATATTAGGTGAGGAGAAAGGAAACATGCTGCATGTGAAACAAGGTGGGGAAGCATGCCATGTAGTGGCTGCTGTGGGAGTGGCAGAAGACCTTCATGATGGTAAATTCAGAAGTCTGCACATGACCCTTCCCCAGATACTAGTCATTTCAAGCTGATGCTTCCCCTGATATGATCTTGTTGAATTATAATTAATAATTATTGCCTGAAACTTCTACTTTAAGTAAGTTCAAGGTAGGTTTCTCCCTTTTTAGCTGGATTTTGAGACTATCTGAATGTTTGCTTGAAACGTAAATTTCTACAGGTTTCATCTTTTATTATTGAACAAGCTAATATTAATTCCTGTTCCTGCTATTGCACGAAGTATAATGTTCCCTTTCATTATATTGCTCTCTAATAACTAGTTTTTACTTTTCAGCTTCCTTCCTCCTCTTTAGATGGTGTCATTGTCAAATGTGTCATGTCTGTCTTCCACAGTCTTGAACTTAAGAGTCTGGTATATCAAGTAAGACAAAAATCTCTCTGTGTTAGTATATTCTTTCAGCGAAATTAATACTCAATGAGATTCTAATGGCAGGAGACAGATCCAATTTTATATTTTTACTAAGCATATCAAGAGCCT
This sequence comes from Euphonia xanthogaster, assembly GCA_034509185.1. Taxonomy (NCBI): domain Eukaryota; kingdom Metazoa; phylum Chordata; class Aves; order Passeriformes; family Fringillidae; genus Euphonia; species Euphonia xanthogaster. The sequence continues at coordinate 99,799,951 of JAYDZK010000169.1, read as the reverse complement.
CTATCTTTGCCCTAAACACATCATCCCTTGCTTTTGAAATTACTTGCAAAACAATTTGCTACTTCTGAATTTGATTTCTTCTCTCTGCCTTTTTAAAAAATAAAAATTGTATGGGGGTGCATACATTACCAAAAGCAAGTAAGTTTATGCCATCAGCTAAAGATTTGTGACAACTAGAATTTCAGTCTAGATTTCAAAGATGTTTCATAACCTTGGTTTTTTTCCCACCTTCAATTCACCCTGACTGTCAATAGGCCTACTTAGGTGTGTAAGACTCATTTGTATGAATAAGTACTTGTAGTTATGTCCCATGAAGAAAACAAAAAAGGCTTCAGGCAACTGGCCAGCTGATTGTTGATGACTTGACATTTATGCAACTCATTCTCCCCATGAACAATAACATTTATTGTATTGAGAGTTCAGGAACTGGGTATAACAGGAACCAGAGAAAGATGACTAGAATTAAAGCTAAGCAGAAAGGAAGGCTATAATGTAGAGCCATGGCTGTTATTTAATTTCCTTTCAGAAATGAGAGGAAAAACCAGGACCATTCTTTTATCCATTCTTCTTCTCTAAAAACAAAGAAAACCAAAACAACAACAACAATAATGATAACACAAACAAACAACAAAAATAACAAAACAAAACAAAAAAAAAGGAAAAAAGCCCCAAAGAAAAGCCCACCAAAACAAAAGAAACACAAAACACTGTTACAGTCCACAGAAACTCCAGACCCAAGGTTCTCGTTTGCAGAGATTCAGCTTTTGCCAAATGGGCTTAATTAACAGTGTGGGATGACTCCAAACGAAAGCAGAATATGAAATGAAGCTGGATATGAAATATCCCAATATCCACTAAAGAGAATGGTATCCTGAAGACAGACACATCCCCCCACCTACATGCATACCCCAGGATTCAAAGGGAATTACATACAGCATCCAGACAGAAAGACAGCAAGGAAACAAACAAAAAAAAAAATTAGCCTTTTTTTTTTTCCCTGAAAAAGTACCTAAAAAGGTAATTCCTATAATCTTTCTCAATGAGGAGCCAAATCCTGAGAGAGGATGGTCATTAATTTTGAACTTACTGTGTACACTACTGATGTACATCACTGTATAAGCATTTTTAGAGTTTTTTAAAATCTTTAGATTTTCAATTAGAAATTAGAAAGAAAAAAAAATCAGCAGCCCTATTGAACATCTAAAATGAAAATCTGATCCCAGCAAGGTCAATGCCTGGGCTTTGATTCTCTTTAACTGGTCCAAAATTTTTACCACAGAGCTATTAAGAAATCCATGCTGAACCTAGTCTTAGTTTTTCTCAATACTGATGAATGTTTGAATAATTTGCTTGTGATATTCAAACAAAACAGTTCGCAGAAAATAACTAACTGGTTAGAAATGACAAGGAGTTAGAATCAGAACATATACCTCTATCTTATGCTGGCAAATTAATTTTTCTGATTGTAATAGCATGGTGTGTGAACCCCAAAATGGAAAGCAATAGGCAATAGTGCCAAAAATAGAGGAATCAGTCCCAAATCTAGAGGAATCTAGATTAAAATCAGAATTTTAATCCAGAATCGCTGGGATATTTTGATGCTGGTTTAAGAATGAGCTTTGTGCCAAATACAGCTTCTCCTTCAGCTCCTTACAGTGTCTCTTCTGCAATATAGTGAAGAGAAACAAGACTGAGAAAATCCATATACAAAAGGTTAAAGTCAGCAAACCTCTTCCTCCACCTGGAAAGTATCTTGGATATGTATGGTTTCATATTTAATCCCTTTCCTGATGGTGATTAGTAATTAGCAACATCCTATTCAGTTAACCACACAGAGAAGTTAGCACATAATTATATTGTCCAGAAAAGATCAAAAGAATCCTTCTTGTGGGATTTCTGGTTCATTCTTAGCTAGAAAAATGATGTAAGAATTCCCCGTCCCACAGCATTTCACAGTCCTGTTTACGGATGTTCTTGGGGATAAAAAGCCCAAAACAAACCATTAAATAGCTGTGAAAAAATAAGCTACAAAAAACCCACCCCAAACAAATAAGCTAAAATTACCTGATGTCTTTTGATCTCATTAGATTGAGGTTGAGTAGTTTGGGTCAATTCTTCTTTTATCAGCACGGTTCACATGTTGCTAGCAAACATGATTTAATACAGTGTATTTACAAATTCTCTCTCTCTAAAACAGAAAAGCAAAGAAAAGCTGTTAGAATGAGCTTATTCTTCCTGAATGCACACCAGTCCCACTTCAGCAAAGAAACAGCCCTATTGTTTAACAGATTGAGACATGCTAAAGGAAAATCAAGTGACTCGCTGTCTGTTGGACAAACTATTGACTGGAACATTATAATTTATGCTGATTTCAAAAGGCCAAATCTTACAAAATCTAAATGAAATTCTGCTACAGTGCATTCAAGTGTGATTGAATGTAATAAGAGTTGGGGATAGTGGTTGTGCTACAGCCTAAAGCCTCAACTGCCTTGCGGCAATTACAAAAATCCAAAATTGCCCACTCTTTTCAGTTTCTGTGTGACTCTCCAAACATGTGGGGAATGGAATAGGGGATATTTCCCTTTCAGACTGTGGATTTTGAAGGGGAGAAACTGTACAATAGAGGGTTTTTTTTAACAATAATTTATTTAATCAGATCACTGCACTCTGCAATTCATGATTCAGGAGCTGCAGCACCATTCACAGGACAGGGAGGAGAGGGAAGGGAAGGGAAGGGAAGGGAAGGGAAGGGAAGGGAAGGGAAGGGAACTTGATGGGCTTGGAAAGG
>JAYDZK010000169.1:99782732-99796978 GCA_034509185.1 Euphonia xanthogaster | reverse complement strand
AGGGAAGGGAAGGGAAGGGAAGGGAAGGGAAGGGAAGGGAAGGGAAGGGAAGGGAAGGGAAGGGAAGGGAAGGGCAAAATTAATAGATTCAGATCAGGAAGATGCTGGATGACTATGGAGATTTGAGTTCTTTCAATCTGTTTGCTGCATTCCTTCCACCTAAACATTTCCTATTTCCTGTAGGCATTGGTACCATCAGCCACCTGAATCATTCTGCCCTAGAGGCTTCTCAGAATGAAAGCAAAATCTGTGCAATGAGGCATCTGCAACCTGCTCCTTTGTCACTAGTGGTTCTGCTTAGCCCTGTTTATATGAAAGGAATGACACAGCAGCCTGATGAAATAGGCCTTTGTCATGCGGGGTGAGAACTTGTTCCTTACCTAGCTGAACAGAAGAGACCACAGAATGGCCTTTGGTTTTGTCTATATATGAATGCATAGATTTAAAGATGCAAGTATTTTCAAATTACACTTATACAGAAATATATTTTATTACACTACATCATTTTAAGATATAATATGCATCATATGGTATTAATTATAGGTAATATTTAGATAGATGTTATATATTTTTAAAATAGCTAATTAATAAAAATAAATAATGATACAAAATACTTTTTGTATATTGCAACTCAGCTTCAGACAGGTCTGGAACTTGTAAGCTACTTCCAATACATCATAGGCCAGAAACAGGATCAAAACAGCATTACTCCTGAAGGTTCCTGGTGTGAAATGGCCATCTAAGTGCTTTTCTGTTTTATCAGTTTCTGTGATAATGTGCATTATTTTTATTATCTTTTATTTCTGACATTTGAGATATTTTGCAGAGGAATACTGAGTTGCAAAATAATTATGTATATTATAAAAAACACTAAACCACAAAACTTAAAATCCACTGCTCGTAAAGAACATAATTTCTGAGAAGTCTAGAAATTACATAGAACTTCAGTTTCCTCCTCTTTCATTTTGTATCTTACCTGAGGTGATCAGTGAAAGTTGACTTTGAACATAAGTACACAAAAAATTGGTGATGGCATGGAACAAATTAACATTTGTCACTGGAAAAGTACTTGGCCAGGACTGCATTCCTTTCAGTGGCCATATAAGCCCTCAGCAGCTGAATGAAATAAAATTACAACACAGTAGTTAGAGCTGTGCTTACAACATTTCTTGGCTTTTGTAGTTAGGTTCAACTTCAGCACCAAAAATAACAAACAAGTCAGACCTCCAAAAAACACACAGGTTGTTTAAAAACTTTGAACTTTAAAAAACAAAACCACATCTGAAAATACTTTATTGCATTTCTGTCATTTTAGTTTCACTGTACAATCATAAAAGACGTGAATACAGAGTTTAAATCAGGGGCAGAAGAAAACACTCCAGAAGATGAGGTCTTAAAAAAACCCCTAAAACTACAAAACCTTTGTTAAAATGTGAGAGGAGAAAGCACTACAGAACAAGCTGGAAAGACGTTTGTGTGAATGGATGAAATATTTGAATTCATTGACTGGCAATTATGCATTGCAATGGGAGATGGGACAAGTGACAGAGTAGCAACAAAAAAAGGAACCATGGAATGTGTCAAATGGTGAGAAGGGATGAGAGAGCACTCTGCATTCCTCTCTTTTTGTCTAATTTCACTCTTTTTTGAAAAAGAAATTAATCTTTCTCTTCCTGATTCACAACCTGCCCTTCATGAAGGCTGTTCATTCTGAGGAAGGAAGAGGGATTTCCTATAATTAACCTACCATAATTAATAGATCAGTAAATCTGTGTTGCAATAACCTCCAGCAAGTACTAAGTACACATAATTTTCAAAAATATTCCTTTACAGCAGCATTTCCTGTTGCAAGAAACACCACACTGGGTTATAAACAAGAGGACATACCTCCACCTCATGAAGGTACTGAGTTTGCCCTTGCCACACTTCTTTTTGTGTGAAACCATATGAAGGCTGGGTTGGGCACGTGTAGCAAAACCAAACTACAGCACCTCCTCTTAGGACTCTCCTAAACTCCACAGCCCTTTCACCCAGTGGTGCCCACCTGGGTCTGCCAGTGCTGGCTTCAGATAAGGAGATGCTTTGGAACCCCAAACGGAGGTTTTGCAGACTGACTGCAGCCTGAAGAGTGAATTCTTGTTCTGGAGTACTTGAAATCAGGTCCAAACATTGGAGATAGGTGGATGTGGGCAGCTCACTAGAGTGGCACAGGCACCTTCCCAACAGAAGTCCAAGGGTATGACTATCAACACAAAAGCCTTTTTCCTGGCAATGTTTTCAGTACTTGTCAGGACTGAGAATAAATAAATGAATAAATATATTCATAAAATTAACAATAGCAATAAACCAAACAGGACTATACAAAATATCAGTGCAGATCAGAAGGATCACTGTTGACACTGTCTCACTTGGTTTGGTTTTATAAACCAGTAAATCATGCTTATCAAACCTGTAAATTTAAACTTTAAAAAAACTTCCATCTCTTTTTTATCTCATAAATCTGATATGATTGCTTACTCTGAAGTGCAGTTATACAGCGTGTAATGCACTGTTTGATGTAACTAAAAATCTAATTGCTTTAAAGAAAGCCTTCAGAAAATATACCGTATGTTTTTCTTGAACTGATCTTCCAAGGTATACAGGGAACATCTAAAATGACAAACAATATCTCAGTTTACGAGATTTTTATGTGACCTTTCATCAGAGAAAGACAATGGAAGGAAAATTGCCCTTAAAAGATTGTTTTCTGAGTCCAGTTGCTGAAGTAGATTATTATATTTTGCTTTCCTTTCAAAAGCTGGGTTAAAACCTGCTTAGGTTCTGTGAGAAATGGGTTTTGCAATATTAGGTCAGTTGCAGCTAAAGTTCATAGATAAAATTTGTACAAAAAATCCACAGAGAATTCAATTAGAAAAGAGCAGAGGCCTTGTCTGAAGAATACCAGGAGGCTGCTGATCTCATAAGATAGGACATATTGTACTTGATCCTAAAACTGTTCAGCCATTCTAATATATTAATTTTACTTCAGTAGTCCGAAGGACTGTTCTTTATTATGCTGCTATATACAAATTTAGAGAAAAATACCTCCTGTCCTTGTCCCAAAGAACTTGCAACCCAAGTTTACATTTTAATAGGATCAGCATATGACTAGATATATTCTACCTTATTATCTTTAAATGCATGCTTTTTAATGTAAAAAATATCTGTTTGCACACACGCTTCTTTTATTTCTTACTTTTAACATCCTTGTTCAAGGCCCATGGAAACCAATGGGAATGTAAATTATTACATTGAATTTCTTAGCCTTTGTGTCAGGCTAAAAGTAGGATACAGCTCTCCTGATTTCTGGTGACTACAACTTTTCCTTCTATATTTGAGCTACATGTTTTGGTCACCGTTTTAAAAATCAAACAGGTCTCAGGCAAAGGGTATAGGGCACCACTAATTTGATAAAATATCAGTGTCTGTTTTGGGATGACATAAATGACTCTCTGGGCTCCACAGGCTGGGCAGATTGCTTCTCCATGAAATGTCAGTAACTGAGACATCCTTCCTGCAGAAACCTAAAGTTCTGTGTGCTGAAATCCACCTGAGGATATTTAAAAAATCTCAAAACTGAACTGGTTGCTTTCCCTGCTATTCTTCTATATACGCACAAGGTGACACAAATTTTCCATTACAAAACCTGTATATCTGTATGGACATGGATTTCCTGGAAAGGTGGAGGCCAGGATGCTGCCATCCCATCAGCTCCCTCCCTTTCCAGCTGACAGCGCTGCTTGTTGGAAACCTCCAGCCTAGAGAAGCAACAAAACTTTCCCATCTCCTCTTGCTGGAGAGATAAGCTATGTTGCTCTGAAGCAGCTGAGGAACATGTCATAATTTCCTGTTTCAGCTTCTTACCCAGCTTGGTGTACAGAAGCAGAATGGTGCATGCCCTCTCCCATTTGGGACTGTTCATTTATGCAGGTGCACACACAGCCTCATGCTCACATGGCAGCACACAGACCTGTTCATTTCCATCCTACTTAAGATCATGTTTCCTGAAGAAAGACAGGGATAAAGTTCCAAGCCTTTATTTATTCAGAATACAATTTTGCAAGAGTTGCATGTGTAATTTGTCATGGGTGATAGGTTTGCAACATCAGGCATGAACCAGTCAACCTATAGAGAGCCAGCTTGAAGGAATTCAGGTACTGCTACATTGCTGGTCACAGAGGACCAGGCTGCAGGGATTTTGAGGCTATTTTTATGGGAGGAGAGAGTGATATATACAATTTCTAGGGCACTATATGTATCAAGACCGAATCTTACAGATCTAGTCTTTGATATTCTGCTGGTAATGATTAGCTGTGCCAGGGCAACACAGAGATGTGCGTGCACCAAACGCTTGAGCTACACTGACACTGAATGGATTTTTTCACACATCATTTTAAACCTAACACTGCACTGCTTTTCATTGCTTATAAAGATGCATCTCCACAACCACCCTGAAAAAAAAAAAAAAAAAAAAGACCATCTCAAACCTTGCACACTCTTGAGATTGGTATGTGATTGCTCAAGCTGCAAATCCAGTTCTGGTCTTCAGCTGGAAGCCAGATATCATTTGTTGTGTCCACATGTTTAAATCCCAGGAAGCAAACACATTTCAAGCTACCATCATGACACTGTTTTCATTTTTGCTTTGCATATTAAAGAAATTAGTGTAAGATGCTTAGCAAAACTGTAACACCAAATAAATATTATGGAAGGGCAGTACATAAATGGGTTCTAGAAGGGCAGGATAACATCATAAAGGGAAAGTATTTGTGACTCATTTTTTCTAATTCTTTTAGGAGTTTTCCTAATGTGCAGTGCACAATTGAAATAAATGGAAACTTTAAGAAATATTCTACATAAGGCAGAGTCCAAAAATGTAGAAGGTTATGCAAGGCTAACTGTAAAAATAAGCAGACGAGTCCTCTAAAATAATATTGCAACATTTTTTGGCTTCCATTTATTGGTTGCCATAGGATTTTTAGTCAGTGAGCAACTACTAAACACAAGGCTGCCTCATACCATAGCTTGGCTTTTAAGAGAAGAAAAACATTAACATTGTTTAATGAACACCCTTGTCTGGAGAAGTACTAGCAAATGCTAGGAACTCATTTTCCTACTGCCTAAAACTGGAGAGATTTGCAAGTGTTGTGTTTATGATGCTGTGACCAATTTAAATCTTCCCCTCTGACAACACACAAATCTCCCTCCCAAGTACAAAGAAACTTGTTTTTGAAGGAAGTTGTTAGAGGAGAAAGTCCAAGAGCAAACAGGTTAAAGTGCCATGTACACATCAGAAAGGATCACAAGGCACTTTTAATGAGCTATTTGAGTTACACCAGCTGCTTCTGGGGCCAGAGAGAACATCCACTGGTGGACACTAAAGGGAAGAAATGGAAAATGCTTTTCTAAAGCATTTAATTTCTCTACTGAACAGGTGGTTAAGTCTGCTCTATGTAGCACATCCTACATGGAGGGGTAACAAGAGGAAAATAAAATAGTGACATGCTATAAAAAGTAAATAAATGCATTTGCTCTTGATCTTTTATTCAGTCTCCCAGTACATCTTGATGTATCATCATCCATCATTACTATTTTTTATGATGCTGATTTATGCTCTCTCTGCATTTGGGTTTATTTCTGTATTTTGTTCAATGACTGCTAGATGTAGAAAGCTTAAAGCAGCCACGTGTATCCATGGCTGAGCATTTTCTCACATGTTATATAAGGGTCAGGCTCCTTTGGCCTGAAACCCTTCTGGGCCAAGAACATTTGCAAGCTTGTTTTCACAGTGACCATTTCCAAAGAGGGAAGGAAAGCATTTTCCCACATAAATTATACAGGTATTTCCATTTCTTTAAATACCAAAGGGCTAACACCTAGGAAACTCTCAAGCTAACAAGAGCACCCTGTTCTGAGACTCAGGTTTATAAAAAGGTTTGGTTTTTAAAGTCTTCTGGACCACCCTACATAAATGTCCATACCGATGTGTCTACTGACTGCCATTTGAGTTGCCTGATACCCACCACATCTCCATCTCTCTCTTCACAAGAGGTTCCTCTTCCATAGCCTCTCTCTCTCATCTGCAAGTCTTGTGTAGATGTCTTGGATACCTGGTGTATCTCAAAGGGAACAAGACTTTTCTGTGTATGCAAACAAACCGGGCCCTGGCAAGCAGGGAGGATTACTCCCATTTAACTTGAGACATCTATGCCTGAGCTAGTCATGCTGAGCTCCTTTTATAGTCAGCAGAGAGAAATATAGTTGTCAACATTTAGCTGGACAAATCCTACCCCCAAATTCCAGTTGTGTAAGCCCATTACTTCCAGCTTCAGTAGCATTAGATAGTCTTGTCTTTGTCCTCCCTGTTACATGTAAAGCTGGAAGTGGGTTTCTCTGCCCCTCTGCAAGGAACTTGATTTAAGAGCTGAGGCAGAACAAAGCTTGGGCTTGACGATACTGACTTCAGAAGGGCGGTCAATCTCCCCTGCTGTGCTCTGACAGGGTAACCTTTTCTTGTGAAAACAATCTTGGAACAAGCTTTAAAACTGCCCTAAATATCAGAGTCTTTGGTCTAGTTCTGCAGCAAGAGCATGATGATTACATCCCAGACAATGAAGCCTGTAGCCTATCTACTAACCTCCTGAAAGCAGGTCTTTCCCAGGTCTCTGGGGATTATATCTGTTATTGATTCAGCTGACTGGAGCACACAGTGAATTGATGGTGTCAAAAAGTTGCGAAGTATAGAAAAATGCAGTTTAGACACTTCTTTCCACTTCTCGGAACGATTGGCATCCAACAGCTACAATGTTGGAAACATTACTTATGGATGGGAGCAGCAACATTCAGAAACTCTTAACCCCATCTACTATTAGAAATAAGATGAGAAGCCATCTACCCTTTAGAAGAAGTCTGGTGTTTCTGAGTTAGATAGCCTTTGGATATAACACACAACACATACATTTTTCCCTTACTTTTATGGTGTGCTCACCATGGTGGCCTCCAAATGCACTCTGAGTGACCTGGCAGCACGAACCCCATGGTAGCGAGTGTCACTTACAATTGCAGTTGTCCTAGATAAAAGCAAAATGTATTGGCAGGGTGGAAAGAGTCAGAAGATAAAATTGTTTAAACAGAATCACCACAGGATTTTCATTCTTGTTCTGTAATTTTAGAAAACAGATTACCAAACGTCTGTGATTGCTTGCATAAAATACCCTGTACTTACTATGGTTTTTATATTTCAGACTTATTTATAGACAAGACTATCTGAAATCTAAAAACTTAATTTACCCAAAAATTACTAACTACAGAAAATGGTGATGATGCTGTTGAAAAAGTACTGTGCAAGAAGGAGCAGAACTTCTTAAATTGCATGGCATTTTTCAAAAATCAGTTGTACAATCCCAGCATGCTTGATGGAAAAATAAGATACACCCCTCCCCCTTGCTCAAATGGCAAATAAGTAGAGATCAAAATACCACTTGGCCCTTGACAGGCTGGTGTGATTATTATTCTGGAACAGATCAGTAATGCTGCTACTACAAAAGGGGCAAAGGGTATTATCTTCCCTACCTTTACCTAGGCAAAAAGACCACTCATAAGGGGAAAAAAAAAAAAAGGAGGAAGGGCACAATCACCCTGCATCTCCTGTGCTCTGGGGATATAAATGCAATCTTCACCTTGCCCTTGCTTTCTACACAAAGCTAAATTTATCCAAGAAAAATGTCATCGTGCAGTAAAATGTGGGTTATCCTCATGGCCTGATCAATCAGCAGACATCAAATCAGGCAACGTTGACTACTCCAGTTTTATCAGCCACAGACAATAGCAAAATGTCACTGGATTTCTCTGAATCATACACTTCATGTTGCTGATGTTCCTTTTTTAAATTACAGACAGCACATTGAGAACTTTCTGACAAATCCCACTGCTGTCCTGAGGTTACTTGAGATCACTGGTTATTCATGTTAGCAGCTCGTCAGAAAAGGCAAAGACTCGATAATCTGCACAGTCCCCAGAAAATGGATTTGTCAACATTTCTCGTCAAGATGAATAGAAAAAATAATATATGTTTTTTGTTCTCTGCCATGAATTCTCTGTTGTAATCAAGCTATTGCTCTTCCAAGATGTGTTCCTTTGACTGAATTAGAGAGTTTCTAAAAAGTAACAACTGGTAAAATATGCATGTACTTACTCATCTTGAGCATCTTGATTTGATTGGCCTTGATTTGAGCTACCAAGGAGAGTAGGCATGTTATGTAATTTTTTAAGCAATGTTTATTCTAATAAAAAGTTTGTATGTAGTAAAATCCTTTTACTCTAATGCAGCTGGAGCCCTGTCATAAACTCAGTACCCAGAAGAGCTTCAATTTTTACCCGCAGATACATTCCATCTTACAGCAGCTCTAAAGGCTGTTAGAATGGATCAGACATGTTTTTTGCTAATGTGAAAACTAAAATTAGCAATTAAAAACACTTGGAAATTACCAATAATCTGCTGTTGTGGTGATCACACATAGGAGGAAGTGGAAATCAACACAATATAAAGGAATAAAATGCCCATTGATGACCTGTAAGCCAGAACTCTCCTATTCTTGCAGGTAGATATAGAGCTTTTAAAATTAAACCTCAAGTGCATGGAATTTGACACCTTTTTCAACCAATGATATTCTAATTCTGACTAATTCTAATTCTGTCTATATTTTTTCCTTATTTCCAGTGACTGAATTAGACCAAATTTTAGCCATACCCTGTTATGAGAGAAACAATGAACCCATGTGGAATTTAAAAAAGAGTCAGGTCTCAGCATGAGCAGAAATCATGCTTAGCCTGCTCTGCCCCATACCTTGAAGAATTTGGCTGATCCATAGACCACATTATTGCTAGGTGTTCCTCTTGGTCTGTTCAGCCTGGAGGAGCCTGAGGGCAGACCTCACTGCAGTCACAGCTTCCTTGGGAGGGGAAGGGGAGGGGCAGGCACTGATCCCTGCTCTGTGGTGACAGTGACAGCACCTGAGGGAATGAAGCTGTGTCAGGGTAAGTTTGGGTTGGATATTAGGAAAAGGTTCTTCACCCAGAGGGTGCTCGGGCTCCCCAGGGAAGTGGTGACAGCACCAGCCTGACAGAGCTCAAGAAGAAGTGTTAGGACAATACTCTCAGGCACATGGTGTGTCTCTTGGGGACAGTGCTGTGCAGGGCCAGGCACTGGACTCAACGATCCTTGTGGGTCCCTTCCAATTCATTTATTCTGTGATTCACAGTTACAGGTGGAAGTCTCTGTTTACAAGGGCACATTTGGTCACAGATGAAGGAAGATAGTTGTGTTCTGCTACTTTACTCCACATCTCCAGCACATTCCTGCAGATGGGGGAAACAGAGGCAATGTGGCTTGGCCTGCCATGGCAGCAGCTGGTGCTGTCAGCATGCTGTGCAGGGCATGTTCTGGGGTAGGGGCTGCAGGCAGGGCAGTGGGCAGAGCCAGCAGCCTCCCACCAGCAGCAATTCTCTTCTGACCAGGGACCCACACTTGGGTGAGCAGGCGGGAGTGTTTGTGTCATAGCATCCCTTCTTGTTTTGTCACTTTGAGAAGGCCAGAAGTTCAAACCTGGACTCCCCTGCAAGGAGGGGCTGCCCAACATGCACCTGCAATAAATTGCGTGCGCAACACTCAATCTTAGTGATTTAGATGGGAAAAAGTCCAGCCCAATGGCAGCACCACAGATTTTCTCAGAAGCCTTATCAACATGTTTCAGTCTTTCCAGGACTGACTCTGATGTCAGGGCAAGTGGGAAGCAGGGACAAATAGTTTCTTTCTTTGTGTGCTGCTTTCCCAGTACACGTTTTGCCAGCCTAATCAGATGGAGATAAACACCTTGCCATAGACTGTGCAACTGACGTCAGCTTTTTGTGTGCTTGGAATGATGTCAGCACCTGCTTTGCAATGCTTTAACCTCCTGAGCAGAAATAAGCAGAGCAGCAACTAACCTACCGCTTTGCACAAGCTGCCACACCAAGATTATTTCTTTTGCCCTGCTGGCTACAGATGCTGGGTGAAGAAGGCAGGAGAATCAGAACAACGGGATCCACTCCTGTACTCAGCCAGTTTTTAAGAGGAGTCTAAACAAATTTAAATTGAGTTATATAAAGAATAAATGACACCTTTCAGCACAGTAGTGAGGCCCTTAAGAACTGGATTCCACTCATTCACATCAGTGCAAATAATATCAAATTAATTTCTCAGAATTTACACTACCATCACTGTAAATGTATTTTTCCTCATATTTATAAAAATTTACAAGTTAAATACAGCCTAGAGTTTCAAACTTGTATAGAGGCCTCTGGCAAGGCATTTTTAGAGGATCGAAATTTCATGCGAATAGCAATTGAATTCAGATGTCAAAAATGCCAAAATGGAGGCACAGAAACTGGTACCAAGAATGCAAGTGTCAAGAACATTAGGAAATACAAAAGTCAGTGGCAGAACTGGGCTGATTTAAAGGGTTTTTTGGTTTCTTGTTTGGGTTTTCTTTAGAAACTTTCCTCAGCAGTTTCTCCTGTTCCAGGGGAATTTTACCATATTAGAGGTCATTTATACCTCACTTTACTTACACTTTGATTTCAACTTGTCTCATCATGTTACCAATTTTCAACATTTGCTTCTACTGAAAGAATAGGAAAGTTACAAGCTAGTTAAGTTATTAGCTGGACTGTCACTTATTAAATTAGCAAGTTTTTCATAGAAATCTTAGCCAAGACTTAAAGAATAAAGAACTGATTATTACTAATTCTTTTGGTATTCATGATGCTATTAGTCACAGAGCTCACTCATACATTTCCAAATTTCAACACAATCATTTCAGGATGAAGAGTATTATTTTTTTTCCCTTCTTAATAATTTTTCCTTGGCATCAAGTTTCATGCCCTTCCTCTCCAATTACCAGGAAAGCAGACTTTGGGATTCAATAGTTCTGGGCTGGGCTTTTTTCAATTTATTTTTTTCTTTCCAGAAACACAAGTTTACCAAGGTTATTTCATCTACAAGAGAATGCATTTTTAATTGACTTGTTTATCTCTGTAACACATGCACACCTCAGCAAGACTAAGGGATCAGGTTATATGACACCATGGTGCCAAAGGAAAAATTGTCTCTTGTTTGTGCAGTCCTGAAGAAAAGCCTGTAGCTTGGAATCGCAGAGAGTGCTGCACTGACAGAATACATATACTGTAGTAAAAGAGAAGTACAATTTTTTTCCTTTTTTTTCTTTTTTACATTTGGGAGGGGTAGAGAAGGAAGGGCTGGAGGGCTTCCAAAGTCTGCCACGGGGTCATATTCTGTGAAAAGGTTTTGTTTGCAGACATGGCTTTTCACCTTGCACGTTTGTGAGATGATCATCCTTTTCCCCAGGATTGAGAGACAGCTAAGACTGTGTGACAGTCTGCTCAGCAAAATCCCAAATCCCACTGCAGTTGCTACCCAAATTGAGGGTGGAGCAGCACTTCTTAAGAAAGCTGTCTCAAGCATTTCTACAGCAAGCAGCACTTATACCTGTGTACTCAACTAGCAGTGCCCATGAAGCAGAAATAACAAAAAAGAGCCGGAAATCAGAATCACAAATGCCCTTCTTGGGTTTAGCTTTAGGAACAAGGAAGCTCCAAAAACAAGACACTCCTTCAGTATTTTATAAAACTGACTTCAGCTGCCAAAGGATTCCTCTGCAGATTTATCATCAAATAAAAAATTCACTGCAAACGAGCAATCATTAGTCAGCTGCATTTTTCGTATAATTACTGGCAGTGAAAAAGCAAGCGTGCAGGTTGCTGGAAAATAAGGTCTAACTACTTCCACCCAAACAGAACAGAAGCTGTTCACATAAGTTTTAGTGGGGGAGAGGGAAATCCTCAGTGCTCCCCTTCTCTCTATGACTGATTACAATCTGTTTTTTTTCTATAAAGCACATTTATTGTGGGAGTTTGATTTGAAAGAATTTCAAGTAATTTAAACTTTGGCTGAAGGCATACAGATCATTTAGAAACTGATCAAGTGTTTCTACATGTTAATAACATTTCTGGTGAATGCTATAATCGAGTTTTAGTTCTCAATCTACCAACTGAAACACATGCCAAGAATTACCTAGGAAGAAATCATGTAATTCCAAGTTAGCCATGCTGACAATAAAACTGTGCTAGCAGTTTTAGTGCAATAATCTTTATTTTGCAATGAGGAGTTTTGAGGCTGAGGCGTTTCTTTAGGGGTGACTGTCAACCACCTATAGCTCTTTGAAACTACAGAGGTGCTGAAAACAGACTGCAGTGTGGCTGTTAAATCAAAGCCCAGTTCAAAATGTCTTTTCTTAATAGACCAGGATTCATCTATCCTGCCTCACATTCTCAAAGCATCTTATTATCCTACATGCTCTTACATATGTCACTACCTGCATCTGTTAATTACTAAGGTGAATGACAAACAGAATCTGGCCTTAAATAGAAGACACTAAATTAGGAGATGCTAATTCAGAACCATCCTTTCTGGAATAGAGGTGCAAATGCAAGAGGCACATTGCCCCAGGATTTTGGAAAGTGCAAATATCAGCTCACTCCATTTTGGTATCTCTCTCCATCAAAGGGTCTCCTCCCAGCATCAAAGTTCTCACCACATTTCAATGTCCTTCTTGAAAAAGGTAAATGGGCATGGTAAGACGCAGGGACAAGCCAAAAGAAAAGAAAAGAAAAGCCAGTTTTATTCATAGCAAATGGTAACATTTTTGATGAAAAGGCTACAGTGCTACCTTGTAAATAAATATAAGTGCTAAATTTTCTCAGCTCACGGGACTAGGCAAGAGCCTGTCAGCAACACAAAAAATACCAGCTGAATGATCCTAACAGAGCAAACTCTTGCAGCACCTCAGACATTGAGTAAGAACACTGTTCACCACTGAAGTTTAGTTAAATATGCACAATTTTATTTATTGAAGAGATTAGGACAAAAACATTAAACCAAATACATGACAAAGCACCAGAGGCAGTAAAACCCCACCATGCACATCACCAATCTTTCCTCCTATAAGGTACTTATAAAATAAAAAAAAGTCCTTCTTGACACAGCACCATCTTCAGAGTGTAAAAACATTACTCCTTTATAATCTTATTTACCAAAATAGAACCAAGGCAGGTCAGCTGCAGCTAGCTTTGTCTCTTGATAAAGAACTGTGAAACATCCTCTTGAGAGTGGGACCATAACTTTCCTGCAAGGCAGGCAAATAGCATCCATACGTCAAATGCCAAGTAGCTGTACGCACATGCCACATACTATAATTAAGCACAAATTCAAGTAACATTTACATACTACAGAGTCCACATGTACCTACCCAAAAAACATGACCACTTCACAAAACGTATACAGGCAGTAATATCAGAACAACTGAGGTACTGGAAACACAAATATTTATGCCAAGAGATTTCAATATCATACAGCAATATAAAAGCAGTAATAAAAACATTTGCCAGTCTAAATCAAATAAAGCTATCTAGGGAAAAAAAAAAAAGAAGCTAAATAAAAAGTTATTTAGGGACAGAAATACCTGAACAGAAAAGAAGTGTGTTAACTACAGCATGTAACATGTCATCCCAAGTCAACCCGTAATTGAAGTACTGGCTTAATACATCACTACTGTGACATTTTCTTCAATAAATAGAATAAGTCTTGACAATACAAAAGGTGCATATTACTGTGTATGTTTCAAGAGGAATATCTGTAATATAAATGTTCAGCTTATTAATACCCTCTTATTTCTTAGTCTGGACATAAACAAAAATGAAAATCAAACAATTCTTTTCCCAAGTGTAAAGGAATTCAAAGAAAAAACCCTCAATACTCTTCCTCAATAATAAAGAGCCCTCTATTTACACATGGGCTAGTCAGTAAAGAAGAGATTGGTTCTCAGATGAAGACACTGTTAAGGGCTTTCTGCCCTTACTAGTCATATACGTGCAGCATGGCAGATATGGAAGCCAGTATCTCATATCTTTAAAAAAAAATTATACAGTTTTATTCTTTTTTTCTCCTATTTTTTAAAATTTGAATTAGAAACAAGATTGTTTCACATGACAATCCCAGTTCCCTTCTCCCTCCGGTCCTCCCCTACCACCTCTCCCCAACTAAAACCCTACCTATCGCATATCCTTTCTGCTCCCGCTGGATGGTAATTGCC
>JAYDZK010000169.1:99763915-99782632 GCA_034509185.1 Euphonia xanthogaster | reverse complement strand
GGAACAACGCATTAAAATGTCATTTCCTGACAAGAATATTAAGTAGTTTATTTAGAAGAAATGACTTGAAAATAGCTATCAAGAGACATGAACTGAAATTTTGCTTTTTTTTAGCACCCACTTTTCATGTCCATCTTTGTGCACCTAATTTTTTTCTTGTATTAATCCCATTAATTATTAGACATCTGATTAAAAAAGTTAGCCAATTGTATTTTCCCTGAATAATGGCTGAAGTTAAATATCTAACAGTGCGATGCCAAGATGTGAGCTGAGGCAAAAAAGTTTCTATTTGTTGTGAGTTACCACTGTTTTTAATGGAACAGAAACAGGAGTGATACAGCTGCACCAGAATTGGCATGTGCAGTCTCCTTGGCTCCAAAAAGGTGAAGCTACAATTGCTCCATGCTGCCTTTTCTCCTCCAAATCAATCTAACCTGATAGCAAGCTCCCCCCGCCCCCCCAATCTGTCCCCATGCTACATTTGTTATATTAGCTCCTTGTGGAGGTTCCTTCTCAATCCGAGGACCTCTGAGTGTCTTTTGCTACCAAGCTAGGCTGATGCAGGATGTGATTGAACGCGGTCAGGAAGGGCTCCTTCATGTGTCCATCTCCAGGTTGTGTACCATCTGAACACCAGTCTTTGTGCTCAGTTAAAGAATGGGTCCAAGTCTTCTTCCATGTTGACATCAGGCACCAGCTGATCTGATACTTCCTTAGCACCATATCCTGAATTCGATACATTAAAATCTGTAGAAAACCATGGATGGTCCAGAATTTCCTGTGAAGTCAGCCTTTCTGATGGCTCTCGACGCAGTATGCTACGTATGAGGCATTTTGCCTTAGGGGATAGAGTTTCTGGAATGTTAAACTGCCCACGACGGATCTTGCTGAAGAGAGAACTAGGCTCAATGTCATGGAAAGGATAGCGTCCAACTAGCATGGTATAAAGCATGACACCTAGACTCCATACGTCCGCTGCTTTGCCAGAGTAGCTGCCATTTGTGTTCAAGATCTCTGGACTCACATAGGCTGGGCATCCATGCTTATCAGAGAGAGAGTCATCATTTCCTCTTAAAATATAAGCATCTTCTAGGCTTTCCAATTTCACTCTAGTCCTGTGGGGGGAAAAAAAAAACAAAACACAATACTATCAAGGTAAGCAAACATCAAACACAAATTCTGGCTGTTGCAATTGCATCGTTATAATAGCCATACTCTACAAAATTTGACAACTGCAGAAGTGCATCAGTTTAAAATCCCACTCACAGCAGTCGTTACAGGTAAATTGATATTGCCTCTTCCATACTGGTTAGAGATATTAGACACATATAGGGAATACTGCCTCATATACAGCTACAAGATTTCAAATACAGTCACGTCCAGTAAACTCATTAATAAGCTTAATTAATAACTCATTAGGCTCTCTTAAAAAGAGAAAAGGAACTGCCATATTAATGCTTTTGGTTAATTTTACATAGACATGATTTCCTAAAGGGGACATAAACCTCAAGACCTCTTCTGAGTTGGATGCACTCTAACCTACCCATGTAGGATTCATGTCCAAATGCAAACCCAGTCCTAACTACACAAGGTTTTGACACCTTCATGCTGGAAAAGCCACTCTGTACACCTGTAACTCCACAAGGTTTAACAGTAATAAAATGGTCACTCTGACCCTAAATGATCCCTCTGACCAGCCAACATGTTCATTTACCCCAGCAATTTTAAGAGAAATTAAGAAAGAGAGCACTTTTAACAAATTTCAGTCTTCCCAAATAGAATTTTGGGCAAAGGGAGATCAGGTGAGCTGAAGGCCAAGATTAACAGCAGCAAGCTAATCTACTCAGCTGAGCCAGAGGAGCTCCTCACATTGGAATGAACAGAGAAGCTGGCAAAGGACTTGTAGAGATGACAGAAAAGCCAGGAAAGCCTTATCTGGATTGCAAACTCCTGCTGCCTGCAAAGCACTGTGAACTTGTCATTGTGCTGCAGTAATTATCTCTGCAAGAGAATTTTCTTTCCTTATGGATATCACACAGGAGCAGAAAAAAATGATGCAGAGCTGCTTGTCGTAGCACTAGATGAACATAACCTTTCTTTGCTTTCTCACTGCTAGGCTTTGTATCTATATTTAAAAATCTGTCCCTGTTGCAGGCATCCAACGGATTACCAAGTACCCTTTAGACTATTTCTCAGCAAAAGGTGGTTTAGAGAGCAGAGTCACTACAATGCAACAGGCCTTGGGATGGCAGAGTGACCTAGCAGTAGGGCAGATTTTCCTTTCAACAATTTGGGGTCATAACTCAACTTTGAGTTTTAGTGCCCTCATGCCTCAAGCCCACAGATCTGTTGCCATCACTCTTAGCCCTGCGCCATGGCCCTGCTCTCCTACCACAGATATTCACAGGCAGGGACTGGACTTCATCCCAGAAGGCAGAACTTGCGTCTCTTGACTAAACCACGTAATTTAACAGGCATTAAAATAGACAAGGAGAGCCTTGTTTCTTAAATGTTTACTGAAGACAACACCGATTGAGCTTGAGCTGCGAAAGACATCTGGGCCAGCTTTGACTTAGACTTAGTTCCAGGGCAGCTCAGCCCTATCTTTTTTGAACCAACAGAAGAGCATTTTACTCCATGGAGTACTCCAGAGGCAACTGTGCCATAAACTTTCATGACACTTGGACCTTTTCAACAGCTAAATAAGTTTACTAGCAGAGGTGAAAGCCCCTCTGGCAACATGCCCCAAATGAGGAAGTCATAAATACAGAATTCCGAATACCTGGCTCCCAAGCACAGTGCGTCAGGGCAGCTCCTTCTCTCCTGAAACAGGCCAGTGTTTGCTCCTCCAGTTCAATGCTGATGGGCATTGCTCAATACACCTGCTTCCTCATTAATTACCACTGCCATCCTAACAGTACTTCTGGCCATGGACAACCCCCTCATTAGCACTCAAACAATACTTTACAGCAGCAATGCACCACACAGGAAGCAGGCTGCAAGGGAAAACTTAACTATAATTACCAAGACCACAGAAATTTCCCTCTGTACACAAAGCAGAGGGTCCACAACAGGAGAGTGACTTGAGGAGAGTCCTTTCACAGTGCTCAGCTTTGACACATTCCAGCACCTGCACAGTGTAGGAAGAGAAGCAAGGAAAAATGCCCAGAGGGGAAAAACATGCCAAAGAGGGCAGAGAACAGAGCAGAGGAAATGAAAGGGAAGGCAGGGACATGAGTTGTGGTTCCATTTGCATTGCCCACCTCAGTTTTTCCATAGAAAAGCATGTGTAGCAATAAAACAGTGGGGCCAGATACTCAAACATGCATTAAGTCACTGAACTGCCAGACAGGAAAGCATCGACTCACTCCTGCTAACTAACAGAAGCAGAACACACACAGGGAGTGG
This sequence comes from Euphonia xanthogaster, assembly GCA_034509185.1. Taxonomy (NCBI): domain Eukaryota; kingdom Metazoa; phylum Chordata; class Aves; order Passeriformes; family Fringillidae; genus Euphonia; species Euphonia xanthogaster. Next base: position 99,779,224 of record JAYDZK010000169.1, on the reverse strand, counting down.
GGCAGAGCAGGCTATTTATAAACAACTTCCAGGAGGGAATTCACCCCCACACACACTCGCCTGCCATCCCAGTGTCAACAACACAGGGAAATGTTGTTTACTTTCCTATCCTATTTTACATTTCTGGGAGTTGCCAAAGACTACAGAAAAAGAGTTCAATAAGAAGCTTTTATATTACATAAAATTATTGGCATTCCCTAATCTCTCATTTCCTACAACAGACACAGTACAAACCCACGGAGAACAGACTGCAAGGTGTGTCAAGAACTCTTATTTTTTTCCAAGAGAAGAAATAATTTCTTGATAATAAAAGAGAAGCAGCACACAAAAGCCATATTCCCCTCCTGCTTTCCTTGCAAGGTGCTGCAGCTTCCACACCTAACATCAGGTTTTGTTTAAGCAAGCAAATGGAACAACAGCTGGCTCTTATCTGCCTGCTCCTCTGTAAGCTGTGGGCAAATGAAAACACTCAAGCCAGGTTTTTCATCCTGCTGAGCCGACGGGCTTTGAGGAAACAAAATTAAACAAAAACACAACCTTCAGTCCTCTTCCTCCTGGTCAGCCCCAAACCCTCAGCCAGAGACTCCCTTGTGTGCAAGGTGCAAGTGGTGAAATGGCTCCTCTGCAAGCAGGCAGCGCTCCTGCAGCAGCGGGCACGCATTTCCCTGGCAGACTGCAGGGCCTGCATCCCCTGAGCACACACTGCCAGCTGCATGGCCTCAACACGGCTTTCTGCACTCCCAGGTACACCCGGGCACAGCCAGGGTGTTCCCGGCTTCATTTGTAAAGTCCAGTGCCTTCACAGTAGACTACAACATCGTTTCCATCCGTACAGCACGGAGAGCACCAGAGGATGGGAAGGGCTGTCTGACTTGACACAGCTGGCAATAGAAAGAGCTCACAGGGTGGTTCTGCCAGCACCCCTCAGCACCTGCCAGGACTGGGGCTGGGCAGACCCACTGCAGCCTATTTTCAGTGACAGACGACTTCACCCACCTCAGCCTCACAGATGGAACACAGTCTGTGCAGTGCTGCCACTGGGTACTGCACAGGTGTGTGCACACAGCAAAGCTCAGTCCCCTTTTAACAGACATTTCACATCTTTTCAGGCAATCAAAAAGCAGCAGCCTGGCTCAGAAGCTGCAATTTCCCAGTGCACAGCACCCCATCTCTGTGAGAAACAGCTTCCAGCTCTGCTGGTCTTCCTTTACTCTGCATTTCAAGCATTGGCTAAAAGAGCTCTGCTTTCTGCAATCCAGTGATGTTTTAGGGTTTGGTTTTTGGGTTGTTTTTGGGAGGGGAAAGCAGGCAAGGGAGTATGGAGGGGAATGGGAAAAAGGGGAGTCAAAGTCTAAATACAGAGAAATGCAGAGACATGCTGAATGAAAAGCAATCTCTCTCCCCCACACACCTCTCTCAAAAAGCACTGAAATCCAATAGCCATGAACAGGAATAAAAGCCAACAACAACAAACAGACCCTGAAAACTACAAGTCCATACTGAAAACACAGAACCTCCACAGAAAAGGAGTGGGGAGCGCATCCAACTGGAGATTAACTGGACAACCCAAAATTTTACATTTGTTAAGGCAAGGGACAGAAAAAATCAAACATGAAGGTGTGAAATCACAATCAACTTTGAAGTGCCTCCCATCACAGAGAAGAAAAAGGACAAATAAAAATAATTCTCTAAAAACCTCTCATTCTCTAAATAATTGACTCACATCAGTCCCCACAAGAGAAAAAGGATCCTCACAAAGGATCCCCACAAGAGAAAAAAGTATTCCAAAAGCACCAGCATTTGAGCTTGACAAACAGTTGTAACAAAATTAATCCCCAAAGTTCAAATGTAAGCTACTGCACCAGCCGGATGAGAATCACTTTGTACACGTACTGCAGGGCAACAAAGACTTTTGCCAACGCTTACGTAATTGCAATACATAATTTCAAGTTTTAATGCAGACCCCAAATAAGCACTTGGAAAAAGAGCATTATGCATCTATCAGATCATTGATAAAACACTGCATTAGTTTAATGCATTAAACAAAAAATACAACCCTGAATCATGGCTATTTAAAAAGGGGAAGCTATTCTGCCTATGAATGCTTTCCCATTACTGGTGAATGAAACCACAGAAGTGCAATCAGAGGGCAGCAGCAGCCCTCGGACGGGAAATGCGTCTTTGTCCCCATAGAAACCGTCAGGGAAACCCATGAAAAACAATACCACTCTGAGTTTCTTATCAATATGCCATTCATTACTTGACTGCATTCAGACTTTGCTCTTCAGTAATGTAACAAAACATAATCAATTAAACGTCTTCCAGAAGGTTCTCCGATGCAACCTTCAGAGCACTCACCTCTGCCTTTGTTGCACATCACACACTTTTTTTTTCAACAGATTCACATTATTCTTCCCTCAAGAGCTTTGGGACTACCAACAACTTGCAATCCTGCCTTTTGACACTGAAACCAGGATGTAAGAATCCAACATCCACACTTGCTCTCCAAAAGCAAACAATTTCCATACCAAAATCAGTTGAATTATTCAGAGGGCTCTAAACTCATAAGGCAGGAGAAAAAAATGTTTAACATTTAACATTTAAAACAGAGATAACAACTGATAGTCTGAGTGTTTCAGAAGAAAATATCGTCACTGCAGTGAATAAGCAGTCAGTAGTAAAGGAGACTGCATCTGAATCAATGAAAGCAGTTGCCTCTGGTCTGTCCCCAAAAATAATTCCTGAGCAACAGCTGAGCCAACCTTCCCATTCTGGGAACTCTAACTGCAGACCAGGCCCACAATTTTTGCACAGCAACACTCCCCATATCACAGACTCCCCAAAATCAGCTGCTTTTGGAAGAGACTGAAGGAGCCATCCTGCTATGGACACTCCATCTACACTTCTGATTTTACTTAGGGTAAAATCAAAATATCCAGATTTACAGATCCTATGCAGCAGACTCTAGAGATCAGGAAACAAGCATCATTGCCATCTGAATTACCATTTTTTAAATACAATTGCAGGTAAATATAAAATGGCAATTTCTAAAGGTGCTTCACAATATTCCTCCAACAGTAAAAGCTGGAAGCACCCAAGCAATGTTATCTCATATTTCAATATTACTCTGACTGAGACGAGGAAAGCCTTTCCCTAGGTAGAGGCATTCAAGCCATTGACTGCCCAGTGGACCAGGGATTGCTCCTAGGTGGCCAATAATTTACAGGTCATTTAATCGAGGTCAGTTGCCCCCACCTCATCATAGTGATGAGATGATCATGCATGCAATTAGAGTCACAAGGAGGAAAAAAAAAAAAAAAGGGAAGCTCAACATTGGAAGCAGTTATCTTTTGCTAATCTATTTTTTTTTTTAACCAAGGGAATCTCTGCTAAATAATGCAGAAGTAGGTATTCTTCATCAGGAAGCCAGTGAGACCGGGAAGGCGGTAATGAAAGCCCCGGCAGATGATTTGCAGCTTTGGTGAAAAGACTCCTTCTGAACTCACAATTACCCAATCTCCTTGGGGGCAGAGGGGCACACAGGAGCAGGGGGAAATGTTATGCCATCAATTTAAATCCTTCTCCTTTCACCAATAGATCCTTTTCCAATTTGTAATGGCACAAAGCATGGGTGCTCACCACACAGCATCCTACACAATTTCAGAGAAGAAAAAAAACAAACTCTGCACAAAGGCTGTTCAATCTCTTGCATAATGAAACAGGCTCAAGGATATGTTTCAAAAGACAACTGGGACTTTCAGGCAGCACAGGTTTACAGGATGAACCTTGTTCCTAAGGGAAGATTCCTTCACTAGTACTTCCTCACAATAAGGAAGCCTCTAAAAATTACATCTCCCCCACCCTTCCTCTGCAGGGATGCTAACAGCACAGTCAGCCTTGCCTGCACCCCCCTGACATGGTGGGGGTGTGCATACAACTTCATGCTGTGCAGGCAACTTCAAGGTTTTAACTTGTTTTAAGCTGGTCTGGGCTTTTTCCCTACAGAATTCCACTTCCAAATGCTCTGACTCACCTCCAGGAAGGACTGGTGCCCCAAGGACCTCAGTTTTACAACACTCAAATAGGATTGGCGGGAACAGCCTGTCCTGTATGCTATATACTTTGTTTCTTCCATGCCCTTATTGCCTAAAGACAAAACATGCTCCCCAGAGAGTTGGAAGGTAGTGATGCATATGTTGGGGTGCAGGCTGTGAAATCCACTGCAGACCCTTTCACAGAGGAGCTGGGTTACAATACCCTGAGCAATCCATTTTTCCATAAGAATCTGACTCAGGGCAGCTACTTCACCACCTCGCTTTTACCTTGTTAGATCACAATGAAGATCAGAGTTTTAAAAGGCTGTGCTGTCAACCATATGCTGTGTTTCCCATCTTTTCTAGGTCTTATGATACACTGCATGATGAAGCTCCACAGGGAAAGAAGACCACAATTTATGTTTTTTTAACATAACTGCATGTTGTGAAAACAGGCCTGCACTTTCTGAGCCTACAATAGGTGCTCAACATCTCTAAGGCCATGCCATTATTTCACAACCTTACTGAAAACCTTTTGCTTAGATGTCTGCAATCCTGTCTCCAAACAATACACATCTACCGAAAAAGCAGGTGCTCAAGACTAAATATGCCCCAGGTTGGCTCCTCCTTACAATCTCCACCTTTCCTCTCCCTCCCAAGCCTGAAGCAATCTCCCAGTGTGATAAGGACAATTAAAAGAGAAGGCAGCAGAAAAATTTCACTCTGACAATGCGCTGCAGCTGTGGCTAGTTGGGCTCCTGCCTCTCTTTCTCACTCACCCCTAGCACAGACATCCAGAAACCCTCAGTCTCCACTCATAATTCAACACAGACCATTTTACAGCAAGTCTATGGATGGAGGTTTTCAAGTCTTCTAAAGCACCAGCTGTTGAACTGAATCTGAGATGTCCTGAGACACATCTACTCCCAGGGACTACAAAGCACCTTTTGTCAGAGAGATCAATCCCATGAAGGGCATCTCAGGAGAGGCACTACCCAAGACTGACATGACAGCCAACACATACCACAGCATCCTGCCTGAACAGGGAGAGTGAAGAAGACAAGGCCCTACTATGATCCACAGACACTCCAGGGGTAAAACCTCCTGCAAACTCCAGCGCTGGCTACAACAGCAAAGGCTCTTGACACTCCTGGTCTCACTGAAAGGCCTTGAGCTGACTCAAGGTCCATTTGAGTTCCCATCATCATCCCAGGGCCAGATGGCAGCCACATCTTCCCTGGATTTTGCATTAATTTATAACCTTTGGCACAGCAATTAACCTGTATGACTATCTATGTCCTCAGGGGGAGATTTATGCACTTCACAGGGTGGCTGTGATGCTCACCACCTGCAGACAGCCTTCCTCTTCCCTCCTGCTGGGAAGGGCACCAAACAAATTCAGCCTTGCTCCGAGGAACAGGGTGAGAGAACAGAGACTTAGTAACCAAACCACATAAAGGCAAGGGGGACAGGAACCCTTCTGTGAAAAACAGTTGTGCAACCACTTCATCTTCTACCCAAAGCCTCACAGCAGATTTGCTGTCCATTAAGAAAATGGCTTTCCTCCCGTATTCTAAAAATAGTAATTTCTGGTTTGAAATCTGACCTATGAGTCTCCACTACTGAAGAACTTGTACTCTGTGCTCCTATGGCCCCATTCAGGGTAGTGCAAAGTGCTTAAATGACAAAACAGATGAAGACTGGTTTTATTTCTAAATCTTCAGGTATTATAAGAGCACTCCCGTTTTGTTTGATTTTCTTCCACTCTAGGACTGTCTTTCTATGACTAAGGGAAATTTACATGTTCTCTATGGAATTGTAAGGGTAACAGCAAATTCTAACACATTGATGAAAAAGCTGCTGACCACATTATAATCTGACAAATGTCGGGGAGAAAAGCTTACTACTAACTATAAAAAAATGAAAGGTCTACATGCAAAAAGGTTGGTATATGCATTTGTATTTTTTTGTGGGATCAGGTTTGTATCATGAGGATTGGAAACAACATAACTAGGTCATGTTAAAGCATCATCCACTCAAAGCTGAGAAATTAAAGAGGAAAAATTATTCTAAGAGCACCAAATAAATATGTTATGCTAACACAGGCTTTCTAAATTAGTGTATTGTACTGGCTGCATTCCCCTGGCATAGAGCAAAAAGTGTCAAATCCTGTTTATTTTTATTGAATCCCACCTGCCTCATATTTACCCAAAGAATAGAGGAAAATTACAATATCTAAATACCAAAATTATTTTAATTTTCCCTTCAACAAGTATGATGAATGTACAAGGTCTTTAAGCTTCAAATATTACGACAGCTAATATTTTAATATAATTAAAGGCTTAAAAACGCACTAAAGAAATTAATAATTCCCTGACAGCAGAAATGTTCTTGTATTAAGCAAACCATTGAAAAAACCAACACAGAAATGCTTCATTTAATTCTGAGATCTTTCAGATGGCTCTTTCTCAAAGCATCTGCTATGTATCAGACTGATGAACTGCTTTATTAGCTATATACTGTGTATGGCACTATTTTTAGCACAACCCAAAAAAACCTGCCTGTTCTGCAACATCATTATGGGACACCAGCTAGGAGAAGGGAGCAGTTCTGCCCAAGGGCCTACTATGAGGACAGGCTGTACGTGGGAAATGGTAAATACCATTTCACAAACACAGATAAAATACTCAAAAGCAAGAGCCTCACAACATCAATACCAACCTGGCTTCATACCCAGGACAAAAAATATTTAACAACACAGGCGGAAGGAGAAAACATACAAGAACACAGGTTTTATCATAGGTCATTCACTGTTTTGGATTCAAGTTTCATTCTGAAGTGTAAGGACACAGTTTTTGAAGTACCTTAGACGTACTTTAGAAAGTCTGTTGAGACTCAGCATGGCAAGTCAGTGTGTTTTCCATATATTCACTGCTCTGGAAGCCACTACAATCATTTAATAGATGTGCTGCTGCTTGCTAACCCAGTCTTACAAGACATTTCCAGCCATGCTGTAATGTCTTAGAACTTCTGCTTCATCAAAATCAGCTGCAGGTTTATGGAGTTTAACTCTGAAATTTCAATACCACAAGACTGGCTATTTCACTTACAGTTTACCAAGGGCTCTAAAGACATCTCCTCCTAAAAAACAAAACTGCACTACCTTTATACAAAACAAAAAACCCATGTAGCAACAGCACACATCATTTTTATGGAATGTAATTCACCCTATCTTCAAACTTCCTACAGTTCAGGATTTAAAGAAATTATACATTACCTTAGAAACAATTTTTTTCTGTTTGTTTCCACAGTGGAATTCTGAGTTTCATTTTAAGTGCTAATGTACTTACACCCATGCAATAGTGTAAGACACGATCAGAGTCTCGAATGGATTTAGCACATTAAGGAGAATACCTCTAGTATGATTAGGACTCCTACAAAATACTCAGTGCTACCAACCTACAACATTACTTTATTCCACCTTCTTAGCTCCCAGTTCATTAGAAACATCCCAAGGCACTGTGATTTGCAAAATCCAAATAACACACATTTTTAGTGGGGACACCAAGTTCAAGCTAAGAGCACTTGTGGTGCTGCTAGATCAGGAGCCCAAATCTTTGCAAATGCCAGCTGTAATTTAGATAATGGGAATAGGGTAGAAGAGTTTTAACAGTGTATGGATCACCTGCAAAACTTCAGGAGCCCAGTTTTTCTGTTGAACTACCAGGATCTCATTAGGATCAATGAAAGATGATGTACTAAGAAATGTTTTAAAATTGATTTTCTTTTTTAAATAAATGGAACTACTTCCATATAACCTTCACATTCCCCCTGGCTCCTCCAGTCTGGCAGCTCTCAGCTAACAGCAGACAAGCATATTACTACTAAAAAAAAAAAAACAGGCACCAAGTTTTCCATTCATGTGTTGCCTGCATGCTGGATTTCACATCTTTTCTTCTACCAAAGTTAAGGCCATGAGAGTCTTCAGGAAGAGGAAGCTCCAAAGTGGTAGGTACTTAAAATGAACTGCAGAAAAACAGCCTTGAAGAAATAGGAAAAGAACTGCTAAGAAAGAGCTTCACAGAAGAGCAGGTGACACACAGCAGCAGAGTTCACACACATTTCTCAAAACATCATTTTTATCTCTTCTTTCCCTCTCTGGTTCATTGTGAGCACCAGAGAGCAAGGGATGGTGCAGCACCCATCTGCCAGGCATGGCTGCCGACAGCAGCTCCTCGAGGACTGCTCAGCACACAGGAATCCTCAGCAGCAGCCTCAGACACATGGGAGCTCGGAGGGGTGCAAGCAACACACCAACACCTCTGTGAACTCAGGACCAGGAAGATTTTTCATTTCTAAATATAGCAGGAGATTGAAAGTGATGACTGATTACAGTATGATGATCAGAGGATGTGAAAAAAGGCAGTCACTGCTGTTTGGTTCTATTCCTATCTCACATTATTTCATCTCTGTTTATTTAGCAGAGAAAGGATTACAATACCTTCCTACTTACAAACCAACATTACATCCAGAAGAAAACCGCATTATGATTATCTTAAAAATAACCAGCAAGTGGTATTTGACCTTTAAAGTGAATTATTGTATAATTAGAAGACAATGCTCAAAACTGAGCAACAGTGTCATTTTGCAAACAGCTAAGTTAAAAACATTCATAAAAGCCAACACTGCTATTACAGTACACACCACTTTTCTTGGGTGGCTGAAGGATTTGGCCCTGTGCCTCCTATGGCTGCACTCCGTTCCTAGTAAGCAGCAGGGTAGGAGTTCAAGAGCATTCAGTTCAGGCCTACGTCTGCTCCCACTGCATTACTCTGAGCTCATGCTGCCTTCCCTTGGAGGAGCTCCTCCAAGTTCTGTTCTTCATGCAAAACCACACATGTTTACATTCATCCCCAGGAAAAAAAATCCACTTAAACATCAGGACATATCAGCTACAAGAGAGAACAATCCCTCTCTCAACTGCTTTGCACAAGTTTCCTTCTTACCTGCATCAGAAGTTCTAAAATGGTGCTTAGTTATTAAACTGGGAGTAAAAGTTGTGGAAGTGCAGTTTATATCTACCTGCTCTGCAATTCTCTATGAATGGGCATTAAGCTCGTTTAATTTTATGCTTTTTTAATTTGAAAAAGATGAGGAATCAGACCTTGGGGCTGCAGTAGAAAAATGCTTTGCAGACAATCATCTGAACTGAATTAAGAAGTGAAAATATATATTTTTTTCAGTCTGTAAATAGATTAAAAGGAGAAGCCTATTTTGCAAAACTCAGCTTGCAATAAAAGTAGAGAATATTTAAATGGGTTAGATTGTCATCTTTATGATGTTATTTTTATTTTAAGATCAGGAACTTTTCTTTCCTGAATGAATTGTGTATTAGTTTTTTCTAATTTTTTAGATCACCAACTTCCTGAGCCTGTGGAGAACTTAAAGAATTTGGCTGTTGCTTGTAATTCCCCCAAACAGAATTGATATGCCCTGGTTATTTTTAACAAAGCTCTCTAGAACATCCTTTTCACTCTGCAGCAGTTTGAACAAGTTTTCAGACAATTTTTAGCATTCATTTAAAAAGGTAAAACATCTCCCCATTCACTACCAAGACCAGAAGAAGCACAAAGGCAGGTTCAGCTTCCATTTAGATGTTTGGATTTTTTTTAATGGTCATCTTCCAATTTAATCACTCTGTGAAAGCCTGACATGATTCTGACAGTATTGATTGCTCTGATACCTTATGTGGAAGTTGCAAATAAATTCATCATTCAAGACAAAGAAGACTGGTAAACAGAAGGAAAGAGATAGGAAATTTCCACAGTACCACATCAGAAAGAGCACTTCAACAATAGACCCAGAGCATCTAGTGCTATTTCTTTCCCTGTCTTCCCATGCTCCTTCCCCAAATCATTTACACAGGAGGGTGTCTAGGGGAGAAGATGTCGTTAAAACCAAAACAGTAGTTCCGCAAGTACTGCAACAGCTGGTACTACAAACAAGCACCCCCAGCGCAAGACAGTTTCAGTCTCACTATGATTAGTGACCACAAAATACTCTTACAAGCAGCCTCCAGACCCTCCCAGCATGGAAAACAAGATGTCCTCAGAACAGTCCTACAGAAAACACTTGACTGCTCTTCCTCTGTACACCTCCTCACTGGAATGAGCCATTTCAGTCCCCAGCCCTCTTTAACATCCTCTTTTAACACCAGCAGCCTTTATAATAGTGCAGCTCTTACACCAGACACCCTTTCAGATGGAGGTCTCCCCAACAGGAATGAGGAAACTCCTCTAGGTGGAGGTGCAGAGGCTAAGGGCTGATGCCAGCAGCTCTCTATACTTACTTTACTCCAAAACCTAAGCCAGACGGTAAAATGGCACACACATTCCACGATCAGGCTGCAGAGGAAAATAAAGTGTACTACAAACAAAGGCTACAATATCCTGCAACTCCAACTATCTTACCTCAGGCACCCCCAGCCATAACGAGGAAGACTTACCTTTCTTCATCCTTAAAAATAAACTTCCGCAGCTTGAGATCCCGCAGTACCAGTCCACCATCATGGCAGTGTGCAACAGCAGAAGCTATTTGATAGAAGAGTTTGGCTGCCTCCTCTTCTTTAAGTTTCTTGCAGGTACGAACAAACGAATGCATGTCCCCATAGCTCCTTTCAAAGAACACATACGCTTTTGTCTCCCCAAGAATTATTTCAGTAATTTGATTGATATTTTTATGCGCAGGCAGACAAAAACATGGTGCTAATAACTCCTGGTAGCAGCCAATATCAAACACCTGCAGGAACAATGACAGTAAAGCCAGGGTTAGTGACATGAAGGACAGTGAAGTCGTGGTACATCTGATTCTGCTAACAAAACCATCCCTAAGTACAATTTATGTCACTGCTGAAAGCTGCACCAATGTAAACAGGATGTCACAAACTCACAGCACTGAGGACAAGACAAAGCAGACTGCACAACCCCACAGAGAAGACACGTAACCTTGACAGGAAAGGCTAGTCTTCGAAACTGGTAGCAAGCATAGTTACATTAGCTAACACCTGATCAAATCTAGAATGCAATCTAAATTAAGCTGTGAAGACCAGAGATGTGTAAGGGCGGTACTCAGAAGGAAGCGTGTGTCTTTTCTATTTTCCATCCAAATAAACTCATAAAAAAATGCAGCCAGTAGCTTTGTATTGAGAGAAGCTGTCACATTAAATCCACCCTGATACACATGCCTGGCTCTTTTGATTTTATTAACCCATTAAAGCCTTAAGGATTTTCAGGCTTAAAGTATCATCTATTGCTATTCCTATTTACTTCCTGCCTTTCTTTCATCTCTGAAAAACAGCAAACTCACTTTCACTTTCCAAGTCTCAGTTCCACAATGGCTGTTTATAAGATCAGAAGGACAACCCGGGAAATAGCTCTGCCTGTTGGAGCACAGACAAACACCCTTCAAAAGGCAAAGACAAAACCACCCTGAACTCTCTGCATTTCAATCAAGTGCTCCATTAAAAGCAAAGTGTCCCTTTACTACTAAGTATGTTATCACTGATCTTATGAATGAGCTGTAAGAACTAAAAAAGCTGCTGGGAAACCCAAATATAAAAAGTTACTATAATCTAGTGATGACGAATGAATCAGTATTTGAGTCAATTGAGAAAAGACCACATTACAAGAAAATGAAAGACTTCATTGAGAATAACAGAAGTCAGTGTGCTAAAAGAGACTGAGCAAAGTATTGATAGGAGTGATTTTTATTTTTAATTATACTTGCTGCAGAGGACTGCAAAGCAAGTATTAGCATTTCCACCAGCTCAAAAATTCGATTAATATGTAACTTACTCAGGAGTGTTTTGTTACTTTAGTAAAAAGAATTTAAGGTAGTCATGTGTTGTTCAAATAAAATATAAAAATGAAGACCTGGTCTAGTTCTCTAACCACTGTTTTAAACTGCAGTTGTTTTTTTCCTTTCTGTATTACAGCATTTGTGTTCTGATAGTGGGTATTTGTACCCTCTCTGAGAAGCAAATATCTTCCTGTTTTCTCTAAAGCTTTAAAAACCTTTAAAAATTGAGTGAGAAAGATACAGTTCAATCAAAATTTACCTGAAGCTTCAAAACCTGCATATTTTAATGCTTCAAAGCACAATCCTAATGAACTCCTTCCACAGAAGAGGACCCAAATCCCAAAAAAACTGAGACACCCCCTCCTCACAGACCTCCTTTTCCTGTCACCTCATACCTGCACTGCCTTACCCCGACATAGGGAAAAACAACCTTAAAGGCAGACAGCCAAACAGAGCCAGCATGTTTTACGGGGGGAGGATTAGCACCAAAGCATTCTGGTGACATGGTGCACCAGGGAAGCAGAACCAGGGCGGGGAGGGGGTGTTGCTAAATTCCCTGGTGTGCAATTCATTCCAGAGGAGAATTCATTGACATTTGGATCTCAAAACTTGTAACTACTACATTATAAGTGAATGGCTCTTCTACAAAGCAGCAGCCATAAAATAAAATTTAAGCAGGAATATTCACATAGCTCAAACCCTCATGTGAAAAGACATCTTTCCAGAATTCTCTCCTAAACAAGATTATCATAATGTAAATTAGTTACATTTTGTGGTTCTCAGACTCTGTTAAATAAGCAGCTCTGGATATGTACCAGTACTGTGTTTGAACAGGGAGTAGATAGGAAGCACTATCATACTGCTACAGTGTCAAATACCTTTTACAAAGGGCTTCTTTGTATCCCAGCTTTTAAGATCCCTGGCCTCAATTCAGCAAATGTCCAATAAGCTGCAGTTTGATTTAGGTCTCGCTGGGAATTAGAAGTGAGAAGTTACCATTGTTTGGATGCCACAGAGCCTTGAAGCAAATAACGGCATCTGTACAGTCGGTGGGTGCAGCCAAATGAATCTTGAGAATCATCAGTATGTGTCTGCTATCCAACCCAGCGTTTCTGCAAGCAATCTCTAAGAGCATCTTCAGTAAGATACCAGAGAGTACCTCTCTTTGCCGGGAGGCTACTTGACAAATAGTTGTCATGATACTGCAGGCATTTTAAAGCACACATTAAATTAAGCCGAGTTCAGGACTGACAACTGCATCCTCAGAAACTAGCAAGCCAGGCTGAGATCGTATTTTTGGAGCACAGCTAGTAGTGCCTCGCACATATGGAAAAACTGATACTATTCAAATGTCAGGATCAGCTGAAAAACATACAGCTTAAATGGAAGGGAAAAAGAAAATAACGTCCCAGTCTTTGTGAGCTGCAGTCATACTGTTCATACTGTTATCAACACTGCCTTAATCCTGCAAACCAAACAGGAAACAAAGAAGCGCATAGCCCCAGCTTTACTACTTGCCATGCAAGTTCACCTAGAATTTCATGCAGAGCAGCAGCTTTGTGAGATCTGTTTATTTCATGAAAAGATGCCAATGTCCTAGAGTGCAGCACTGTACTGCTGCATCGAACTGGGCTTTCATTCTCGAAATTCTTATGTTCTATTTCAGTTTGGTAACAAAGCATCCAGTTCAGCATGCAATATTAGTTCTTAGCAAAGCCATGGGCCTTTTTTCACCTAAATAATCACATGAAGTCCTAGGCTGCCTTAACATCAGGTTTTATAACTCAATCAGTAAGCATATTTAAATTGCCCTCTGAACTCCAATCTTCACAAATAGCAAAGAGGAGCAGTTAATTTCACTTCTCTGCTACAGCCTAGTCCATAACTTTTTATGAATCAAGTATGAGAAAGTATGAAACAGTCAGCAACACTATTATTAATCCCTGGAATACTGGTAAGCTATAATTCATCTACTTTTCCATCTAAAAATTTGCCAAATGGCCTTAATTCCGTATTTTGGGAATAATACAAACACTGCAGCGTGTGCTGCAAGGTTGCAATTTGCTATGTAGTTATAAAAACTACTACTGGGTAGTAGCCCAAACTGAAACAGTTTGCTGGACATAAGTCTGTCTCACTACAGACAGTAAGAATCACAATGTGGGAACAAAGGATAATATTCCCTCAGCTCAAAAAGAGAAAAACACCCCTCCACAGATGTGCACGCATGCGGATTTCTTTTTCCCACAGCTCACCTTTTAATAGTAGGAGCAAATTGGGAGGAGGCAGAGAAAAGCCGGCAGGCTACAAAGAGTGGGATAGCTATTCTGTCTTCACTTCTAAAAACCGTAGGTGTGCAGGTTTTATTCTTGCTCAGTTGGGCAGTGGGGGAGGATGCTGTTTGCAAACAATCTCCACCGTGAGGGAGCTCAGGCTGATTAATTGGATGTGGTTCTTCTTTTTTTTGAATCACTTTTAAGATAAAGCTGATGGCAATCTGCCCCCAGGCCCCCCGCTTCTCCATCCTCTTCCGTAGCCAAAGCACAGAATTAGGGGCAGTAAAAATCGAGGAAGTCAGCAGGTCCCAACACCTTAAAATTAGCTGGGGATTCCCTACTCCATTTTGAAAAGTGAGTGTGTGGAAGATGAGGCTTTCTCCTGTTCTGAACTCACGTTAAAACCTACTTCAAGAACGGCTCTTTCCAGAAAAATATCCCCCTACCAATAGAAGGCAGACCTGGCTCCGGGCCATCGCTATAACGTGGCCATTGTCTGGAGAGAGGGAAAAGTTACAGGATTCGCCTATAATCCTGTCTCCCTGCCTTTTGTTTCTCCACTATTCAATAAATGAAGTACACGGCCATGCTCGCCCTCCTGCAAGACACGGGAAACCCAGGCGCGACAGGGGAGAACCGGGGGAGGGGGAGAACAAGGAGAGGCATTACCTTGCAAACCAGCTCCTCGCCGCTGTGCAGATGTACGGCTCGGAAAACGTGGTCTCCCTCGAGAGGCTCCAACAATAAGTATTTCCCGATGCAAGAAACGCAATGCGACAAGTTCGGGGTCTCCGGCGGGCTCGGCGAGCCTAGATTCGGGCTAAAACTCTGGCTTGGCTCGATGGACCGTATGGACGAGAGCTCTTCAAAATCCTGGGTTTTATTCCGCGGTCTCCCATATCGTGCTATCGTGATAGGGGTTGACCTTTGTATGTTCATGAGTATGGAGAAGACCAGCCGAGACGCTGCACCGGAGCCCTGGCGTGGAGCGCGGTCCCTCGCCCGTCCAGCTGCGGCTGCCTTTGTGTGGCGGGGGGGGCGGGAGCGCGGCGGCGGCGGGCGACCAGCCTCAGCGCCGCGTCCTGGGCACAGGGAGAGAGCGCTCAGCCCGCGGCCCTTTGTTCCCGCCGAGATCGGAAGAG
>JAYDZK010000169.1:99749388-99762995 GCA_034509185.1 Euphonia xanthogaster | reverse complement strand
GCCCCGGCCCGCCCCGCAGCCCCCCCGCGCCCGCCGCTCTCGGGGTAAACAAGGTGAGACGTCCTTCCGCAGCCCTGCCGAGGCGCGCCGGGGGCTCAGGGGCGGCCCGCCGGCTCGGGGCCCCGAGGGGTGTGCCGGTGTATCCCAGTGTGTCCACCAGCGTGAGCTGCGCTGTGCAGCGGTGGGATGCTGACCGCGGCTCCCCCGCTGACAGAGCGCCGGCAGGTCCAGCCTTTCCGGGGATTGCCCTTGCGGCTGGGGTCGAGATGTTGGTATTAATTTTAATATCAAATAAAATCATAACAATAATAATGGTAGCGGCTTAAGCTGCCCTAAAAGCAGAGTCCGCTCCGCTGCCGGGCGCGGGGGCTGATGCGGTATCTCATGTGCTGGCCGATTATTTTTCTCAATGAAGCAATCGGTTTTTTCCGGGCAGCGCGGGGCCCCGCATACTTAGGGGAGCACAGGCGCTTGCACCCTGGTGCTGCCGGGTGGGAGGAGTTCTACCGACTCCAGACTTGTCTTAATCCGTCCCAAAATTAAAACGGAGGGGAGGAGGGAGTGCGGGGGAAGGGAAGACAGGGGGAAAACGTAAACCTTTTCACAGAGAAAGCCATGAATGAGGTCGGTCTGTCTCCGCCCAGCACCACTGCGGGCTGTCGGTTTGGTGTTTTTTGTTTTGTTTTGGGATGGGGTTTTTTGGTCTTTTTGTTTGGATTTTTTTGTCGTTGTTTTGGTTTCGTTCGGTTTTTTAGTTTGTTGGGGTTTTTTTTTGTCTTTTTTTTTTTTTTTAATCAGTCTCCTTTTGTTTAAATAACAGGAGTTTAGCTATATGCTGAAATTTGATGAGCAGTTGCCTGAACTCCTAATGAGCCTGATATGTACTCCCTAGTTTTTGTCTGGATGTTGGAGGTGATTTTCTTTGAAACAACGACCAAAAAAAGCCCAAACCAAACCAATTACTCAAACCTCTTCCCCCAATCCCCTCCTGCCCCCAAAAAAGGGGAAAAAAAGTATACAAGCTAACAGTAAGAAGAGAACAGGTTTGTGAGGAGAGCATAGCTCTGCCCCAAAGCTGCAGCCTTTGCAGGGCAATGCCAAGGGACTCTCTGTGTCTTGAGTGTCCTTTCCCCACATCAGCACAGGGGAGGATCAGAAACGGGAGAAGGGTTGTTTTGGGGTGAACACCTGCAAATTTGGGTGATACCTGTTTTCAAGGGGCAGAAAGAAGTGAGTATGACAATAATGAAATAACCAATGGAGGAGTCAGTCCCAGAGGTGTCTGCTTTGAGGCAGAGAAACAGCCTCTGAACAGGGCTCCAAAGAGGCTAGGGATGCTGCAGTCAGGGTCCAGTCTTGACGGAGAAGGCTTTGGAAGTGGCTCTCTAGAGCATTGCACCTGCCTCATATCTTGTCACTAGGAGCTGTAAGTGCCCTGGTTTACAGTTATAAGATAAATACCATGAGAAAAGGGTTGTCATGATTTTAAATTTGGCATGGAGAAGACGAGCTTCTGGCAACAGAGATTTAACCCGGCCAATGTCACTTGGGTAGTGAGGAAGGGCACAGATGCAGTGATCTGCAGCAACCCGTAGGACGACCTGCAGACTCAGTGTTTGCTATTTGCTGTAAAATGAAAAGGTGCTTTTCCTGCCTTTCCTCACTTATTCCCATCACCTCTGAATAGTTTGTAACTTTCAATACCATTTTTAGAAATGAGATGAGCAGTGCCGGATACTGAATCATTGCAAATAAGGACAAGCCATAAAGTTATGCAATACATTCTCCAGTATCACATCCTGTGATCCAAATCAAACATTCTTTTCTTAGTAGATGGCTTTTTACACAATTTCTCCCTTCCTCTACCCCTGCATACTCCTTCTGACTATGACAAAGACCTAGGCTCTTGCATCAACCTTTGTTCTGTAAATAAATGTTTTCTGTTTAACTTTCTTAGTTACCCAGCATCAGCTGGAGCCACAGTCCCTAGCAACTCTGGAAAGGCTATCCAGAGCCTCCAAGGCCAACAGGAGAAAAGAGTGAAAGGAGAAAGGGATGAAAAGTCTAATTCATCCTAAGCCTCTGGTTGGAAATTCCTGATTTTTATCAGAGTTGGGATCTACATCTGAAGAAGGGATTCCATATTCAAGTTTGGAATTAAGAGATTATAAATTTTGAGTTATGAATTAAATCTACACTGTAATGCATAGAAGGATACATACAGTGTGTAATGACACAGTTACCTATCCATCAAATGAGTTTTACTCTTTCAGAATATTTTAATTATTTCACTCCCTTTGCTACATAATCCCTCCCCAGACCTAATACTTTGTAAACTTTGCTTTTGCTCTCAATTGTGTCAATGAAGATATTGCAATTTCAGTGCAATGTTACAGTAATAAACTCTGAATGAGCAAACCCCTTTATCTGCCTTATAGAGACATTAGGTGTACATAATTCTGTGCCCATTTTTTCAGTCTGTGTCAGTCAGCTGAAGTTGTAGAGGAAGATCAACACATAACATGTGAGATGGGAAAATGAATGAGATCATAAAAGTCAGATCAAAGTCTGAAAACCAAGTCAGCATTGAAGCTTTACCTAACTGCATCCAGTCTCCCATAGCTGCCGTGCTTAGCCAAATGGGAGAGATGTGACTTGAAACACATCAGTCAGAATGTCAGGGCTAAAGGGATGCCATTGGCTGGTCCAAGTTTAAATGTCATGTTTACAACACCTAGAAACACCAGTTTGAAGTAAACTGTGTTGGTAGTTTTGTTGTATTTTCTCATCCAATTGAATTAGAGAAATTTTCTGAGCATGTCTGATAAAACAGTTAGTGAATCAATGGTACCTACCAACGAAGTAGCCAGCAGATTGGCATATGAGAAAACTATCATACCTCTCCATGATCTTTCTGAAGACACATCAGAATGAAGTTAGTTAGGAAGGATTCTTTTAGGACAATCTATTGACCGACTTTTGCTCTTTGGATTTCATTGCGCTGATCTACCTTGCCTGGAAACTGTCACCAAAAGAGACAATCCAATTAGAAGTTTCTTTATCTTTTAAACAGATCCTACAATTATCTACTTCTTTGATGATGTTGTCCAGTAGTATAGTGCTGAGTTCTTGCTCTGGAATTGCTCTTTCTGCAGGAAGTGCAGCTGCAGGAGTGGAAGGGGGGAAAGGGGGAGGTGAGGGGGCGTGTGTGTGTGTGTGTAATGTTCTCCCTGGAGCATTTTTCCTATTCTTAAGTATCCCAGACTAGTCTATGGAGAAGGCCTTACATTTTCATGCTAGGGAAATCATCCACCAAACTCTCCCCTATTCTTTATCCAAGGTTTAACAGCAGGTAAACAGCAAAAACAGGTGTAGAAATTGGAGCTTCCTGTTTCAGGGACTGAGAAAAAATATTAAATTAAAAGTGTGACATAAATCTGACCTTGTGAAAAGAAAAGCATCTTTTTCTGTAACTCTGATTTTCAGTCTGTTTTATCTTTTAACATCTGCTTTTGCAAATGTGGACTGTGTGTGGACAGGAGCCAACCCTCCCCTCCAAGCCAATAGCAGTCTTTCTTCCATTGATGTCAATGAGCTTAGATCAGAGCACAAGTCTTGTGAGTGATCAAAGACAGTCCTACGTTTAAAAGACTTCCTTTTCCAGGTCAATCTGCTCCTTGTCCCTTTACAGAAAATATATTATCAATGTACAAACACAAGCTAGAACAAAAAGGATAATAATTTTTGAAGTGGCAAAAGAAAGACCCTAATTTTACTTTTTTGCTGATTTACAAAGTGCAGAGCTGAGCCTACTGGGAGCATTAAACAACTATTAAGTGCTGAGAACTGTCATAGTGAGAAGACAGTCTTATTTCAGCAAAATTAATCCAAGTAGCTCGCTCAAAATATGCTTGAAAGTACCTCCTTATCAGTTGTCAAGGCTAGATCCCCATGCCAATTTGAATATGCTTTTTCTATTTTTTGTAATTAATTTTACTTATCGTTTATGCTATAACTCTAGTATGTTAGTAAGGAAGGCTAAGGAAGGTGATAAATCATGGGACAGCAAAGGGACAAGTCTTTTCACCATACATCAAAAAGGCAATTCAAAGACATGGAGACAAGCATCTCTTCTTAAAAAAATCTTATGATTTTGACTTTTGGTATGTACATACTTTTTTTTTTTTTAATGAGCTGCTGTCAAGAGGTAACTTGACAAGAAATGTACCCATTTGCATGAACTGCGTGTGGGGCTTACGTGTGTGTGAAATAAGGATACAATAAAGTATGTAAGGATAAATACCTATGTGCCATATCTGCAATCAGAATCAAGCCTTAGGCTTCATTCTTCACTCAGACAACAAAAAGAAAAGGTATTGTTGAATAACTCAGTGCAAGATTTACAACTAACTATAGTGCAATAAAATAAAAATTTAATAACCCCCTAAAATACAATTTATGTACAGAAGCCAGTTAAATGAGGTAGAGAGAAGGTAGTCCAACATTTCTGCAAGCTGCCTTCTTGTTATATTGTACATTAATTGCAAAGAAAAAAGCAATTAACGAAAATTCTTTGAGGCTTGCCATTATATGTTTGTTAATATGGGACCCAAAAAGTGTCTTTGTTGTCCTCAGAAAAAAAATTTCTGTGAATGAAAGAATAGTCTGCCCAGGAAGCAAAGAAGTCTTCAGCTCAAGAGTCAGTGATCTTTCTCTCTGGTTCTGGATTCACTTAAGTATTAGGTATTTCCAAGCAGTAGTATTACATCCCCAGGTCCTGTGTGACCACAGTCTGTTTCCAGCCTAAACATTCCGGGTAGTTTACAAGTCTCCATATGTATGTTGAATGCCTTGCCGATGGGTTTCAGCATTAGCAAAAGCAAATTGACCTTCTAAATCACAACACTGCCCTCCAAATCTGACTGTCAAGGCTGTGGGCTGTTGGCTCCCACAGCTAGACCTTACATTTCTCTGTTACCACTAACTCTCATTATTCACAGATGGCACCATTCCCAGAAATTAAAAAGTGGTTGTGTTATGTATATCCATATCAATCCTATCCCTTGCTAATTTAAATCAATCTTACATAGTGGAATTCTCTTCTGAACATCCCTCTCTTTTAGCTTTATGAAATAACCCGAGGAAAAACACTCCCTCATTGCTCAGATATAAGTACCGTTTCTTTTATATTTTCCACATTTGACGTTATACTGGTGCTGCTAAGAGAAGAAAAAGGGGGGTGGGGCTTGTTTCTTCCTATTTCTTTTGTAATGTGCCAGGTGAGTAGATCAAAGCCATGGGTGTAAGATCAGGAAGAAAAGTGCTGTGTTAGCACATCCCAGGGAAACCCTTATAGATGAGAGAAGATATGCAGTGCTATGACTAGTTATTCCTAAACTTTTAAGACTGAACACAATCCAACCAGTTGCTATTAAGGTTGCTTTTCTTTTGGGGATGTATAACACTCATTTTTCAATTGAGGTTTCCTTGGGGAGTTGTTTTACAGACAAGTGCATGACCTGAACCAAATCTCTCTTAAGCAGGTTTTGCTTCCTCAGTTGCACCCATCAGCATGATGCTGGTGGAGGCGAATGTGAGATGGAAACATGACAACTGGATGTGCTTCTAGGAGCTGTTCTCCAAAACCTCACTGTAATCCTTTGTCTTGCCAGCTTTTTGGGTAGCACTGAAAAATAAGCAGTCTCCCAAAGAAGAGCTAAAAAGAAACATCACCCCCATCATTCACAAAGTCCTTCTTGATGTGCACAAGTCATTCCCATCAGCTAAATTTGTATACCATTCTTTACTGAGAAACATTTTTTTTTATTTACTTAAAACTTTATGTTGCAGCTGCATTCACAGATGTAAAAGGTGTAAACCACCTCAAGACCATTTCTGACTCTTCAGCATGAGTAATTAGCTTACCTGGAACTGATTCCAATTGAACAAGAGAAGGACTTGAGAAGGACTAGATAGAAAAGACATCTAGCTTAAGCACAGAAAGTGGTAAATGTTTGCAGTAGTTGTCTATCCTTAATGTAACAGAAATTATGTGTCTTTAACTTTTCATTGGACTTCCTTGTATATTTTTATACCAGAGCAAAAACTCTCCTATTAGGCAATGTTTGTTCCACATGAAAGCACTTACGAACCATAATCAAGTTACTCCTTAGCCTTTGCTTTGATATACTAAATCTAAATAGACTTACCCTGTGGAGTCATTCCATTTTACTGCCAATTTTTTTATTCATTTTCTTGTGGTTTTTCTCTGAACTACCTCCAATTTGCCAGCATCCCTCCTGAGTTGCTGATATCAGGACCAACATTATTCCAATGCTTAATGCAAGGGTCAACCTGCTACAGTGTCAAATGCAGAAGAGAAGCCCTTTACTGCCCTTTGATGGATAGCGTCTCTGCACACCATAAGATTGCACAGGCCTTCTTGGCAACATGATTTCAGAGGGCTCTGGGGATCATCTGGGGGTCTATCAGGACCCACAATTCATTCTTCAGTCTCAGCTTCCCAGAGAAGAATTCTTATGTGAAGTAAGGGCTGAGGTACTTGTTCTTAAATAGGTTCTTTATGTTGGGTGACACAGAAACACCTGGTACTTCTTTTGCACCTGCTGCTCAAACAATGCCAAAAAGGCATTATCCACTTCTGCCCACTTCCAAATTTTGGTTCCTTGAAAAGTGGTAACAGCAAAGGCTACTACTGCTATTACTACTGCTGTTACTGCTTCCTTCTGTATTGCTGGAACCATTGTTAACATAGGGCTGATAAGCAGTGCCAGCAGAACCCACTTTCTGAGCCCCACTTTAGGTTCAGGTGTTGGATCCCATGCTAGCCAGCTTTAAAACAGGTTAGTTGTTTTGGAGAGTTCATCATGTTAGTTCTGATTCCTGTCAGAATCACTCATGGTACTGTATGGCAAATGCATCCAAAGTCAAAGTATAAAATATTACCACAATTTTTTTTATCCACCAAATTTGTAGTCTTATAAAAATAGCACATTAATTTGATAAGATCTTTCTTCCATTAATCTGTGTTGATTGCCATTAATTAAATTGCTCTGTTTTAGTACTTTATTAATTGACTTTCCTATCAGCAACTCCATCACTCTGCCTGGAATAGACATCAAACTGACAGGCCTATAATTACCTGGTTGCCCTATTTTGTCTACAGAAGTATTGGCAAAATATTAAGTTTCTTCCAATTCTTCCTCAGATGACTGGTTTTAGCCAGTGTGTGCATCTTTCTCAACTGTGGCTTTTTGAACATCTAATTAAATTTTTCTGAGTTGCTGTAAATTATTATTCACATTTTTGTTGGTTTAAATTTTCTCCTCCAGGCTGGCTGATAAATCTTTAAATTTTTTTAAGCTTTGTAGAACAGGATCTTTCAGGACAATGATATAAATTTTACTGGTTAGGACTCTATTCTGCTTGCATGTATGCATTTTAAAAACACAGAAAGCAAAGTCGTTGCAACAAAGTCATTATGACTTCCACCTAAACAAACTCTAAATTTTGTGATTAATACTTCCCTGTCAGGATGAGGTCTAATGTAGAAGTTTCCCATGCCAGATACAGCTGTCTTTGAGTCAGGAAGTTGTTTTGTGTATTTTTTCTTGAAAATCCAAGAATGCCTTAGTACTTGCATCATGAGACATCCTTTTGCTCCCCCTTCAGATTTATCTTGCCAAGACTGAAAGTGCCATATATAGTGAAAGGCTTTTAAAAGGCTAATCATGAAGGTCACCCTACACCCAGAGGTAGGGCTGGTTGGATGAGCCAGTTCTCTGTTGTTTGGAACAAAGCCTTGCTTCATGCTACACTTTCAGTGTAACCATGCTGCTGGCACTGAAGACTCAAGTCCGTGAGAGCACGAAAATCTGAGAGTTTTCCTGGAGTGCTGGCCTGGCTATCATCAGAACATTAGCCAGAAAGAGTTACTGTCATGATTCTGGCAGTTCTGTGCTGCTGCTGCCCAGGTGTGTCACAGTCTTCAAATGATAAGCATCAGATTTGCCCCTGTCTGGAGAGAAAAAAAAATAAATCATGTCATTGTACTTCCAGCTGAATGTAGCAGAGGTCCCTTTCAGGTCCCATGGAGCATGAAGAGTAGCAGCTCTGCAGGCACCAGCATGTACCTCTTTGTTTGCAAAGTGCTTCCTGTTTGGATTTCCACGAGCAATTTTTAACCCTCCATTTACTTAAGTGATGACATTGACCAGACAAAAAGATATATGATCTTACTTAAAATAAGCTTTTCTTCTCTTCAAGCATAGGAGTTCTGTAGGGACACTAAAACCATAAAATGACTTTACAAAGTCAGAAGGAGTCGTCCATCTCGCTCAGTGTCTTCTCTCACACACAGGGCAACAGTGAATGTCCATGGCACAGGACAAGAGCAGTGCAAGCACATAATGGCACAGCCTCAAACTGGCCTCTCTGACTCTTCTCCCAGTGATTTGCAGCCCATTTGCTTGCTGAACCAGTAGCAGTTCCTTTCTATTTGATGGCCATCACTGGATTTCTCTACAGCAAATCCTTCTGATTTGCTTTTGAGCCCTCATGTGCTCTTAGCAACTGCAGCATCCTGTGGCTTGGCATTCCATAACTTAATTGTATATATGAAGAAGTAACTCTTTGTTTGAACTTGTGTCATTCAAACCTCCTAATTTCATTTGATACCCCCTTGTTACTGTGTTAGAAGAAGCAGCAAACAGTAGTTCTGCACTTACTTTCTCCCTGTTGTTCATGATTTTTAGGCTCTATATTATATCCCATTGCTTTTCCCAGCTAAAAAATCTCCATATATTTAATAATTCCTTTTATAAGAGATCTCATTTCACTTTCACTCATATTCCTTTTCTGCTTCTGCTACACCCTTTGGGATGGGAAACTGGAAACCTACCCAATATTCAGGATACAGCAACTGTATGGATTTATAGTGACACACTGTTAGTTCTGTATTTCTTTATAATAGTTGTTGATACTGAATTGCATTTCTGATCACTACTAATTGCTATGCTGAATGTGACAGTCTGTGCCTATGGCTGTATTAATGACTCCAATGTTTCTGTATCCCCTCCATGATCAGAGTGCATTGTTGGGTCATGCAGTTCAGGTTATTTTCTCTGTTGTGAACTGTTTTGCATTTATCAATGTTGGATTTTCACTGCCATTTTATTGCAGTCATTCTGTAGCATAAGGCCCCTGTGCAGCTCCTCAGAGTCAGTTTTCCTTTTTATGACCCCACATGAGCAAACATTGCAGGCACATTATTTATTCCCACTTCCTGATCACTTTGAATATTACCTGCAGGACAATGTATGTATTAGGTGTTCAGTATTGAAGGGAGCAGCTGGCACCACAGAGTAATGCCAGAGCCCACCTCCAAGGGGATGCAGTCTGTGGAAAAAAGGCCAGACTAGAAAGAGTGAACTCAGCCTTCCTGCAAACTTTTTGGGGGGTCAGAAGTAGCCTTGTCACCTTTTCTTCTTGAAAATGAAGTATGTACCTAAAGAACCTAAGCAGAAATCAGTCTCCTTGGGCTCTGTCAGTAGCCAGCAGTGGCCCTCCTTAAGGATAACTTAAATACTAAATGAGCTGAAAGGGAGTTTTCTGTCTCTGCATCAACAGCAGGTGAAAATTCTCTGTTATTAAGCACCTGTTTTGAATATCTCCAATGAGATGAGATAATTCCAGAATTCAGTTTGTAGGCTTTTATTTTTATTTTTTTTTTTTGTGAAATGTAGACTGCGCAGTTTTGCAGGCAGAGGGAAAGCAGTGATATATACTATCACCTAGGCTGGAACACTGGCTATTTGAAGCATGTTATAGCTGATCTATAATTCACATGCTTATTTTGACAGGCTGGCTCTTGTTAGTTTTCAATGGGTGTGGGAGGAAATAGCAGTGCATAAAACTTGCACATTACTAATACCATTGCCATATAAAACAAATATTTGAATAGGAAGTTTCAGAAATGATTCAGTGCTCTAACTACAGAATATCCTACAGGAATTTTTTATAGTAACAGAATTAATGAAGAGCAAATCCTATTTCTCCACCATGGGCATAGGGTGGTCCCAATGCAGCAGAGCCAATGTGATACTCCATCTCAGGGATAGAAAAAGCAGCCTCTACAGATTGCTGGCCCCCTGGGTGACTGAAGCTTGCTTTGAAAGGACTCCTTAAGCTGAGAGGTTGCTATATGCTTTTTAAGTGTCTGTACCAGATCGTGTGTGGGTGCAGCAGACAGGGGCTAAAAGCCCTGAGCTGCAATACAGAAGCAATTGAAAGACACTCTGTTGTTACTGCTCTACCAACTCCAAAGGAAAACTCTCTTCCCGCCCCTGCAGACTATTCTAACCACATCCTTTGAAGGTACTGAAGTTATTTCACTCACTTAGCCCACAGTTTTCTCAACATTAAGTCATAACTTGAAAGCTATGGGGTGAGGAGATAATTGTTACGTCAGTAACAACATTTCATTCAGACGTTGTCATAAGCAAAGGATTTCTAGGTGCTGAAAATGTCATATGATCACCAAACAAAGAAGCCAAAATATAACTTTAAAAATAACCGCCTTTGCACCATGGATTTGTAGTTCACTGAGAACAATTTGCACAAAGCTCACTCTCAGATCTCTTTCCTATCTGCAGTATGGCTGTTCATCTGTAGTTAGAAACAGCCTGCAAAGTTTGACACAGATGCTGTGTCTTCTCATGTTTTGTGCTGACTTTATCACAAAATAACTTGGAGCTTTCTCAGTTTGTGTCTCAGATCTCTATTGGAAAATGAGGGAGAAGCACTTTGTTAACTCCTGGAGAACTGTGATTGTTTCAGATGCAACAGTAAAAAGGGGACACATGAATTTGTGAAGCTTAAATAAGTTTGATGCATCCAAACTGGCACCACTTTGGCAACCTGTACTATGTCTAGTGACACAACATTGTCTGTGAACTTCAGCAGCTTGGTCAAGGAAAATTCCTTTTTTTTTTTTTTTTTCAATTTCCAGTAACTTTTACAGTGTTGATGAGCGTATGGTAGGTTTTTGACTCTGGAAAATCCACCTCAGACTGGAGGATCCCCTTTATCTTTTTGAAAGAAGAAAAGCCTGCTAGTCCTGTCTGCTTTGTTCCTAGAATCACTTTTAGATTGAAATGTATACTACTGGTTTTCACTTGTATCTATTTTAATGATCACATATATATGATACTGCAACAGGTGGGGTTATTTATACACATGGAAAAAGATGTTAGATCTCTAAGTTGTTCAAGATCTTAAAATAACATATGTTCGAAAGGAATCCCTTCTGTTAACCTTAGAACCCTTAGAAAAGGGTGGAGGTGTGGGGAGGAAATGAATGTAAAGCTGTTTTGTCTCACAAGGTATGAATGAATAACTGTTGCCATCTAATCTTTCTATGTGTGTCTTCAGTGTGTTACTTCCTGGGATTTTATGTTGGTTTTGGTTTTTTTTTCCCCCCTGGCTTCTTCAGCTAAGATGGACAAATGCTTATTGAACAGAGAAGTTTTACATTTTCAAAGTACAGTAGACCTGAGAAGTGAATATTTTTTCCCAGTCTTAGGTATGTGGAAATTATTGAAAACAATATTAAGACCAAAGACCTGTCCCTTAAAGTCAAAAGCTTGTAACATCCTGCAGTGGTGATGCAACAGTTCACAAGACTGAGTGAATAGCCAAGTGTAATTCTGATCCCTTTTACTTTGCCAGGCTGTGACACTGGCAGACTTCCAGAATAAGCCAATTTCAGAAGAGTGGAGCCTCCAAATACGATCTTCTGTCAGTCACAGAGATTTCAGCTCCAGGAAAGGAAAGATTCATCTGGCAGATTATAATCAGTACTGTACAAGATGGTGAAAGAAGTGATCTTTCCCTAAGTGGGATGCCAGCTATTCCAGGACCAGTCAACACCTTGAACTGTGCTGGGAAGTGGTGGTGACTTAGCTCAAGTATCACTATGTCTCATCCCACTCTTGTGATGCAAACCACTGTTTTTTCAATAGGTGCTACAGCGGCAACTCCCAACCTGTGCTGAAACAATCAAAATGCTTCTGAGTTTCTAGAGCCATCACCATTCTGGGCTTTCACAGAGAGAAATCAGCAGTGAGGCTGACAGTCACACCTGATTTTTGTGCTCTTACTGCAGAACAGACTATCCATCCCCAGCCCAGTTCCTGGGGGATGCTCTGCTCCATCCATCCTGTTGTAGGGTAACAGCTACAGGTTTCCATGGTTCAGCCTGGACGCTGTGTTGCAGTATGTGAAGACTTCAGCTTGCAAAGCCATGGTCAGAGGGAAAGCTTATAACCAAGATGTGCAGTAGCTCCCCTGGGGTTTCTATCTCCATAGGATCAAGTTTGCAGAAAGAGGGGAGTTTGGGAAAAGGTTGGTTATAAATTACAGGTTCCTCAGCATAAGGTGTGGGACCCAGAACCAGAATGTCTGCATGTAATCAAATAACCCAGATATACTGGCTAGCTGTGATAATAAATAGACCTGAATGTATTTCAAAACAACGAAAAGACTGTTATTATTTAGGTAGAGTGATCTTCATAACCTTTTTCTAACCTGACTAATCACCCCCCCCCGAAGTTTTCTTACCTTTCTAATTCTACAAAATCATATAAAGGAGTATAGTGTGTCTATGACAAACCTGAGTCATTTGGGTGACCCTGATAATGGGATACTTCATTAGGTATGAGCTTTAGTTTTGGTGCATTCTGTGGCTCCTGCCAACACCTTAAGAGAATTACCATTTCTGGTAAGGGCTCAAAACATTAAAGGAAAACTAAAAAGAGAGCAAGTTCTTTCAAGAGAATAAAGCTGATGCTGTGGGCAATTGGAATGAACTACATCAGCTTTCAAGATTAAAGAGAAAAACTGCAAAGAAGATTTACCAGTTGAAACTCTGTGTCATTAGAGATCCCCTTTTTTGCCATCAAAATAAAATGAATTTAAAAAATGAAGCTGTATGTGTGTTTACTTAGGAGTAGGAAAAAGCAATGATTCCTCCACCTACTGCTCAGCTGCTGCTTTATATAATGAATGACTACTCATTTTTAACTTTTTTGGTATCTTACCTAAATTAAAAAAATGAAAGGGCAATATTCATTCAAAGAAACAGCTGCCCATCTTGATACTTGTAATTATCTCTTATAACTTAATATTATGGGCAAAAATGTAATAGTCTGGCAATCAGTAGTTCCTTATTACACGTATGAGCAAAGTCAGTTGACTTTCTGATGTTAAGGTTGAGTAACTGTTGGTCAAGGGAAACTGTTTTTGTTGTTTATAACCTTATCAGACTTCAACAAACTGAATTGAAAATACCCCTGCCAGACATCTGTCTCGGCCTCATTTTATGTGTTTCCTTTTGGAAAAATTCACTTTAAATGGTGCTTTGGGATAAAGAAAAAAAAAAAGAAAAGAAAAAAAAAAAGAAAAAAAAAAAGACAACAGAGTCTGTGTTTGGCCTCATGTGTCATTTATGGCTCTTTAAGCCCTGAGCTCAAACAGCAAAACAAAAAAAAAAAAAAAAAAAAAAAAAAAAAAAAAAAAAAAGAAAGAGA
>JAYDZK010000169.1:99702722-99749288 GCA_034509185.1 Euphonia xanthogaster | reverse complement strand
AAAAAAAAAAAAAAAAAAAAAAAAAAAAAAAAAAAAAAAAAAAAAAAAAAAAGAGAGAGAGAGAGAGAAATCTTTTTTTCCTACCACTGGAGGAATATTTTTGGTGGCCCCATGAAACAAACACATCTGGCCTACCCTAGTGCCACCAAAATATGAGACCTAAGGTCACTTAAGAGACCTCTGCAGTGACCATGTTCTGCCAAGAGCTACTGAGGCTAAGCAGGATTTTCTGCCCATTACAGAGGACGTTTTAGAAATGTCAAACGGGGACCATTTCCACTTCTCCCTTCTGGATTGTCCTGTCATTCTATATTATCAGATAGGTATAAAATGACAGTAAAGGTGCATATTTCTCTTACTTTAATAAAGTGTTCAAGTTACTGAAGCATCGATCTTCCTCTGCATTTTTCTCAAGGTCTCTTGCATGATTATCTATGAAGAGATAATGACAAAGAGGTCAAAATGAGTTTAGTATAAATCCTATACAAAGAACAGATTTAAGGTAATTTGTTAATAAAACTGAAGTCCTTACTTTGAACAAAAGGGCTAAAAAAAATAAACCTGCACAGCTAGCACCTGTTAGAAAATAGAATTACTGAGGAAGAAAAAAATCTAAAAACTAGTAGGATTGATATGAAAATTACTAACACTTATATATGATATAACAGTATTCTTAAAAGATTTATCTCTTGGGAATTTTAGTGCGTAGCAAAGTTATTGTGGGTGTGACTAGCCTGGCTCACTGTAGAGAGTGTTCAGCTTCATGCCCTTAAAGAAGAGGTCACTGTGTCAATGACAAAGAAACTACACCATGTACTAAAAGTTCGAAATATTTATTGTATTTACCAGTGGGTTGGAGGAAAATAGTACATATAGCAGTTAGA
Organism: Euphonia xanthogaster; assembly: GCA_034509185.1. NCBI lineage: Eukaryota > Metazoa > Chordata > Aves > Passeriformes > Fringillidae > Euphonia > Euphonia xanthogaster. Next base: position 99,748,404 of record JAYDZK010000169.1, on the reverse strand, counting down.
CACAAAATGTCCCCTTCAAATTTAATGACATACGTTACTCAAATTAAAGGGTCGTATAGCAGACTACATGCCAGGAAAAGGTTGGATAAAAGATCAAATCTACAGTAGATTGCTCACAAGTAGCAAGGAACTTGAATGAAAATTGTAGTGCTTTAACAACTGAAAGGCTACTCAGGGAATAAGGTAAACATTCTGAAAGGACATTTTTTTTTAGGAGAGAATAAAGGAGATTTCAAAAGTTAAATCTCTCAGCTTCCTTATTACATCGTGTTTACATAATCATATCCAGATGCTTTAGGCAGTTGTCGCTTCCTGTGCTTACAGTTTGCTGTTGTCTCATCATTCCTTTATTAATCTTTGTGAGGATTAGCAAAACAAACAAGATAACTGTGAAGCTGAAAACAATTTCGTGCTGCTTCCTATGAGAAATTGTTTCCAAGGAGCAGTGTTATTTTTTTACATAATCTGGATTTCCTCACAAAATGTGTTGTGAATTTTTTGCTATTAGGTATACCTTTCAGTCTCAGAGGTAGCAAGGCACTCCTCTTTCCTCACTCTCAAGCACAGGTAGGATTCTGTGTGCCCATGGCTCACAGCAGGAACAAAGCATTGGCATTTTAAAGTCTCCCATCCAGTCTTTGTATGCAAGACCATTCACTCCCACAGTGGCCTGTAAAGAACAGCACATTTCACATTATTGTCTAGCTAAAAATAGGCCATACACTTACTATAACACGGCATTTACCAAGCAGCTATTTCCTCTGCCTGTCAGCAGAATAAAATATACATAAATAAAGTATCGTCTACACACTGAAAATAGCTCTCTATAATCATCCCAGTGCACAGGATGGAGTTATTGTGCAATGACAGCACACCTTGTTGAGTGATAGTGCAGAGCTTTTGCCCTTTGCCTAGCAACATACCAAAGCATGGGATCAGAGTCTACACCCTGCCTTATTGCTCAATTAGGACCTGGCAAACGTCCCTCGATGTTACCCTGGCCTGTATCCACATATTTTGCTAACATATGTAACTTCACATTGATGTTGATAAGGACAGACATGGTTATGTGTCTTCAAGGTCTGAGGCTGTTTGTATTGCGGGTTGTCTTGCTGGAATCAGAGCCATTGAAGGAAGAGAGACTTTCTTGGCTAATGCAGCAGAGGTAGCCTTTAACAGAAAGTCTTAACTATTTAACCAATTAATTAAGTTGAATATTGCCCCAGAGTTGCAAAGTAAAGAGGAAGTTGCAATAATCCCTGCAACCTCCTTGATGAGGTATCCTAAATATTATATATGTAAAATTACAGTTTAAATTGAAAATATGTATTCAAAGCATAATAGTTTAATCTTTAGGAAAACCTGCCTTTTTTATTTTACTGTAAGTGTATGCAACTGAAAAGCAGTGATTTTAAAGCACTGTCATCCCAAGACTATAATTATTCAGGATTAGGTGGTCATTCAGAGTCCCAGGGAAGTAGATCACTATCTTCCTTCTTGTCATGGGAGCCACCATCTCATTTCATTAGAGTCAGAGAAATGACCACCTTGAATTCAACGTCTGTGTTGAACTTGCAGCTGCTGGGAAATTTCTCTGCTTTAGTACCAGTTCAACAGTAAAGTATGTCTCATTTTTGTGAAACTAGTCACACAGAGTAAGGAATGGTAAAATATCTAAAAACACTCTAATATATAAAAATACTAAATTGCCACTTCCTCCAGGTTTATCCTTCATTTTCTCATTTTAGTATTTCTAAAATTGGCTTGAAGTAATTTTTATAGTTTCCTGGCAAGATTTGACCAGTAATTAAGGTGATACTTCCTCTATCTTAAGAGTCAGAAGTACCTAATTGTACACTTGGAGTTTTGAAGTGAATTGGACAAGATCTGAAAAAACAGAACTCCCATCTAATCCCCTCTTTTCTCCAAACTGAAAGGTTGTCTCTCCTAATAGGAGCAGAAGCTCAACATTATGAAAATGTCCCCACAGATATTGTCTTGTATTTCAGAAGACCTCATTTAAAGGAGTTTTTAAGAGCTTTTTTTACAGTTTCTGCTGAATGATGTTACAAGGCCTGGTAATCACAGGATCATAAACAGAAGTCCCAGAGTGCCAGTTCAGCCATACCTTTGGTCTGGATGGAGTTCAAAGCTGGAGTGGTGCCTGTTTCCTTAGGACTGGGTGACAACTTACCTGAGTACTGAAAAAAGTTGAGGTTTTCCTAACACACACTGATGCAAGACACCCTAAATTCCTTAAACATGGTCTCTTGCATTCATGGGACAGAAATGTGCAACAGAAAAAAGTTGTACACAATCCAAATGGACCTAAAATTAGCATATTTACAAAATTATGGAAATATTTTCTAACAATAACCAGGAAATAGAGGAAGACTTTTCAAATGAGTTCCAGTAAAATTTCAGCCCTTCCTAGAACTCAATGAAACCACACCAGTGAACTGATAAATAGATTTTCTAGCACCAACTAAGGCACAATCTCCTAGTGAAATTTTTGCAATGATTGTGACACTTCTGTTTTGTTCTGTGGATGCTCTGTTGTGTAATCAGGAGGGAGTTCATATTTCATCCTTACTCCTACTGGGGACAGCTAACATCATAGCTCTGTCCTATGCAGTTCCATATTTTCAAAACACTTCTAGCAATATGATAACTATGAAATTTCTATTTCTCTGAAATTTTTCAAGAGGTTCAAAATGTCTTTGTAATTTGAATGCTTTGGGGATTTGAATGCTTATGTGTTTATATTCCACAAGACCATCACTCTCATGGAGGTACCTTTAATTCAGCTTGTGGAAGATGGATCTTCTATACTTGTCCTATCAAGGGGATTGCACAAGTTGGTGATGTACAGAGAAGGAAATTGTAACTGCATCCAAAAAGTTGGGACCATAAAAATTACCTTCCTATGTTCCAATTAGTTTGTCTCTTGAGACCAGAAAAAAAAAAATTACAGGCTTACACATACACTCATTAGAGTGGTGCATGACAGTCAAAAAGCCTTTCCTAGTCTCATTAGAGTACAACAGAGAGTGCTGTGGCCAGACCTTTCAAAGCAGGGTTTTCAAATGCAAATTACCCAAGTCATTGAGAAACCTGATCCTCAGAAGCTCTAAGCACCTCTGACTTTCATCAAAACATTGAAATTGCCAGATATTAAGATTGTAGAGCTTTGCAGCATAGGGTTTTCCAGCAAATCTAAGAAATTTCAGAATCAGCATTAGTTGCACCACCATTACCACTGCTGTCATCAGTGCGCTGCTAATCAAGCCTCTTACACCAGAGTAGACATAATATCCTTGTTTGAAAATCTTCAGAAAAAGAAGCGAGAACAAAAGGATCAGCAACTTGTGAGAGATTATAGGCCCTGCAAATAGCTGTGTGCTGGAGGATGCACCACTGGGACGCTGCCCTAAAATTCACACACACACACACACGTTCTAAAAGCCCATGTTTGTTGAAGTGTCAGAGTTCATCTGGCCTCACACTGAGTGCATGAGTGCCAGTTCAGGTCCATTGGCTTGATTCATAATATTCTAGAAAGAAACTGTGCAACCCCTGGTTTTGCAGACCCAGGTATAATTGTACCAAGAAGGTGTGTATTCCATATAGGCTACATTCTTACACATATCACCAGCATAAACAAGCCATCTGCGGGCCATCATTTGCCCCTCCAAGGAGATGTTTGCCCTGTGTGTTGAGTCAAAGTCTAGAACTGCTTTGTGCATCTTATTAATAGAAGAATCTCACTCTAGCAAGGAATATTCCATGTTGACACAAGTGGTGATTATGATAGCCCTAGTTTCAGTTCTGTCCTTTAGATGGGTGCAGATTTAGCTGTAAGATTGATGCCTTAAGTTTTAACTTTTATGTTTTTCAGATCAGTACTGCTTTAGTGTCTAACTCCATAGCCTCTCAGCGACTGTTCTCCCATTTTATTCAGACAAAACCATTTCTCTCTAGGCCTGAAATTCAAGGACACCTTACTGTCTCAGGCCCCGAAAAATGTAAACAACAGTGAATTGTGGGAAAACGTGGAGTTAATTACTTCATTACCTGAAGCAATTAACCTCTGATATGCAAATAGACCAAACTTATATCTGTATGAAAAGCTCGTCACTGTCGTCCAACTTGGGTATAGCCTCTGCGAGGCTCTTGCATTGCCCAAGGTGTACCCTTTGAAAGCCTTTCAATATTTTTGAATATGATTCTATTTTGAATATTATTATTCTTTTTCTAACTCTGTCTAGCCTCTGTTCTAGGTAGCCTCTCCAGGGCAACCAGATATCTGTGTGCAGGTAGGCTTGCCATTGGCATTACATATTTCTGCATCATGTTGTGCTGGTTTCACTGTCCCCATCTTCCTTTGAGTTTGCATCTGTGCCTTCTAATAAATATTGAATATTTACAATACCACTCAGTTAAGTCAGTTAAGGATGACATATAAATTCTGTAGCCAGCTGAACGTGGAGGTTACCACTATTGTAAGTCATTCCTGAGTTCAGTGCAATTCACTTTTGTGAATAATCCCTCTCTATGTAGCATTTGCACTATCATGGCTTTAAATAGGATCTTTGTCACCTATTAAAGAGAGCAAACTCTGTCTACCTTTATACATACCTCAACTTTAAAAGAATAGGATGCTGCAAAGGAAAATGTTACTCAATACCAGACATTCAAGACTTCCAGAACTGCTGCACACTGCTGAAGTGTGGAAGTGGATAAAGGGGTGGTGGTGTTTTTCCATTTCATTGTAAGTACAAACTCCTTCTGAAGGCGTGTTGCAGTTGTTTATGCTCTGAAGAGAGCAATATTTTTAGCTTTACCACTTACAGTACTGGGATGTATTGCAAACTTTTTGATTAAGCATCATAGGCTACAAGAAAAGCTTGGAGCTGTAATGCCTCTAGCACATTTTTAGTCAGTTTCCATGCCAACCGTAAAAATTATGAGCAGAATGAATACAAGAAGTCTTTTTGAAAATAAAATAGTGCAAAGTTAATGCAGAACCCAAAGTTTTGGAACATGGTATTATATTGTTGGAAGATTTATCATGATCCATATATAAACCTACTGGTTCTATCAGGAGCTCATAAACTGTTGCTAACTTAGTCTGCAGACCTGCGGAGCTTTCACTCAAAGAATAAAGCATCTGTTTTAGCCTTTGCAGAGTTTGGAATTACTGCAGAAGCATGAGCAAACCTTCAAGCAAAGAATCACTCCAAACTTGAAAACTGTATGTTTAGATGCATGTTAAGTAGTACATGGGAATCATGGGATTCCATTGAAATTCCTAGATAAGATCTCCATTATGCTGGATGAAAGTTAGTATGCACAGAGAAGCACAAGTGCAAGCTGTAAGTTCAGGACAGGGGGAACTCATTCACCAGTTACCTTCATGGACAAAACAGACTCCACTTGGGGAAATTAGTATGATTTATTGCCAGAGAAGTCAGAGTAGGATAATGAGAAATAAAACCAAACCTTAAAACACCGCCCACCCCTTCCTTTTTCACAGTTTCAATGTTACTCCTGATCTCATTTCTCTCCTTCCCTCAAAAGGCACCATGGGACAGAGAGCAAGGGTTGCAGACAGTTCATCACACGTTGTCTCTGCCACTTCTTCCTTTTCTGGGAGGAGGAGGGCTCCTCAAGCACTTCCCCTGCTCCACCTTGGGGTCCTCCAGGAGCTGCAGGTGGATGTCTGGTCCCACATGGACCTCCATGGGCTGCAGGGATGCAGCTGCCTCACCATGGGCAGCACCAGGGGCTGCAGGGGAGTCTCTGCTCCAGTGCCTGGAGCCCCTCCTGCCCCTCTTTCTGAATTGACCATGGGGTCTGCAGGGCTGTTGCTTTCACATATTCTCATTTCTCACTGTGGCTGATGTCTGGTTGGTTTTTCTCCCTTTTCTTATCTATGCTATCCCAGAGGTGCTACCACCGCCACTGGTGAGCTTGATCTTGCTCAGTAGTGGGTCTGTCCCGGAGCCATCTGGCATTGGCACTGTCAGATATGAGGGAAGCTTCTGGCAGCTTCTCAGAAGTCAACCTGTAGCCTCATTGCTACAAAAACTTGCCACCCAAACCCAAAACATTGGGCTACTGTATTTTCCAAGAGAACAGTTTTAAGAAATTTGGGATAGAAGGGTGAAAAAGAGTCAGTTTCAAATAATGCTTGCTAATGGCAGATGTGCAACTTCACTCCCCTGGAAAACAGTGAGTTTTGAATAAATAATTTGAAAAAAATAAGCTATTTGTGGAATTCTCAGTGAAAGCACAATCAACTCCAAGTTCTTGTTATTGAGGAACACAAATGTGTACATATACATATATATATATTTGTATATCTATATAAAGAAGACATTAATATAATAGTAATTATATTGTATTACATTATGAAGACTGAAATAATTATTAATTTCAGGAAAAAGTAATTCAGCTCCTAGTTCTTCCACATCCCTTTTTCGCAGCAATCTTTTGTTGGCAGTTGAGAGTGAGTTTTGGCTGTGTTAGTGATTCAGAGCAGTTGGATGTCCACCCTTCTGGTCAGTGCAATCCACATGCCTTCGTCTGGAGACTAGAAATGAATTTGCCAATAAATGAAATTAATATAAAAGAAAACTAGTTTTTCTCGTGACACCAAAGATCAATCTAGGCAAAGAGGAGAGGAGCAGAAGAAATATATTGTGATATTTTGCCCTGTTTCTTGCATTTCTATTTCAGGGTCAGTTTCAGCTAAAGGTAACAGTTTGGTGTTTGTTAAGACCCTGACTAAGGACAGATTGGAAAGGGACTATTAGGGAATGGGATGTGTCAGGTGTATTGCTTTGGAAAACTGGACCCAACCCTCAGGCTTGGGTTTGATATTCCTCTTACAAAATTACTTTAAAAAGAAAGATATAAAGTCTATAATTCTTGAAAAGCTGTGTTTGAAAATTAATTTAAACTTACACATAAACTGGTTTGCCTATATGTTCTCAGGCATTTCAGTCTGACTCAAAGACAAAAGTGGAAATGCTGTACTTTCCATATATTTTCATTGTGTGCTGTTCAAAAATCTATTATATTCATGCTTTAAGAGCAATCTTTCTAAAATCTCTGAAGAAGATCCTATAATAGATCTAGAAATCTTTGAATGTTGACTAAAATTATTTTTATAGATTTTTTTTCTTCAACATCCTGTTCCAAAGATGCAATTTCCTGTTACGTTTAAGTGATAACTGTTCCTCACAATGGTAAGAAAGAAGAACTTGATGTATTCTGCTGTGTTTACTTCAAAATGAGAACTTCAGCTCCGATTAAACAGAAAGGCACTTTTGATGTTACTTTATCTTTTCCATTTTGATATGGGATATTTGATTTTGGATACTGGACAATGAGATTACTTAGGATTCCTTCTATGTGATCAATTCCAGGCCACTGATGAGGTCTAGCCTTGGGAGGGTGGTTTTAGAGTAAATTTACATAGTTGTTAAATATGTAAAGTGGCAGAAAATCCAGCTGCCTTTCTTTGTTTATGGCTTGAGGTGGAAGTGGAGGAAGAGGAGGCAGTGGTGGTAAGTGCAGGACACTGAATTTTGCAATAGGTTTAGGAAGACAGCCAACATAAAGAGGAAAAAAATGTGAGCAGCAGCCAACACACAGGCTACTTTACTCAACTTAGATGAATGTTGATCTGTGTCTTGCACCAGGTCATGTAAAGCAAGAACAAGGGTAACGTTTCCAGCTATACCCTAATGTAAAATAATTGTGGTTTAACAATCCACACAACATATGTGACAATAATTAATTAACAGTTAGCCCTTTGTAGCACCCACAACACAGTGCTTCTAAGTATGGGCTTGGAGCCCTCTGTGCATTCATTTACCAAAGCCTCTGCACTTGAAATTCAAAATAATCAGTTTACCCTTTGATAAGTTAATCCTCCTGCTCCCTCCCACATCCTCTCTCCCAGACCCCACAAAGCCTCAGAAATCTGGGTTATGGAAAATTGCCAAATTGAACCCATTTAGGCCTCAATTACCAAAGTGATTGTATCCTAGGATTATACTGGAGTATGAGCTGTTCCCCTCTTGTCACACCACACTGCACCTACTGTGAGTGTGTGGGTCCATTGGTCTAAGCTAAATTTTACTCTCTGACCTAGCTCACTAGAAATGAGAGGAGGTTCTGGCCCTGGTTTTAAATATTTGAACAGGGTAAAAGCCAAGAAGGGTTGGAAATTATTTAGCCTGCTATTAGGAGATATAATTAGACATACTTGGGTATAATTAGACTTGGATTAAATAAAGGGGAAAAAAAAGCAGCATGCAAAAACAGCCTTGCTAACAGTAAAATCCCTTATACATGGAAATAGGGTGAAAATGTGTGAAAACCACAGTGGAAATTAAGTAGGTGACAGCATAGCTCTTTTATCTTGCATTATAGAGGATCAGTTTATACCCTTTGTTTGCTGAGTGAGGGACAAAGAGTGACCCTGGTAAGCCACGAGCACAGGCTATGGTTTGTGCTCAGGGCTGCCCTCATACCTGAGGTACCCCCATCTGGCCAGGAGCTGTTGAACAGGATGTGTCATCTCTCTCCAGCCCTGTGTGGGTTTCCTTGTGTAAGGCACAGTGTTATATTAGGTAAGATCTACAACGAGCCTTTTTCACTCCTTCAGCAAAGGTGGGGTTGTTTCTCAGAAGGCTCCATTAGGAGAATGGCGTAGGAAAGAATGATGCTGCTGCATCAAGCAATGACCCAGCAGAGAAAATCCTGAGACTCTTATGGGGATATGTTGAGAATTAAGACTTTTTAGCTCCACACAGAAACCATTCACAACTTAAGCCACAATTTTGCAGTTCTAGTAACTGAGGTTTACAAAGGTCCACCGCAGATATTTTCTCAGAAGATTAGCAAAAATAAAAACAAAACTGCATAGAGAAGATTACTAAGGTGGAAAAAGCAAGTACACAAAATTTACTGAATTCAAGTAACTTAAATTCAACTGTGTGCAATCCTAATTCTACCCTTTTGTGTGTTTTGATACAGTCTTTAATTGCATAATCACATACTATTTGGTGAATAATTCCAGACCCAGGGTTGATTTGGGATTGTGTGAAGTAAATAAGGCATGAGACCACACACAGTGAATGAAGTGGATAAAAAGGAATATTGAACAGCTGCCTTGTTTACTGAGTACCACCCACTAAATGAGGCAGCAATTCTCCAGAATTTAAAAAAAAAATTGTACATGATCAATATAATTAAATACTCAATCATAATGCTTAAGTACAGGGAAGAGCAGAGAGACTATGTGGGCAAATCAAGCCCCCTTCCCTAAATCTGTCATTTAGTCAAACCACACTTGTTTTGCTGTTTTTCACAGGTTCCAAGAATGTCTGTTCTCATTCTCTCCTCCCAGTGACCACAGTGCACTTCTGATTCAGTAAAACTAAATCCAACCTAGCTTCATTATAAAAGTTGGAATTGCTTTCTCAGCCTGTTTTCCTTTCATACAGTGTTATAGCAAGGGGGAAGTTCCATGACTGCATGACTAAGGGTATGTATATACCATATATAGAGCAAATTGCATTTGATCTGACATTCAGACAATGAATGTCACTCAGCACAAATAGCTTTTGTATTAGAATGTCAGCATGTCATTTATTGTCAAACCATTTCTTTTTCCATGCTCTAAAATAACATAAATCTCCATAGATAGTATGATATATCACTCAAACATATCATAGGAAAGTTTCATCATTCCATTTGCACAGGGATGTTTTGGGAGGATCTGGAAAAGTTTGCAAACTTCCTACCAAAGGTGTGGGTTGTGTGAAAGTCTTCCACTTCAAAAGCACAGAAACATAAACACACACACAAAAAAACTCACTCCTGAATAACCAAAATATGTTTGAATCTACATGTTTACAACTTTCAAAATCCTTATTCCATGCCTGATGACCTTTTAAAAAATAAAACATAAATCCAAGATCAGAGTGTCTAGCATTAAGGTTAATACATATCTGCATAAATTCAAAAGGGAGTGCATAATTCTCTCTAAAATGTTTATGAAAGAAAGTATAACCCAGTGGTAGAAGTGGAGGCCAGAAGCCAGCAAGGCGTTTCTGTTTGTGTCAGGATTTCTTTTTTTTTTTTTGGTCAACCTTTGGAAATCACATCATCTGTTTTTGCATGACATCCTCCCTTGTAACACAGAACTAATGTGCTTCATAACTTTTATAATGCATTTTGAACTCTGATGAAAGTCATTGCAAAATTGCAAAGTATTCTTAAAATTTGTCCAGAGCTGAAAACCCATCCATGTTGTCTGGTATTTTCTTCAGATATCACTGGGAATGAAGAATCCATTGGTCCTGATTTTCTAAAATATTTGGTTCTTCAAGGTATAGAAGCAAAACTTTTCATCACCTCTCATTTTAAGAACATGTAACTTTAATAAATTTACACATCTATCTTAAGCACAAATATTGAGTATTTTTCTTGACCTTTTGTGCAGCGCCTTTCCAGATCAATGTGCTACGCTGTTTCAGAATAATCTTGAGGTACATTGCTTCTCAGAAGTTGCTACCCTCTGCTTCAGAGATTCATACACTTTCTAGTACATGAAAAAAAATCTCTGGGTACTTCTTGCCTTCCTCACAGAGGTGTTGTGAGCCTTAATGTGGTATTCTTTGAGCTGCTTGAATGAAAGATGTTCAGTGAAGGTATTTTTATGTCTCATTAAGCAGGAAAAGAAGGATAAAGTGAAACTAGAAAACAAAGAAAGGAGAAGAAAATGCGGCTTTAAAGGGTATATGAGTCAGCAGTGTCAGTCGTGCAAGTTTGTTGGGTAACTGAGAGTCTCTTCATGTTCTAGAGCTTTGCTACACAGCAGGGAGATGCTTAAACAGATACTGTACCTACCATAAGAGTACACATGATGCTTGAAATCCCTTGTATTTGCTCAGTACCATCACGTACAATATATACAATACATCTTTGAATTGTTGCTGAATGGATAATCTATATTTCATAATTCAGACTGGCGGTATTTCCTTTGCATAATTATAACAGCAGGAAATATATAAGACCTTTGTGGAACTTGAAAACTCTATTGCCTTGGGCCATATTTAATGTGCAATAAATTATTCAGCAACAAAGCACTCTTCATTCTATTTACAGTAAGTTAGAACTAAGCGTGTGAGGTATACATAACTAACATGAAACAGAATTCACTATCGCTGCCAAGGCTGAAGTTTTTTCTGAAGCCATTAGTCTCATATTCAGTGAGCCAAATCCCCATCAGGTGAAAACTAACACAACCCCATTTACCTTGGAAGTGTGAAGAGTGACCTCTCTGATCTCCATCTGAGAATCAGAAAGGTCAAAGGATAACTGGTGGGGAATCTCACATTTACGTAGATTATAGGATATTCCTTTGTTTCCTTCTCTGTTCATCTACATGTAGTGCTCTTGAATGGCAGTCTGTCAACAACATTGTTGGAAAAGTAGTATTAGTTTCTCTGACTGGATCTATCAGTCTCTTTTAGCAAATGCCTCATCTCTGTTTATGGATAGTACCAGAACAGGTGATGTGCCATACCAGCCTTTGCTCCTGATAAAAAGATTTTTATGTTCCATGAAAGTTGTTTATCATGATCTACATTGAAGAGACCCATTTGATCCACGTAGATTTTCACATGCACAGACTGGACCATATAACTTATATATATATATATATATATATATAATTCTTTTCTACTAATGAACAAGCCATCATTACCAGGTACCTTAATGTTGTTCTAGATACAGCTAGTAAGATACATGTGCTACAAACTAGTGATGTAACAGGTGAAGATTTGCCTTATCGAGTAAGAGTTTAAGGTAAAATTACAAAAGTCAGAATTAAATTGTGTGCATATCAGCAGTTTTAAGAAGGGGAGGATTTCTGTGGCATATCAAAGGCAAAATAAGGCATTTTTTTTTTTATCTTAAATATACCAAATATTTGCTAATTGCTTTGTTCCCTCAGTTTCATAAAATAAGAAAATAAAACTTTTCCTTGTGTATGTTTCTAGATTCACACTTTCCAGCAATTCTCTTTTGACATCCAGCATTGTCTCCGTATTTGCAGTCTTTGCATTTCTGCAGAAAAAAAGCAGTCTATTTTACCTTCAACTGCTGCTAGTAGGGCAAAACTTTCTTAGCAGAAATCACATTTCCTTTCCAGTTTCAGCATATTATTGCACCTGTCTTCATTAGTGGGCATAGGAAGCACTCGGTCTTGCCAGGAGAGCTCCTGCAGACGTTCTACCCAAACCCTTGTGCTTTATGAGGCAATTTGATGTTCCTGATCATTAAAAAGATCATTGAAAAGATTAAGAAAAACTGTTGGCTCATGGAAGGTAAAAGAGGCAAGTTTAATGTCTGAAACGGTCAATTCCTAGAGGTTCCAGTGGGCCATGAAGTAACTTGATTTTTGCCAGATCCTGAATAAGAAAAGGTGGAAGTCAGCTTAGGTGAGAAAAAACAATTATCTACTCGTGCTCAGTGGAGTCAGCTTTTCCACATGTATGGTCGATAGTCTGGGTTCCTTAGAAGATGGAGGCAGCCTGGGTTTTTCTCACTGCTTAAAGCACAACCTCATGTTTTTGTAACAAAAACTAAGTTCATATCTTCACCCTCGAAAGTCACTTTACTCCATTGTCTTTAATGGATACAGGCCCACTGGAGTATCAGTGAGGAGGAGAGAGGAGTCTGCCACACACCCCTACCATGGCAGTCTGCAGGTGGGTGTTGAGTGTTCTTCCCTAGAAAGCAAAGATGTAGATTTCACTTCCTTCTGTAGGCAAAGGAACTCTGCTTATTTAGTTGCAGAATAAGCCACTGAGGAAAAATGAACTCTCTGCCTCTGGAAGAGGGAAACAGAAATCCCTTGGGAGATAGAAAAAGGTTTGTTTAAGTCATAATGTCACTGCAGGCTGAGTCCTGAGCTAGGTATTGAGTTGCTTATCACTGGGAGAAAGGCATGTGGCTGAGCATGGATAGAAACAGAACTGGCCACAGCTGAACTTATCTCTGGCTCATACCTCAGCGAGTACAGTCTTGTGTTTTCCACTTAGGTCAAACCTCTGGATCTTTCTCTCCTGATGCAGCCTATACCAGCATTCCATGAGCCCTTTTTTGCAGACTGTCTGCTTTCTCAGAGCTTATGTGGCACAAAGAGACAAGTCTTAGGCCAAGTTCACTCCTTAAAACTTAATTTGAAAAACTCCAAATTAAAGATTTTACTTTCCATGGAATTCCGATGGTGTGGAACTTGACTGTCAGCAGAAAGGAGCCTTTCAGTGTAACTCAGCTTTGATTCTGCAGCTTAAATTCTTGTAAAACTTTTATTACTAAAGAAGGATTTGCTGATGTACTATGTGTAGGAGCAGATACACTGAAATAAGAACAATAGAAAGAATAAATTTTATTTGGTCTTACAAATATATATAAGCTTCATGGAATCAGCTCAGCAAGTTTTAAATGTACTTACAGCAAGAAAAGTGTCTGCCTACCAAGTTCATGGTGGAAAATGAGAATCCTTTGCAGCTGTTGCTGTGTTATTTATAATACAAGTTTGGATCAAAAGATGGGTTTTAAAGAATTCCTAATGCTTTACTCTGCTGCCAAATATGTTCAGCTTTTAACAATGTCGAAACAGGCATTTCTACAGTGGCAGTTCCTCTAGGGTGATAAATCCCAGTTTATGTTTTACAGATGAAAGGTCTCCATGATCACTCTGCCTATGTTCAAAAGCCAGGATTCAAAAAAAAACACACAAAGCCAAAGTCTGAAATCATATGTAGTATTTGCCTTCATCCCATTCTACTCACTCTAATTAAAAAATAGGCATTTTTTCAATAAATATCTTCTATTAAGCATTTCATTTTCATTAAATGCTCCTTTCCACTCACATGCTTGGCATCAATGGTAGCTGTAGCTGGTCATTACGATCCATGTTTCTCGTGATTTTTGCATACTGAATCCTTTATTGCACTTCTAAATTGCTCAGAGTTTGTTTCTGTCTGACTTTGACAGGGCTTTGCAAGAAGTTCATGTGCTGGACAGTATGACTGCTAAGCTGAGATTTTGTATGCAGCTCTCTGAGCTGTTAAAGTGCCACTTTCTAATTCAAATAGAAATCACACATCACTGTGTAGTATTGTTTTTCTTCTCTACAGCTAATCCCTGTGTTGCAGTGGTGCCTTTCTATTACACTGATTACAAAGCAGAGTTTTAAGTCAAACAAGATTAAAAAACATAGTTCTGTGACTCCCAACCTAATTCCTGACAAATTGGTGATGCACCAGATGCTCCTTCCCTCGGGATGAATAGATACATGGCTCTCTTTGGTTTATCACTGCACAGACATGTTTACTCCACCCAAGTTTCTCACATGGGGTAGAAGAAAAGGCTGTTAGGGAGACATTCTCAAATGCCTTTGAGAATGAAAAGGGGAGAAGTCAGATTTCTTATTTCTTCACCTTTTGGTGCCCTTGTTCACATCTACTTTATTTCAGGAGTTTGGAGGAAGGAAGGAACTGGTATGTTGAGGTTTGAGCTGTTAAATTGTAGGAGCTAATGCTCATTCCATGAGCCAGACAGGAGAGTCTTCCCCGCACATAAAAGAAGGCCAAGAGCTGTCAAATAGCATGATCTAAAAATACGATGAAAACTTCAGCTTTTGTGCTGTGAACTTCTTAAAGAAGCCAGGAAGAAAGCAAGAATAATTTCAGAATAAAAGTAAAATCCTTCCCAAGCTACCTTTTCAACTCAAATTGCAGGAAATTGTAATTATTTATGGACTTCACTCATTTAAAGTCTGTGAAGTCCCTTAACCTTTGGTAAGCTAAAGCAGATCAGGAGTGCCAAGGTGATTTCTTTTCCACATAAACAGCTCCCGAAGGGACAGGGATTGGCAGGGACACCATGTGGCATTCTGCAACTCATGGTCTAGCTAATATTTCAGGAAACATGATACCTGTGAGCTACAGGCCCGGTCCTGCACCTATCAGTGTTTGTGGCAACATTACTAATGGTTTCATTAGGAGCAGGACCAAGCCTGCTTTCAGCATTAGACACTCTCAGTGCTTTAAAGGTGAGCAGAGGAATTGTGAAGAAGATTGAGACTCAAGAGGCAGATTTATGTCAATAGGAAGAGTAATCCCATTTGGATGTCTGTCCCTGTTTGTACTGGGGGGTTGTCATTTGCCTCTCTCTGGGCACAGGGATCCAGAGAGACCCAGTACATACAAGCAAGGATTTGCCTTTTCTGCCTGCAGCCAGTGTGAGAGACCTTTGCTCACACCCCAGTGCTGACTGTCGAGCCTGAGGACAGTGTTGGTGCAGCAGCTGCATGGGACGTTTCCAGTGACTGACAAAAGCATAAACTCCACTGTAGATATGGCCTGAGGCTGTTTGTGTGACCTGCCAGGATGATCTTTAATAGTTATTGCTGACTGTAAACTAGGTAGGCACCAGAACCCTAGCAGAGGTTTGTTCACCCATTCTACCTGCTACAGCTCCCAGCCTGGGGCTCTTTCAATAAAAGCCTGAACCTGAACATCACTAAATGGAGCCATCATACAAATGAGCTCTTTTACCCCCCTCACTAGCTAGGAAAAAAATAAGCTGCAGCAAAACTTTCTTCTGCACAAGATCCTCTACAACCTCAGGCTTCATTCAGTCAACACTGAACATGGAAGAAAAATATGTAAGATTGAGAAAAATGTTCTTTAAGACTTTAAGCTCCACCATAATTTCATCAGTAAAATATTCTTTAACACTAAATATTTAAAAAAATAGGAGAGGAGTCTCTGTTAGGCTGTTGTTGAAGCCTAAGTGCTATAAATGCAGGTTCAAAACTGGTTAAATTGAATTCACAGTATTGAATTCTTCTCCTTCTGGGGTAACTCCTCATCCTTTACCTTTTTTGACTATATATGGTTATTATATATGTTTTAAGTTACAGCTAAAACAATCCTTTTATCTGTAATTCCTTTTAAACAAAAGGAATGTTTATTTTATACTCATGAGGTAAAATAATCCCTAAAATTATATGCTTTTCTTTGTACTGATTGCTGGTTTTTTTTATTTACTTTCAGGTCCTAATCTCAATCTAGCAACTATCTCCTAGGTCTTTGCTGAAAAGTGTTTGAAAATTCAAGATCCCCTGAATCAGCAGCAGTAGAAGGGTACTTCAGTTAATTTAGCCAACATAATTGCTTCAGGAAAGGTCATGAAAAGTGTGCCTCTGGAACATTATATAGAACCAAAACCTAAATGTCATTAATCTCTACAAATACTGGCAGAAGAAAAAAAAAATCCTCTTCATACAGTAATGACATCTCCCAGGACTAAACAGTAACTTGATCATTTGGAATCATCAAAACAATGGCAAGGGAACTAAAAAAGAAAAATACTTAAGCTCTTTAGAAAGAAAAATTAGAATTTAATATGAATTAGTGTTGTGTTGCACAGAATATATGGTGACAGCAAGCTAGAAAGGGAGAAAAAGTGAAAGAAAGCAGTGCTTTTGCACTGCTGTTCTGTATTCTTGGTATATCCTTTCTTAACATAAGTGTTAACACTAAATAGAATGCAACATGGTGCCAAATGCTTCAGAGTTGATATGGACTGTGAGTAGGCTCTGTATGTAAATGTATCATTGCAAGGAGATGTGAGAAGAAACCGCTCCGCCTACAGAGAGAGGTGTAAATGGATGCATATACTCCACACAGGACCTGATGATAGCATGATTTTCATCTATAATCATTAAATGCTCTTAGTCCTCATTTCAAATGGACTTGTCCATTCTTTCTGAATTTTCAGTAAAGATATTGAACGTGCCTGTACAGACTGCCTGAGACAATTTTGCAAAATGTGAACACAACACGAAATCTTCCTTGTATGAAATTTTCGGGGGAGTATAGAGCAGAGTTTGAATAAACCTTCAGATTCACTGATGACACATAATGGTAGGAAGGGATGGATTGCATTATAGGTTAAACAAGTGTATTTCAGTTGGAAAAAACCCAGCAATTAGAAAACACTTTCCTTCACATTATTGAAAATGTGTGTCTGCCTGCCTTTTAATTACAGTGTGTGGAGACACTCTGCTGAATCACCCAACTTGGTATGTTCTAGAGAGCTTATTGTCATCATCTTCCTCCATGGACTCCATCTCTCTCCTGATAAGAGAGAACAAAAACAAGAGCTATGATCTGAGGCTGACTCATTAAAAATTCCACAGACAGACGATGCATTAGAGATTTTCAAATCATTAGCCTAAGCAAATATCAGGTTGCACACCAAAACAAATAACAGAAGAGACCAACCATCAGATGGTTGGTCTCAGCTTTAAGTCAAGCCCTTGGAAATCATACTCAAACAAAATTATGACCCCTTTGTGGAAGAACCATTATTCTGTCCACTCATGTAAGAGGTTAAAACAGGATACCATTTGCTAGGAGTTTGTCCTTAATACATGCAAAATTAAGTGGGTTTGGAATGTGACCTTCTGTGAACAAAGTTACAGGCAAACTCTTCAGTTCATGAAAGATAGCAAGTGTGATGTTAAACTAGATTTACAGCATTGATTTGGAGAGCATAATGTGACTGTGTTCTATCTGTGCTGCAAGATGAATAGTGCTTTACCTGAGGAAAAAATGGTTCTGGTATTTTTACTAAAAAAAGTGATCAGCAATGATGATGTTAGAATTCTGTCTGCTCAAGAACTGCTTTCTGTCTGTCTTTGAAGTTTCACCTTCCTATGTTCATGTTTGCTCATGGCCATCTCTAAAATTTTAGTGGCAAATGAATGAGTTGTTACTAATATGTCCAGAACTGTAATTTCATAAATGTAGCCTCTCTAATCTGCTTTATTTCTTAACATGAAGAACTTTGAAAACAGACAAATTTCAGTGCACCCTAAGAAGACTGAAAAGCGTGCCAAAATTAAAGAGAACTGTGACAAATTTTGCAGATTACTAGAAGTGAATAGCGTAACATAAGTAGCAACATGCTATTTAAAACAATGGGTGCCTCCTTTCTGTAAGTCAACATATATTTTCATTTGTGAAAATGCAAGTGATATGGGATTGATCCTTTTGAAAAACTGGAAATTACCCATACACTGATACTTTTCCTTTTGGGTCAAGATTCAAAGATACAGAGCATTCTGCTTTGCACATTTTTGAAATTGTGTCATTTGTTTAGCGTTTTTGAGAGCTTCTTGTGCTCTTGGGACCTTCTTGGGAGTTTTCACGTTATACTTCTTTAAAAATATACAATTGGAATTTTTATTTTTGGAAACAAAATCTTTTTTGTCCTTGTATATCCTGGACCATACGCAATGGAAGTGATCTCTACAATGTATAGAAGGTGTATACCTGTATTACCCTGCTACTCTAACTTAGTTTGGAAGTGATCCAGTACTTGATTCAAATACATTTTTGAGGGCTGAAAGAACATGATCATGCCTGTTGACTCCACTGAATTTCCTAGCAACCATTATTCCTTGTTTTCCCTTTGTATTTTTTTATATATCACGTTTCCCTAGCTTCCAGTAAACTGAAAAACTTTCCTTTCTTGGGAACTAAGGACATCTTAAAGCATTAAATCAGAGTGGTGGCACAGATGCCACTCTTCTGACTTGTATCAGTGAGATGCAAGTCACAGGACAGAGAGGCTGTGGGGAGGAACTGGTCAGATACAAAGCACATTAGTTGGTTATGTTGCCCATTCACATGATATAATCCTGATTTTGGTATTATGATATACTGGCCTTTAAGTTTACTGACTAAAGGGAACAATTATGTAACTGGAATCAGCTAAACCAAACAGAGCAAAAATGTGAAGACATAGAATTCAGACCTAGAAAAGTACTAGTACAGAAATATAAAGTGCTGCTCAAAAATTTCACTGAAGGACCAGTTTATTACAGTGTTAAAAATGTTTTCCATTTAAAGAGATCTTCCAAATATAATATAGCTCCTTTTAGTCTTCTGTGTTAACAAGATAACTTACTTATTTTGTTAGAGATACTAAATGGTCCATGAGTCCAAGTGGATGTGAGAACAGATGGGCAGAGTCATGTATTAGTGCTTTGTTTCCTTTTTTAAATTTACTTTAAATACCAGCAGGTGTAATATGCTTTTAAGTAGAGCAGGTCCTGATTAGCTGAAAATAGCTAGTGCTATTTAAAAACATGGCCCTTCAAAGAACAGGTAGCTCTGGAAGGGCTCCTGGGGTAGAGTGGGAAAGAGGTCTAGGCACAACTGAATAGCTGGCTCTGAAACCTGATAAGATTAGTCTGGGTTGGGTCTGGGATTTTGTAGTGGTTGAGTATGTTCCTAAAAAGTTCTTTATGCAATGACTGCAAGAGGAAGAGGACAGGACAGGAAACAGGTGTGGAGGTGGCTGTAAGACCTGGCTGAACATGGAATAGTCCTCCTTTTAACAGGAGAAGTTGAGATGCAGAGCAGTATGGAATCACAGCAAAGGTAGCCCATGCCACCTAAAGTAGTCTTGGGGAATCTGCATTGTCCTTCTCTCCTTGTCAAGTTTGTTTTCATCTTCCAAAGGATCATTATCTGAAATAACTCAAACTCTCTAAAATGTGCTTTTTCTTCCTTGTTTTTCAATCCTGTTTTCAACTACCAGCTACTTGATATTTTTTTTCCACTGCTGCGCAGTGTTTTTTGGTTTAAATCTTTAGATCTTTAGGGTAAGATTTGAGCCTTAATGGGCTGAAAGACCAGTGAAGCTATGGTGGGAGCTCAAGTGTTGCTGAGGGAATTCAAGGCTGTCTCCACAGCCTCTCTTCTGGAACTAGCTGTACACATACTACCCAGGACATCACCCTGGAAAGCTGCCACCCAGGTAGCTGCAGAGCTTAGCTGACTTTGCCTTGCTAGGAATCGCCCTTTTGGTTCCCAGTTTATTTGCTTTTTTTCCACCTGGGACAATTCTGTGCTGCAGCTCAAGCTCAGAACAGAGGCTGCTCTCTGAGGAAAAAGGAGGTCAGGGGTCTGATGCCAAGGAGTTCAGAATTTCACCCAGATGGGTTTTTACTACCATATGCAATTAAGTAGAATTTATTTTTACTGAAGAAGAATGTAAAGGGGTTTGAAGTGTCCTTTCTGCAAGAGAAACTTAAGCTGTGACAGACAAGCTGCCACGAGTACTCAAGACTATGAAGAACTCTTAGGCTTTTGTTTTGCCATTTGAGTTATAAAGGTTGGGTCTTGGGAAAGGGGAATGAGCACACAGTGCATGTTCTACTCCAAGAAGAGTGGGTACTTGGGCACGTAATTACATCTTCTCTCCCCAGCTTCCTTTTGAATGGTAAGCAGTGTGCTTCAGAGACCATCTCTTGGACTTCATTAGGGATTTTGCTCTCTGGAAAGAGGGTAGTGGTTTAAAAGCCATTTGTTTGGTTTGGGTTTTTTATTTAGAGAATTCAAACCTAACACTGGACTAATGCCCAAGAACTGGGAAAGGAAGAAGCCTTGAATTAGTCTTAAACACTAGACAGAGGTAGTAATAAATGTAATGGTTTTGTGTTGTATTATAGAAGCCAATTGTTGCCATCCAGCAGCAATGCAAGTAGTGTGTGTTGTGGATATTGTTGTACCCTCTATTCTTTCCCAGCCCCAGCAATGATCTGCTCCATAAGTCCTCATTTCTAGAGCAGTTTGTGTAACTTAAACATGCTAGCATTTTTAGAATAGACTGAAAAAAATCCAGCCTAATGTTGTACCTACATCATTTTGGCTACATATCACTTCTACATGGTATTTTGTGCCATTTTCCTTGTTTTGTATTTGATGTGTTATCGACTGTCTTGACTTGCAGATATGCTTCACTACCCATTGATTGTATCTAATGTTTTCCCTGTTCTTTTCCAATGTTTCTATTTTTCCACTTCATAGTCCTTTCCCCCATTTACTTGATTCTTGTCTTCAGACCTTACGTCCTTCCTGATATCATCAGATTGCTTTTCTGCTGAAGGATAGGAACTGTCAGGGCCTTACAGATTATCTCACAGCTTAAAAAAAAAAAAAAAAAAAAAAAAAAAAAAAGTTGGATTTGCTTGTAGCTCTTGCTTAGTTCCTTTGTCTACACATCAGTCACGAATCAACAAAGTCAACATGACGAGCTAGTAATGTTATTTTTTTTTGTTGTTGTTTTTACTTTAAAATAAAACCTTCTTGTCTAGATCCTACAGAGTTTCCATCTCTAACATTGTGTTATGATGTGCTATGCTATGACTCCTCCGTAGACATTTATAAGAGTTAAAAGATCAGGTATTTTTTCTGAAACAAAAACTTGCTTGCATGCCAAGAAAAATAACCATTAAGACTACGTGTAACAATGCCATCTGGTGACTCCTGCCATAACATGCTTCCTCCTCTGTCTCCCACTGCTTCCCCCCTCCCGTTACCATTCATGTCATCACTCACCTCCCTAACTCTTCTTTTCCTTGTCTTTCCTCCTCCTCCTCTATCACAGTATTTTTGAGAGCTGTAATCACCTTTTACCGTAAAAATAGGATCACACAATCGCAGAATGGCCTGGTTGGAAAGGACCTTAAGGATCATATGGTTTCAACACCCCTGCCATAATGCCTCCTTTTTAGTCATGGTCTCTTTCTATGATCATGTCCTTGCACCACCACCACCACAATATAGACTCAGTGCTCAATCCTCCCTCTCATTTTAGTCTGTGTTTGCTCTCTCAGTTTGAAACTTTCCCAAGTTTCTGTACTCAGTGTTCATCTCTAAAGTGGCTTGTAGCCCTGTCTACTGACAGGACAAATCTATGTATTGACTTCTACTGCTGTTTATAACAGAACCACTTTCTACTGCTTCTCCTTTCCCATTACTCATGTCCTCTGGAGTCCAATGCAGAAGATACCTTATTACTAGGAAATAAAAATAGCAAGGAAATGGTACTGGTAGAATGCTTGAGATAGTGATTCATCAGCATCTCAAAATTTATGCTTAACCAGAAAAAAAATCAAAAAGAGATATAAACTTTTTTTTTTTCACATATGAAAGATGTCTACAATGGAAGAGTTAGATCTCTTACCTGCCTCATTTTAAAATATATATTAAAAAGTTGCTTCATTGTGTCTTATGAGGGCCTAATTGGAATAGTCTCCTGGCAATAGATGACTGAGAAAAAATGGCAAGTTCAGACTACAAAAACATAGCAAAGTTTTATTCATGAAGAGCTGCCAATGGAATGACTGAAGCTAGGGGATTGAAGGCCTCTATTTTCACTTCTGAAAAAATAAGATACAGTTGAAAATTCAGGCCTGTAGTGCTGAGAATGTCTTCCTGACAGGAGTCAAACAAATTATGAACCACTCTAGCCCTGAACCTGTCCTAGAACTAAGGGGTCTTGATGTAGTCATGGCATGTATAGACAGAAGTTGCATCTCAATGAAATTGCAGTTGCAGAAATTGAAGAAGGATCTTTTAAGAAATGGTCTTGTGAGGCAAAGTGTGAAAGAAATCAAAATGTGAAATTATGAGTGGAGTGTTTAGCTTAAAAAGTTTGGATGTGAGAAAGCTCATATCTTGGGTTTTCTCTGTACTTTGTGGAGCACCTTCTAACTCAATAACTGCTTTCCCCCCAGTGATATCCTGAGTGAATCTGGTTATTTATGTCTTCTAAGGGCTCTAGAAAATAGTAATTCTGTCACAACAATTTTCTTCCTCTCTCCTATTCCAATCTTTTCTACTTGTGTGATTCTGTTCTGTAGTGATACCTCTGAAACAGACTTCTTCATGTCTTTGAAGACTTCTGTTTTTCTTTTCATTCTAACTCTTTACTTAAACTTACCATCTCTCACTCTGTCACTATAACAAGGTGAAATGGATGGGACCAAATAGAACTTTCTTCCACATTTCCTTCCAAACTTTGGATGAGATCATCAGCTAATGAAAGTCATCATAGTTCCAAAACTACAAAATTCAAAATTGAAAATTGGTAATAAATGTTAGCACTGAAGGTCTAATGATTCCCTCACTATCTTTCTTTTCCCACCTGTTTGCCTCCATGCCTGAAAGTATTGCCATTCTTTTCACTGCCCAGCACCAAACTTCCCTTTCCCTTGTTGGAAGTGAAACGCAATGGAGACAGACTGTGCAATGTTAAGGAGGTGAAAGTCCTGTTCATTTTTTTGGCAGATTCCAAAGCAACACTCTCAGGCACACTATATGATTCTTGGGGCCATCCTGTGCAGGGCCAGAAGTTTCACTTCAATGATCCTGTAGGGTCCCTTCAAACTCAGGATATGGAGTCTATGATTCTGTGTAACAGAGCTCCCTTTAAACGATGACCAACAACCCACTTTGCAGATTGATAACAATTTGCTGTGCATGGCTTTGTTTTGCAATTTAACCTAACTGCTCTGCATCACAAGTGCTTAAAAAGCATAAAAGACACGAGGATATTACAAGTATCCAATGCAATACATTACATTTGTATGCATACCAGGGTATAAATATGCAGGGCACGTGCCTGGACTATTAATCAAATTCTTTATTAAGGTCTTAAAACAGTATGCATCTATGAATAATGCATTATTTCATAGCATATTGTTCACCTTATTTAAAAACATGGAGCTATCCTGCATATGTAGAATTTTATCCCTTGCACGTAGAATTTTGGGGGTGGTTTTCACAGGAGATTTATTAGAGTGTCTGAAACAATTCTAATAAGAAGTGAGCCATTGAATCTGCCACTTCATGAATAGAACTGGTAGTAAAGCATCCGCACAGCTGCAGGATCTATCTACTGCAATAATTTTAGATCAAGTGTTTTGTATTTGCTTACAAAGCACCCTCTGCTGTTTGAGCTGCTACATGCTTTGTAGATAAAACTGCTTTTTGGAAAGATCAAAAACCTTTTTGTGGGACACTATAAGAGCTACAAAAATATCCAGAGAGAATCTTATCAATCTTGCACCTATAATACACATTGTTTCACTGGCATTTAGAAGCCTCACGGGGCTAGGAAACAGGTTGTCATATCAGTAACCTGTTTTCTTATCCAAGTAAAAACAAAGTTGAAACAGATCTAACAGTAAGGCTACCAAATTCATTAAATGGGAAAAGTTCTTCCATGTTTGCTAGATTTGCAGAAGGACAATGGACTCTCCCCTACTGTAAATGCAATTCCTCATTTGAAACTTGTATCTCACATGAGAGGGCAATATAGCGTGGACATCAGCTGCTTAACATAATTATTATTTCATGGTTATGGCTTAAGGGTTTAAGATTTGCATGGATCTTTCTTTGGAACAGGAGTCTGGAGATGGGCTATAGCAGGGGTTTTTCTGGACCTTGTCAAGTGCTGCTGTGCAGAGCTTTTCTCAAAGCCTCCATGAAGTATTGAGCTGTGCACCTTGCTTCCTTTGTCCATCTGTTCTTGTGACTGCCAGGAGAATCAGTGGGACACTGTACTAGAGCACAGGTTCCAAATGAGAACAAAACCAAAGATATTTGACACATCGGAGGCCAGGGTTGGATTAGCTCATTTACACTGACTGAAAATGAAGTGCAAAGTCCAGCTGAAAACTGAAAGAGTAAATCTGCAAAAACTGGGAAGAGGAGATCTCCTAAGGCTGGATAACATGCAGGGAAGGAATCATAACAGCCCCTGAAGTTGGCAGCTATCTGGTATATGTTCAATGGCACTGCAATGAAAGGAGCAAAACATTTACTTGCTTTAAGAATAACTTATTCTCCATGTGCACTTCAAGGGCATTTGCAATACATGTTGATATTCCTTGCCATGACTGAGCATGTCTAATTTATTAAGTTGCTTGGGAGTTTTTCTAAGAAAAATCACTTCAAAAGAAAAAGCAATTTCGGCAGAAATTGTAATATTCCATGAAAGAAATTAAAGAATTGAAACAAAATACATTGTTGAAAGCCACTGAAAATCAAACCATTTAAATTCCTTGAACTGAACACAAAAATAACTTCAGTTTATCTCAGATACTGGGCAATACCATAGCAAATGGTTTGCTAAGGTTTAACTGCTCAAATTTGATTTGTGACTTTTGGCTACGAGACATGCTGTACCTGGTAATCTCCAGGTTGAAAACCTGTCCCAGAAGATGGACCTTATTATGGAGCCTCATGCTGGATGCCTGGAACCACAAATGATTGCTGACAATTTGGGTCAGCACATATTAGAGACTGGGCTGTCAGAAATACTCAGTACTGATCTAGCTCTGCTCCCATTGACGTCACTGGGAGCGAGTCAATTTGACTTCAACTGGAACAAAGTCAGGCTGATGCTGAGTTGCTTTGAGATCTCCACCCCATATCTTCCTCATTGCATTAATTAATTATTGCTCAAGTTGCAGCTTAATTTAATAATGTCTCCCAAAACATGATGAGCTTTGTTGTATTTACTTCTTTACCATCACTCTGTCAGTTTAGCAGCAATGTGAAAACATAGTGGTGTCAGAGTAACAATTTTCAATTTTTTCCTCTAGAATTCAGTTTTGTGAAATGCAGTGTCAGCTGTGTATATGAGAAACATTGAAATAACCTTATGTATATCTCATTTAGTCTACAGGTATCTCTCTGTAGATCACCTGTGTATTTTGAGCAACCTGAATAATTACATAACATGGATGTTAACAATACTGTGTTTCTGATTCAAGCAGTGTTCTATACGTAGAATAAAAGGGAAAGCAAGATAAATAAAAAATCTGAAGGGACAATATTTACAGAGACTCCCTTACCAATGTGCCAATCTGTTTGCTTGAAAAAAAATCACACACACACAACAAATTCCCAGAGATGCCCATGTCCGTTTTGTGTGGTGGGTGAGCTTTTTTTTTCCCTGAGCATTGTTTACAGTAGATGTCTCTCTCTTTCAAGCTGTAAAAGGAAGGCCTCATCCTTCCTTGCACACCAACCTAGAGAAGCCAAGTTTTTAAAAAATTATACAGTTTAAGACACAGGTGATGGGAAATGGTCATTTCTGCTATTGTTATCTTGACTCTTGCACAGTTTTGGCAGAGGCCAACTTGTACTCAGTCAAACAACACCTAGACATGACTCAGGAGCCAGCACAGGCCAAAAGTTGACAAAGGGAAACGTAGGTGGCATCAGCCAGTTCTGGAGGCTAAGAGATCTAGAGTGTGGCTGCCAAGTACAGCAGCTGGGCTCAGGCACAGAGCACGGCCTGCAACTGCTTAGTTACCTCGTGCAGGTGTGGACTAAGATACATAGATAGGTGAAAGGATGGAAAGTATAACACAAGTCAGCTTGGGAGACAGTGTTATACAGTCTTGTGAAAGGCCCTGAGCTGTGATTAATGTTTGTGATGCGAAAAGAACACATGATCACTGCAGTAAAACACAACAATTTATGTGACAATCACAGCATCCTAAAGGCTGGGAGGGAAGGACCCTGGGCCACTCTGATCTCTTATTCCTACCAATTTCAGCACAGCAGGGTCCTTAGGGTCCCATATACCTAAGGTGGGGTTGTTTCCAAGGATGGGGTTCCCTCTCTGAGCAACCTGCTCCAATATTTTACTACCCTCATTTTAAGTTTCCCTGCTATCAGGTAGGAATTTCCTGTATTATAGCTGGTAACTGCTGCCTCTTCTCCTCCCAATCTGCACCTCTGTTTCTGTCCTTTCTACATGCTCCTAATAGACTGTTGCAGACAGCAAAAGGATCCCCCTCGGCCATCTCTTCCTAAGGCTAAACCAACCCCATTCCCTCAGCTGTTCTGCTGTACCCTGTGTTCCAGCTTGATGGTCTGTCACTGCAATTGATACAACATGGCAACCGTCTTCTCGAGGAGCTGCAAAAAGGACAAAATATCCAAATGTGGTCTCACATGTGCCAAACAGCAGGGCAGGATCACTGCTCTGGAGCTGTTGGTTCTACCCTGATGCAGGCCAGGATGTAGATGGTTTCCCTTGCTACAAAGTCACCTTGCTGATTCCTGCACAGTTTGCTGATGAAGAAAAAGCCCTGCACAGGGCTTTTTCTGCAAAGCCACTTTCTTTAGAAATCTTCTTTCTTAAGAATCACAACTTATAAGGGTGACACTAAAATCTGCGTTCCCTAGAGTCTGTACAGTGCTGCTAGTTTCCCCCAAAGATTTGGGTGTTAGTGACCACATCCTGTTTCATTGGGATACCCAATACATGGAGATACCACACCCAGTGAGTCTGCAAATTACAATAAACAAAAGCCCTCTGATATATAGCCAACCATCTCACCATTCTGTCCCTTCACTCAAGCAGCCCTTGAATGAATGAGGTGAATCATCCCTGTGCTACAACATATGGAGCAATTCTCAGAGTGAGCATTCATTGATGTGGTCCATCATTCATAAAGCTTCCCAGTAGAGAAGATGCTTGGTCAGTGAAATCAAAATTGATGATCTGTGTTCTGCAGCAGAGATTAGATTGATCTCAGCCCCAGCATAATCAAATTACCATTGCACTGGGTTTAAAGTGAGTAGAATAGAGCCTAGTATAAAAAGGCTTTTCTTGTACACTTCAGGCTATTGATCATGCTACTGCAAAGAGAGAAGAAGATTGGTGTAAAATGGTAGTAAATCAGAATAGTGGTGTTTTCTGTGAGTTTTGGTAACACAAAATTCTCTACAACTAAGGTTGGACTCCTCACATTTTAGTTATTAAGGTGGAAACAACTGACAGAGGAACTGATTTTCCAGTTTCCTACTAAACTATAGAATTAAAGCCTTAAAAAATTAATAAAGTCAGTAAAAGATGTGATTTTATGTCTGAGGGAAGGCTAGTCTTGAAATTGCATGAATATAGGTATATCACAGCTAAACATTACTGCCTTCCCCACAAAAAAAGGAAACCCAGACTTTCACCACAAAGTATTTTACCCAGGCATCTCGAAGATGCTTTGTTTGCCTCCTATCTCCCTGGGAACAGCTGGTTTCTCTGGGACACCCAACTAAAAATAACACTGAGAATATTTTTTACTTCAGGGATAATAGTATGTAGGCTTCTTGAATTGTATGTAGTATGTAGCTTCTTGTGAAAGGATGAATTAAATTTCTCAGGACTGTGGATGTTTGGAATATTGGAAACACTGGTGAGCATAGCTAGAAAATTTTACTTTTGAATCATAACCCAGAATCCTGATTGCAATCAGCAGAAAACAGCTTATTTGCCATAAGGCAAAATTTTGAGGACCTTATTTAGATCAGTGTTGGATTAACACCCATTTTCTTACCTAAAATTTGGCAGTATAAGGGCATCAGGATTTATATCCTTGGTTCAAAGGAGATACTGCCAAGTATACTCTATGACCCTCAATAGGCAAAATGAATCATACATTCACACCTACATATCCAAAACATGCAGCAAAGTTTTTATCTGACTGTCTAAGCAATCTACTTGATTCCCAAGATAAAGGGATGAGTGGTGCATAAGCTGTATGCAAAGAAAATTTTTTTGTTCGTGGAAAGAAGTCAGAAATAACCTCAGGCTGGATCAGCAGGTAATAGAATGGTGGTACAGTTTCCAAACAAAGTCAGATATGCCTAAAATTGCTGACTGTTACCACTCTGAGAAAAGTGGCTTTAGATCTTCAATATGACTTGTAAGAATCTTTTATAGAAGGAAGGTGCTGAAGGGACCAAAATGTCTTTTTGCAGTTCTAAAAAAAGAGGAGATGAAGGGCTCTTCCCAGCCAGGGTCAGCACCAGCTGGCACAGCTGCCCAGAGATGAGGGACTCTGTGGTGCTCCTGTCCAAAAGGCAGAGTCCTGCCCAGCTGCCATGCTCTTGCTCTTAACTAGTGATGTATAGGGAAGGCTATTCTAGTATTTCTACTTTCTTTTCCATTATTGGATATCCAGCAGCTGAGAGGGAGATATTCTGGTCTTAAGCATGCTATGGTATAAAAAAGCTGCCAAAAGACATCATGGTTACACTGAGTTTGATTGAACAATCCAAAATATTTGCAGCTCAGTATTGCCAATTAAAAAGACTTGCCAATTATCAACTGCTTGTAGCAGGGAAAATGTTCATTAGCTTACAAATCAAATTATGTGTTACATACAAATAAATTTGTATTAACAGATTAGAAGCAAGTGGTTGTCCTCTCTACCTTTAAGATAGTTTGCGTAAAGTGCTATTAATAACAATAAAAAATAATAAAGATTTGAAAAAATGGGCACATGGTAAGCAGAAATCGTGATGTGCTCTCCCACTTTCTTACACTTGCCAAAACCTCCAGGGTAAGTGTTTACTAGCAAACAATAAAACATAACACATATAGACAAGGTAGAATGATTTAATTTCACTACTCTAGACCCAGGGGTGTTTGTTACAGTGATAAAATCTTCAATGAGATGATGTTATATTTCTGTTACTTCATATTTGCACAAGCACCAGGAGTGAAATTTTGTTCACTGTTCTGTTTTTCAAAATGAATTTTTAAATCTATGGATTTCTGTTGTGATTGAAACAGGAAAGAATACAGCAAAACTATCAAACAGAACAACAAGCCATTATCACCACAAATAGATCATTTTAGTTGCCATGGGTAACCAGTGCCAGTAAGGTATTCAGGCACTGTAGCCACCAGCACTGATACCCTGCTCTGAAAGTGCTGACTGTGCGTAACATTGCAAACTTCAATAATTATTATGTGTAGGAGGGTGGTGGCACAACAGGATATATACCTGTAATGAGTCATTCTTTAAATAGCTTATTTTATCATCTTCAAATAAAGGGGGAGGGATTTATTCTGTACAACGTAGTTTGAAAAGCCTGAATTATTAATAAACTGAAATGGCAGCAAGACAGGAAAAATTGGACAAATACACACACACGCACACATAATATAAAAGCTTAATGATAATAAGATTGAAGGAAAGCACTTCTGCAAAAGCACAAAGCATTAATCAAGTAACATACAGAAGTATTGTCACAAGTTTGCAGCCATAATCCAGGTACTCATGAATGTGTAAATGTACAGAGCCAGCAGGTAAAGTGTCAGTAACTGCAGCTCAAGGACATCCAGACTTTCACAGACCACTGGCTGTGGGTGTGCTCAGCACAGTAGTTTCAAATAGGCAGTTTGTTTTTTCTTTCACAGGAAAAAGGACAAGATCACAAAGACTAAGGAGAGTCACGACATGAAGAGGAAGCATCCTGAGGAGACTTTCATCTTCTGGTGGGAAATGTTGATAACTCAATATATAATACTCCTTATTCTGTGGCAAAATTGAATAATGCATGTTGTTGTCCCTTCTCACAGAGACACAGCAGGTAGCAAAAATGTGGATGTGCACTGTGAATGGGAACGGTCACTCATTCAGTGAGGGGATTGCACAGTTCTTGTTAGTTTGATTTTAAAGCAGACTTATAGCAGGAATCATAGATTTTCAGGGTGAAAAGGCTGAAAATCTATGATTCCTTCCAAGGCTGGGGACCCAAAAACATCAAACAAGGACAGAGAGTAGGTGACCAACAGTCCTTCTGCCATCTCCTGCTGAAGTGCAGGGGAGGAGAATCAGAGGAATGAAGAGAAGGGAACAACTGAGACTGTGTTCCAGGTTCCCAGCTAAATTTGAAAAGTCTGAAGGCCTTTTGGCTGAAGGATGCAGTGTGCTTTACATGCATGTCTATATGTAGGTATCTATATCTAAAAAAAAACCAAACCAAACAAAATATACCTAATTCACCACATTGAGGCAGATCAACAGAGACAAGAAAACACAAACAATTTTCAACAGACATCCATATCCAGTGATGAAGTGTCTATAGACCACTTAGTTACTGGGGCCTCTCAAAAGGACTGAGAACAAATTACCAAGAATGGATGTCTTTTTCCCCCATATGCTTCCTTTGTTTTCTTTGCTGAACATACCTTCTTAGTCTCTCCATAGGGCCACGTAAAACAAGGGATTTCTATCCCCTTGCCAGCTCCCTTTGTGGCTGAAGTCTTTCCTTCCATATTGCTCATGAAGCTCTTCTAGAAACTCAACTCCCTCTCCCACGAGCTTTTCTTTGTGTGTTTTCTAAGCTCTTGTTTGTTGCTGTTCTTTCAGACATCTCTATGCTGCATTGGCATGCATTTGTGAAAGTCCAGTGCTGGATGTGGTGTTTAAGCAGCTGCATCAGTGGCATTACTGAGTGCATCAAATAGAACAACTCTCTCATATGCAACATTCAACATTCTTAACATATGGAGAAGATTCACCTTTTTTTTACCACGACATTATGTTGATTTATGTTTTGTTTGTGAGCAACAGCTCATAAGTCTCTATACTGCTATACTGCTAAAAGTACAAAGTTGTAAGAATGTGCTCTTTGTACTTGTCTTAATTTCATATTGTTATTTGCTGAAGCAATCTCCTTTTCTTTTTGCCTCCCGAAAGCTTCTATTCTTTTACCCATTTTATATTTTTGAATGTCACACTCAAATTTTATATGTGGATTCTTTTTTTCCAAAATCTAGTTGATAGCATTTATTACGATTTGTGTAAAATAGATTATCCAGTGACCTCCCCTGCTCAGGCACACACCAACCCAAGCTTGTTTATGGTAAATTATAAATGCACCTGATAGACATTAAGTATAAAATGTAATTCTTCACCTTGTGAGGCTTATCATGATCACATTTTTAAGGCCAGGTATATTGCTTGCCTTTCTCCAGCCTTATGGAACATTCCCTACCTTATCCTCTCCTTGAAAAGGTCACTGTCTCAGAAACTGCTCCAAGGCCCTCCTGAAGTGTTCTCCAATGACACCTTAGGACCTGCTGAGTTTAACACACCTATCTTATAAAAAGTATTCTAGTTTTGGTCATCTCTACCCTATAGTATCAATATTGAGGAAGGATTGTGCTGTGGCAAGATAAGAATTTGTTCTGCTTTCCTTCAGTTATATGTCCATACATGGAATGCTTTGTAGTCAAGTATTTTGCCACAAGCTATGGAATGGAAAACAATTATTTCATCTTTTTTTTTTGAACCCTTGACTGGACTCATCTCTTCTGAAATGGCAGTAGGTGTATCATTTATCTAATTAAGATTTAACCGGATTTTTAATTTCTGTTGTTATTGTTATTTTTAAATTATTCTCATAAAGAGTGGAGTGCTGTAGCTTTCTCTGAATCACTCAGTTTTATAATTTTCCATGTTGAACTGGATAGTTACTTCTTCTTTGTTATTTTCTTATTTCTGGTACTGTTCTACTCTTAAAGCAGAATGAGAAAAGAATTTTTCTTTTCTTGTTTTTTTTTTTTTTTTGGTTATTTTGTTTGTTTGTTTGTTTGTTTTTGTTATTGTTGTTTTGTTTTGGGGTTTTTTGTGTGGTTTTGTTTGTGGTTCTTTGTGTTTGGTTGTTTTATTGGTTGTTTTTTTTTTTTTGTAATTTTACATATTTTCCCCATTTTACACTTGCCCTTCATTATATATGTTTCTACATTTTTTATGATGCTTTTAAAAACCATTCAGATAAGCAGTGAACAGCTAATGTAGCTTTATAAGTCTGCTTTTATGATTACTCTCTTTTATTGGTTTATTTTGGGACAGTTCACCATTATACAGCAATAGTCTGATCTCATATGGTTTACTAATTTCCACATTACCTTATTAAGAAGCCCAACCTGCAAGTCCTGTGGTTTTGGGGTTTTCTATTCTTGTATCATTAATTTTCTTTATTCAAACATTTAATTTTCCCAAGCATAATTATTTCTACATTATAAGTTTAAGCAAAACTGTTTCTCGTTCAATTCCCATTTTGGCCAGTCTTCTCATCATGTATCTCAGCCTGTATCTAGGCTCTTGTAGTATGTGAAGGAGAATTCAGCAGACTCCCTGTAGACACTGCTGAGAGGTGAACCTTAGAGGTGAAGAGAGTTTAGAGTTAGGACCCAGTCATTTCAAACATTCATATTCACCAGGCATGCTTTTCCCTGAATAAAGTTCTTAAACTGAAATTATAAAGACCCACATATACATACACATATAAACTTCTTTTCTCAGTGGACACCACAGAGTATAAAAATACCTCTAAATTTTCCTATTTAAACATAGCAATTACTTTAATGAGGCTATTGAATGACTGTTATCTGTTGCATTATTTACCTTTGATATCTACAGATGCTTTTGAAATGCAAACTATTCAGAGACAGGCACTGAAGTTCAATACAATTTCTTCTCAATATAATTTGGGAACTGCACACTGTAAGCACACATAGGCAAGAAAAATGTAGCTTATTTCTATTTGGAGACATATCAAATGGGAATGCAGCCCAACATACACTGGGGCAGTTGCAAGTGCTCCTTGCCCTACTGGCCAGAACCTCCATTATTTTTTCTGCATAAGAACGAGATTCCTCCCCATTCCTCCCCATTTCTCTCCACTATGACCGTGTTAAGATATGAAAACTTTGAAAGAGATTTTATCTCTTTTTTCCTAAGAGTTTGAAGGATGTTTTTTCTCTTTCTATACTTTCTTTCCTATTAACCAGTGTGATACAGCTTTCCATTTCTTCCAGCTACAATCCTTAATACACTTAAGAAATAAAAAAGGGATTTTTGATTAGGTGATCCATGGTGGACATTTAGCTTGATAACTCTCCTTTTTTAAGCTTTTGTCTTTACTAAAAGATTTTCAGCAAATCCTCTTCTTGTATCCTCTTGAGCTTCTTAACGACTATATATAATCTTAATTAGATGACGTGACATTTCATCCCATTTCTTTTATCTGTATTTATTAAGCAAGCCAAGCTTTCCTGTAACAGTTCTAGAGTTCTGTATCACCATGTCCTGGTGTCATGTATATCATAACTTTACAGATGCTCTAAATCTTGTAGTTCTTGCTGTTAGCTTTCATGCTTCTGACATTTCTGCATAAATGTATTAGTTTTCCCAATTATTCTTCCTCTCAGTTATCACTGCTGTAGTCTCCTACTTCCTCCCTTTCCAACTCCAAGTCTGTGCACAGGAATCTACCTTTTAATTTCCCATGCATATTTATTCCCAGTCCTCTCCAAATCAAATTTAAAGCTTTCTTTCATTTGATTAGAATTGCTGTCTAAGCATGGTTTGAGTTTAATCTCATCTTTCATATGATTGATACCTATTTTACAGCTCTTAAACAGTGAGTTGGTTTGGATCAAGTACTCAAGAGTTGTTATATGTTGAACTTATAATTATATTCTTACTTTTTTACTTTCTTTATGCCCATACTTTATTCCCTTTAAGCCAATATTCAGTTCAAATCACTCAGTGTTTTCTTGATTGTCTTTATAATTAAGGAAGACTGGAAACTTGTTATTGAGTCTGTGTGAGGAAGTAGGTTTAAAGGCCAAAGAAGAAAAGGATTTTAATAAGAAAAGGCAGTTGTCATTTAACACAGAAGAGAACAAATGTAAAATATCAAGGAAGAAAGAAATATATATTAGAGTCACAGCTGACAAATGAAACAAAAAATAATTGTTTCAACATATTTAACAAATGAAGGAATTTCAAGGCTCTGGGCTGGAAAATTATGGCAGCTAGCTATTGAGGCAAAATTGTAAATAGCTTCACAGACTCTTGGGAAATAATTTGTTTTAATTGTGTGCAGTCATATTCAAATCAATATCTGAAAAACCTATTGGGATGCAGAGAACTGGAGTAAATCAGAATTTCAGAGCAACTCAGATAATAGATTATTCTTTAAGGCTGACAGGAGATAAGACTTTCACATTTACATACATTTTTGTTTCTTCTATTATAAAATTTGCTCATATTAAATCAGTTTGGTTTACTATAATGATGAAAAGGCACTTAACATTTAAAATTGGTACAAGAAAAGACTATTAATATTGGTGCTTGTACTTTGTCTAAGTAATCTTTACTATTGCCATTGGTAATGGTCATCAGAATTTCATTATACCCCACTCTCTATATCTCAGTCATTGAAATTCCTTGCAAAAAAAATATTGGTCAGGCAATAATGGACCTAAAGTAGAATAACTTTTACACACAGTGAACCTGGAGAAGTGCAATGAGAACACTAGAAAAAATTTCTTACACTTTGACAGATGCACCAGCTAGATAGAGATTTGCCTAACTTACCCTAAATCTTTGTTTGAAGAATACATGTGTGTGCACCTCACAAGCAGCACCAGGAGGAAGAATTTTAGGAGCATATTGACACTTAACCTCAAGCAAGCACCAACAAGAAAGCTCCAACAAAGCATCCTTGGCTTTGTGATGTCCACATGTGTGGTATATGCTTGATGTGTTTTATAAATAAGATATCTGAGGGAGACATGGCTAAACTTTTCTTTCATGGCAAATGAACTTGTAGAGCATATTCATGAAACTTACTACTTAAGCTTCTGATTAAGGAATCTATTAAGATAATGATATATTATTTTGCATGGGCCATTTGATTTACTCAGTAAAATGTTTTACAGGACCTAAAGTTTTATTTGTGAAATACTTTACCAAGACTTATTTTTCAGTATTTTATGCATTTCCTGTAGGCATGACTGTGAATTAAATTCAGCATGAAAATATGCTTGGCAATCAGAATTGTGTGCCCTTATTTCATAGGTAAGTTGCTTGTCCTATCTACACTTCTGATATCTATC
This sequence comes from Euphonia xanthogaster, assembly GCA_034509185.1. Taxonomy (NCBI): domain Eukaryota; kingdom Metazoa; phylum Chordata; class Aves; order Passeriformes; family Fringillidae; genus Euphonia; species Euphonia xanthogaster. The sequence continues at coordinate 99,712,719 of JAYDZK010000169.1, read as the reverse complement.
ATCTCCCAGATAGGGATAAGGAAATATGTCCTGTCAAGTAGGACTATTTCCAGGCTTAATTAAATGCTTATAAACTAACATATAATTAGCAGGTATCATTAAAGCCAGTCAGAAGACAGGTAAACAAAACACAGTTCATTGAGCTTTTAGCAAGGAGGAACAAGATCCCAACTTGATAAAAACCCTCACTAAATATTAGGAGAAAGACAATCTGTTTGTAGATGGACAAATAGTGTCAGATGTTCTAATATCAGTCACGATTATAATTTAATTCACAAATATTTGATTTAGGTACTCTTGTGTATATAACACCAACCTGGTTAGGAAGTAAAAATAGTGGGAAAGATCAGGGTCAAGTAAAGGGCTTTTTTCCTGCTGCCAAGTGTCACCAATCACAAGGCTGCTTTTGCCCTCACAGAGCAATTTACAGGGAACTTGATGTAGTATTAAGACTCTATTCAATAAAATTCAGATGAGAACTTTTTAAATGTTAATGCTTTGCCTTCCAAGAGAAAGACTGAAGAGAGTTGGGTTGTTTGCCCCAGCTGCCTTCAGACTGGATTGCCAGATCTTTATGGTATAACATCTGTGAAGGACTTCACATCACATGGAGAACATTTCGCCCAGACCCCCTTGATTACTTTAATATCAGGAGATCTGGCTAATAAAAATCTCATGATAATAACTGGCAAGTAGATGGAAAAGACTGTGAACGCTAAAAGACATTCTAGTACACTTAAATTATGGGGAGGGGGAGAAATTATGTGAGAAGGCTGTTGGGTGTATTTACCTTTCGTAAGTTTATTTTTATCATGTCTGCCATTAGAGAAAAAGAGCATGTAACTTAGCAAAGTTATCTTCCAGCTTTCTGGCTGTAGTTTGTCAAAGATGAGCTATTTTCTCAAGTTTCTATCAACCAAATCAGTGTACTAGCAATCAAGGAATCCACATAAATTATACCTGTGAATTCCAGACCCACCATTTGCCATTTAGTTGGAACTGAAACAATGGCATGATATTAAAAGGATGTTTCATTAAAAACAGAGTAGCATTTGAAGTCTCCCTAGACTGTCAAGTGATGAGTGCAGTATCATGAATGCCAATGCTTTTCTGTTGCTGACCTCCCCACCTGTTTTTACCTGGCGATTATCAGGTCCTAAATTCACAAAATCCCCAAAAACCCTTCAAAATACTTTCAACTGCATGTTGCCCTAAACATGCCTTCATGCCCACACATTTTAAATATTTGCCTGGCAATACTGCCTTATTTTTATTGAGTAAATAATTTTTAATCTATTTTTGTGGTGCTCCTAGTTACGAAAAATTAGGTTTTTTTTGTTGGTTGTTTTTTTTTTTTTTTAATTTTAAATAGAAATGAAAAATCCTAAGTAGAAATAAGTATCCAGGAGATAGCTTAATATTCCATTAGTCTCGAGAGACTAATTATAGAATCTTTATCCTAGTTGTCGATTAATGAAAGTATGCTAATGTACATATTAATACCCTGTGTTTTCAGAAATATTTTCCCAAAGCTTTAAATTTTTTTTCAGTAATTATAATGTGGCTCTGTTTTCTTTTTTATATTCAGTTACTTTTAGAATTTTAATAAAATAAGGTTTTTAATAAAATAGAATTTTAATAAAATAATTTTAATAACATAGGTGCCACATTTCGCTTTTTTCTGTCTGACTTCCTCATCTGTCCAGGTATTAGCTTATACTGAAGTCACTAAGTTTTATCATTATTCACTGGACAGATTGTTTGGAAAAGGGTCTTTTAACCTCCCTCCTTTGTACAGTTCAAAATCAACTGCAAGCACAGACTGCTTTCCAGAAAAAAAAATGTATGCACATTTCTCCATTATCATTTTAAATGGCATAGATCTCTTATTTTACATCTAGATGGATCTTTTTGACATGTACACTTAACAATGTACATTTATTATTTAAACTGTTCACCACTGTGGCAATGTGAAACTCTCTCAACATGGTAATTAGTCCCTGGTCTTTCACAGATTCTTGCACTGCTAGTTTTCTGAAACATTCATTTTGTCTCTGGGTTCCCCATTGTGAGTATTTATCTGTAGGGGTATTTTCACCATGGCCTTCATTATTATGGTATCTCTGCACCTGCATCCCACACTGGGTTCCAAACCATAGGTCAAACATTCTAACTCATCCTTTAAAAGTGCATGAGGGACTAATGCATTCATATGAAAGGAGGAGCACAATATACATTCCTTTTAGATTATTTTTATTTTCGATTATGGAAACTAACCAGCAAGGAGAGAAGACAAAACACATGGAATTTGATCTGTGAGTTAATGAGTACCACCTGTCTCTTGTGCTGTAATTTCAGCACCTTTCCAGAACTCGAGACTCTATCTATGGCTCATGCTCTCTCCCTTAATTTTGTCAATGTGTAGCACTTTTTCTCAGATATAGATAGGCTTTTTGGACCATGGATGCATTATTATGATTTAAGAAAACTTAGAAATCAGAAGTGTTTCGAAAAGGTCACAGGATTATACTTCATGACACTTTTGTTGCTTTAATATTGTTAATTGACAGTGCTGCTATAAAAAAAAAAAATTACTGGAAGAAAATTCCTTGTGAAAGGCAAGTCCTTTAGGGCTGTTTTTGGGGAGCCGTGCTGTAGCCAGTGATCACGCTGTTGTTCCCTGGGTGCCCAAGGGGAGCTGATTGCTGCCGTGCATTTCCTGCTGGCAGCTCATGCTCTCTGTGCAGTGTCATGGCTTTTCTCGTGCACCCCTGCACCACCTCTCAGGCTCAGCACTTCTCCTTGGCAGCACTGGCTGCTCTCTCAGTAGCATGAATGAACACAGCTGTAAAAAATTAGTTTGGGGACTGTCATCTGCTAAAGGCTGGACTGATCAGCTCTCTTGCATTCAATAAAGATCATGTACCTTTTACAGGGGATGTCAACCAAAACACCACAATACAGCAAGTTTAGGTAAATGTTTAACCAGGTAGACCAGGCAGTTTCTGTGACAGGCAAAAAAACAAGCCTGGGGAGTGTAAATACAAGGTAGAGAAGCACACTGAAGCAACTCAGAGCAATTAGCAAAGAAAGTTTACTCTCTGGTCTGCTGTGCCCAGAGGTGTGGAGCTTTGCACATCAAAAATGCCAGGCTTCATGATCTGTTTTTCTTTCTAAGGAAGACTACTGACCCCAGCTTCTCATTAACCAAGTGGTTCAAGAAAGGGTAGCAGTGTTTTAGGGGCTATTTAGAAAGGAGCAAGCTGGCATGCTGTTGCCTCACTTGAATCTCTACATTATATCCATTGTGAAACTAAAACTAACACATAAATCCCTTTAGAATATGTTTGTTTGCTTTTTCCATGAAGAAACAGTGGAGGCTCAGGAACAACGAGTTCCTTTATGGACCTTTGACAAACAAAATCATTGAAGTTAAATGGGGAAAAAAAACCCAGCTTCTGAAAAAGAACACTATATTATTCCTTCTTTTTCATGTAGGATCACTCATGCTTTTCCCAATTTTTCTAATAAATGCATAAAAATAAATAAGTTCTTTAGTGTTCTGGTTTGCTACAGATTTGTTCAAATGTTGCTTTCAACTCATGAGCAATTTCAAGGCTGTAATGGAAAAGCTGAATCAGCTGTGAAATGTAACTTTTGACTTAATTATATTAATTGACATAGCTAGGTATAATTTTTTGAGTATTTGGTATAATTGCTTCAAATGACATTTAATTTGTCACTTGAAGTACAATAATTAGAAACAGTTCATGAAAGAAAGTAATTTCAACTTCAAATGAAGTATTTCAAAGGTATAATTATTTTGAATGTTATAATACTGAATAGCTACACTCACGGGGCTGGGGAGCCAACACTGTCAATGTTAGAGTCTATGGACCAGTAGGTCTCCTTTACTACACAGGCTACATACTCACTTATTTGCAAGATTTTGGGGGAATAACCCTCTGTGAAAAGGAGAAAGCACATGTTAATTTCTCCTCCCCGTAGGCGAGAGACAGGACCTCTCTGCAGAAATGCTTGTCATCCAGATCTCATTAGAAATCAATGGAAAACATTCCATCAAACTCAGTGGGAGCTGAATTGATCCACAGGTTTATTTTTGGCTCTACTGGAGATGTTCAAGAGGCGAGTAGCTGGCTGGGTGAACAGCTGCTTGATGTGAGTAGTCCCCACTGAAACACTCCAGAGCAGAGCTGGGGTGGCTCCCAACGCCCTGCACGGCACCAGCCTCTGCTCCTGGGGAAAGCCTCCACCCCCACCTCACCTGACAAAGAGACAGGAATGCAAGACAAAGGGAAGAAATTAGCAGCAGGCTTAATAATGTCAACTGGCAAGAACAGTGACATAGCTAGGAAGGTATTGCTCAACATTGCACAATACATCTCACATAAAAATAAATAAATCAAAACCATGGAAAATTAAAGCAAGAAAAAGGAAGGTGAATTTCCTCTTCTGCTCCAGCCAAAAGATTATGAAGCCATTCCACAGCTGGAGGCCCCACTCATTTGCGAGAAAAGCGACTGTAGCCCATGCCATGCCAGTTGGGAAACAGTTCCCCAGGCACTGGCAGGGAACTGTCTTCTTAAAACAGTTGGTCAGACCTCTGAATAGAGCCTGTCCTTTGGAAATCTGCATGAGGAGTGGCTTTCTCATCTTCTCAGCCTCAACTAACAAGATCAGGTGCTGAAATGTGATGGGGAAGAGCAAGGGGTCCTCTGGCTGAGCTATGCAGGCTCCTGAACGACCTAACCCATACCAACCCAGTGTCAGAGACACAACTGGAGTAAGTGAGGAACTTCAGCACTGGGTACAAACAAACAATTTAAAGTTTACTGAATTGCTGAGCACAGCATTTTTGTGAAGTTTATGCTTTAGTTGGAGATACAAGAGGGAGAACTCAAAAAATACAAATCGGGTATAGCTGTGCTTTAATGTTATCAATGAATGTTGGCCTAAAAGCTTTAAAGAAACTCCAAACATTGAAACCACACCTAGAGACTTGAAAACCCTAAATATACCCTGGATGAATTTTAAAACTGTATGCACCCACCTTCAGAGAGGGATTTTTCTTTGGATGACAAATCAAGGACCTGTGCAGCAGGCAAGAGAGTTAGTTTCCCAGAGACAGAAAACACAAGCCAGGTCTCAGGCTTCTCCTATTAGTCTTGTTTAAAGCTACCCCTTTTCTCTGCCCCTAGTAGTCACCTTCAGTTCTTTACAATGAGTTATTGGCACAGGGAAGGAGGAGTGAAGGGGTTCTCTGTTACTCCTCTGACTAATGCTGCACTCTAAAGGAGCGTGTCTGTTCCCTCACCTCTTGCAGCTCTGGCTAAGGCCACTGATATCCCATTAGGAACCTATCAGGTCCAGACTGACAAGTAAATACAGTTCTGTTCCCAAACACAACTATATGTTTTTTTTCCCTCAATGAATTTGTAATAAGAATCAAGGTTAATGCTATATAATATATAGCATATAATAAATAATAAATAGCATATAATGCTATATGTCATGCTCAGTTTGCTACCTATTTTTTGCATAGCATATACTTGACAATATTATTTTTGTTTTGGCATCTGCACCAAACTTTCCCTATTAATCTTCATTTCAGAAGAATGACAAAAGGAGACAAAAGGAACAACACATTTGGGGAGCTTTTTCTTCTGAATAGCCTAGTAATCTCTGAAAAGCCTAGTAACAGAGCCTTCATCAGAACTGCTCACATAAAAGCCAACACTAGTCTGCAGAAGTAAAGTGCACTTCAGTTATAGCTAAAGGCCAAAGTAGCCAGGCAAGCTCAGATTTACATCACTGCGTTCCAACAGCACAGCTGCATCAAGTTGCTCTCTTCAGAACAGGAAGGACTGGAAGCTTGATTACAAGTGCTAGAGAGGCAGGGAAACACAATCTCATCCGTACATTGTATATGAGATCTCTTTCCCCCCCCAGAGAAATTATTAGTGGAAGGAACTGCTGCACACAGGAGAGGTCCTAGTCCTCTGCAAACAGGTCTGGCTCTTTGTTTGTCAATATGATTGTGCAAAATAAATTGTGCTTTTAGAAAATGGTGAGCTAGAGGCAAAAGAGTATTATTTTTTTTTCCATGAAGGATCAAGTGTGTCATTCAGCATTCAGAAAACAAATAGGAATAACCTATACACAATGCTTCAGGATCTTGTCCCTCCAGCCTCTGACCTGCCTGAGCTGATTCCCATATTTGCATATTGATGAAATAACTTTAATTGGTCCTGGTACAGGCAGATATCCTAGCTAGTAAAACAACACATTTAGGGCCTTTGTGTTTTTCTCTTCTAACAAATTAAGCCTCTACCTCTACCTCACATACATTTTTTTAAATTAGTTTTTTCATTAATTCATTTTTTCCCATTGATTTTCCATTCTAAGGGTGTATCACAAAGGAGTTTCAAAGGTACCAAGCTAAATATTATTTAGCTGTGTTAGTTTAAATGCAAAATATTACACTGGCATAATCAATTTGGGCAGTTGAATCTGACTTCATTTTCATTAGCCATTGTTTCTTTGGATCGTTATTATATTTTTGTTAGATTTTTGAGTAGTTGCCTAAGATTTCATTGTTTGTGCAGCATCCAAGCATGAATGAACAGAAGGTTAAAAATGAACTTTAGAAAATTAAACAATCCAACAAAATATAGGGACATGTTAAAATGGACAGTCTCAGAAATGGTTTTTCCTTTGTATACCTATCAGGTATCTAATAGTTTCAAATTCTTTTCTTTTCTTTTCTTTTCTTTTCTTTTCTTTTCTTTTCTTTTCTTTACTTTTCTTTTCTTTTCTTTTCTTTTCTTTTCTTTTTTCTTTTTTATTTTCTTTTTTCTTTCCTCTTTCATTTCCCGTCCTCAAGAAGGATGTGACATCAGGGAAGCCCATGGAGCTCCAGCTAGGTCTTAACACAAAAGCTCAGACAAAGACATCTCAGTTTTGTGATTGGAGTGGGGACATAAGCAAAGTGCCATGCCAGAGCACGAGGACTAGCACCTCATTTTACTCAGTATTGATCTTACAGGCTGTGATATTTGCTCTCATACAGCTAATGAATATTAATATTTGAATTAGCTGGCTTTTTAACAATTCATACTGAAAATATTTTGCGATCATTCAATGCTCTTTCTCACTTTCCTTTTTTCTTTTTATTTATTTATTTTTTTTAATCCCATGGCTTTACAACATCCTGATGCATTTCTCCTGCAAAGATGCAGAATTTGCCAAGGCAAAAGAGTTTACTGCTGTGAATTGGCTATGTTCAGCAGAGGTCTGCACAGTACACCACTGTACTTCATGTACTGTAAGCCTTTTAGAGTGGAAATTTACTGCGGTATCTCACCTTGAGAAGAGAACCAAAACAAACTTACTAGAACAGCAATTTAAAGACTGAACTTTAAAAAGAAGGGAGAGAAATAAGCCTCCTACCGCTCCTTCTCTTAAATGGCCAGGCTCATGTGAAAATCAATAGGCTGACCCCTTTCTTCCTTCTGTTCTCAACACTATAAAAAGTCCAGCTGCAACTTTGTGCAGTTGCTTTTAGCCAGAAGCTGTTGCAGGGAGAGCAAGCGCGTGTGTGCTGGGATGGGCTTGGTGGCAGACCCCACCCTGCAGGCAGCGACCTCCATCCAGCAGCTCTGAACAGCACAGCCACTGCCAGGGCAGGGCTCCTGAGGCCACCAGGGTTCCTGCCCTCTCCGGGTGCCTATCTGCTGGCACTCTCTTCTCTAACCTGAGCATGGGCAGGCGTAGCTGGAGCTCCCTCGCTGGCCCTATGGAGCAATTCTGAGCAAGCGAAACACGATCTGCGAGGTGGAATTTCCTGCCTGCTGCACAGGCTTGCTTTATACATAGATTTCAATTCAATGTTGAATAAAATTTCCTAAAGCCTCTATTTTCTGATCTCTTCTTTAAAAATTATACACATAAGAAGAAATCCAAGATATCTGAGAAATTCCACTGCGAGATTTGGAGCTTGTCTCTATTACAATAAGTACCAGTAGATTATCCAAAAAAAAATCATGTGGAGCTGCTACCTTCACAAAGTCTGGAGGGTTTGTCAAAGAACAGATCACAGCTGACCCTGCTATGGAGTTAAAGCAAAAGTGCTCTCCTAACAAGAGATACTGAAATGGGGGTGAGAAGCAGAGGGTTTAGGTAAGGAAACTGCAGAGTCCAGGAACAGCCTGGCCAACTGAGAAGACCTAAAATAAGCTTGTCAGTTGGGAAGGGGACTGTGCTGCACTGGTCCCTGTGTGGAAAAAGAGGTTTCCCTGAGCTTGGATGATCTTGAACGGGGTTATTCATTCATGGCTGAGTGCGTGTGACCAGACCTGTACATTTGCCAGCAACTGTTTTTAAACCAATTTTCTTAATAAATAATTCACTGACATTGAAACTCTCCTCAAGAACATAGTAATAGTGATGCAAGTCATCAGGACTCATGTGCCAGTTTTTGGATAGTATCTCTGGATGAAATTTTAGGGGGTGAGACTCCTGAATACGGCTTGCCAGTGTAAAGAGCATTTTCTGAGATATATAAAAATAAGGTCACCAAATCCAAAGGGAAGTTTGATGTTAAACTTCTGTGCAGAAAATTGAAATATTTGCCAATATGGGAATTACTCCCTTGAGGAAAAATTGTGCACAAGTGGTTTTTGGCGCAGTCTAAACCAGAACATTAAAAACATTCTGAGTTTGGGACAGATAGGGAGTTGGTTTACTACTCAGTTCAGCTGTGTGTAGGTATCACGGATACGCTGTGAGTGCACGCTGTGCAGGCTGCATGTGAAAAGCATCCTTCTACCAGTCTTACCAAATAAATGGAAGCAAATGATGAGATTTCTTCTTTTAGAAAAACTTTGAGGGCTGTTTCTTTATTCTTCCTTTCCCCCAGAAGCTATTAAAGCCTAAAGCATTAGATCTGGGCAGAGCACTCAGTGCAGCGAGTACCTTTTTGATATGCTCCAAGGTCTATGCAAGGCTGACAGAAATACCTCTTGAATCCCTCTGTAGCTTGTGTAGTACATTTTTTTTTCATTGCAAGATTGATAGAAACTATTTTGATTAAACAAACACTTGTACAAGAGAGAATTGGAAAGCTGCTATTTAGGAGGAAAATGAATGGCCTATAAAGGTTTCTATTGAAATGTGTGCTACTGTGGCTCTGGGTTTTACTTTTTTAAAGGAAAGGTAAAATAAAATTTTATGAATATTTTTAGCTGCTCCCATGAATTAATGTCCAAGTGTAAGACCAAGGTGTTAACAGTCACAAAACAGAGGAGCTGTTTGCACCTTTGGGAAGCTGACATGGCCTATGGTACCTTCCTGTGAACAAAGATGTGGGTTTGGGTTTGTTAAATGCTTTTATTCAGAAACCTAAATGAGTGAACCTTTTAAAAGAAATCCATTGAGCAAAACTTTCCTCACAGGGCAACAGGAAAATGGCTGTTTTAATAAGAAGCAAACATAAACCACTTATTATATTCTTTCATGTCTTTATATTGTTTCTGAATGCCAAAAATTACTTAAAAACTGTTTCCTGAAGTAAAAGAAAATGTGACATCAGAAGCATCATTCTCATTTCTGCTAAAAGCAGCAGCTGCTGGCATGCTGTTGGCACTCCTTAAATTTATGTTCAGTTCTGTTGATAGCACTGAGGAAAAGGATCTTTTCAAACAGTAAGGGAGAAAATGTTAGTGCTACTGTTGTTTGAGTCTCACAGTGGTTAGTGTAAGTAGTCTGTGTGCTGCCTTGGCTTATTATTGCCACTGGGAGGCTGTGGTATAACTGTGTGTTGGGAGAAGGATTACTCCAAACCATAATGGATCCCTGGTGGACAGTTGGACATTATGTAAGGAAGGAGAATTGGGCTCCAAATATATGACAGAGAGAGCTTAGATTATAAACAGTATATAACCAGTGCAAACATTAGAAATTCAAGAATATTTAAAGG
>JAYDZK010000169.1:99657094-99696637 GCA_034509185.1 Euphonia xanthogaster | reverse complement strand
TAAGTTCTGCTTTGGATTTCAGAGTGCCACCTTCTCAACTTAGTGCTCTTTGTGTCTTTTTTTTTTCTCTTCTTCCTAGCCCAACTACTGCTCAGTCACAAATGCTCCAAGTGACGAATGGGGTCTCAGTGCCCCATGTACAGAAGTGATGGCAATATCCTGGGCTGAGTGTTCCAGCACTGACAGGTCACAGTGTGGGCAGCTGCACTGTGCTGCCTGCAGTGCCTTTTGGATAAGCAGGCTTGATAAATGGATGCTTAAACTTGATGACCATTCATTTAATAACTAGGTGGGGTACAGAAAATGAATGCTGTCTCTTTTGCAAAAGGAAACACTTTACTTGGGCATGAGCCACAACTGTTGTGGCTAAAGGATGACATTACATATTACTGTACATTTTGTGTTTTCACTACAAGGGAACAGATGAGTATCTGAGCAAACACAAACACAGCTGAAAAATGCAGGCTCTCATTTCAGATGCTTTGAGTGTACTCACTGGGTAATCATCACAAGCAAGGAAAATCTTCTGCCTTTTCTACCTTACAAGGTTTTCCAGAAGCGTGGCATTGTTTTAATAGCATGGAGGCTCTTATCATAGGAAAAGATTGATATAGATACAGTGAATCATTTTAGGCTGATGTTGAAGTCATCATCTCTTAAGTTACTAACAAAATTGCCCTTGCAAAATTACTATGGCTGTTTGTCTCTTTGTCTTGCTTTTATAGTAGGCCGCTCTTTTCACTTAATTCTCTCATGTAATAGGTGTTTCTAATCTTGGCTTTTCAGTAGGGGGAAAAGACTGTTCTCCAAGTGAAGATTTTGTCTTGTGAAAGCACAATGAGCATCATAAACTCATTTGTTGCATAGATAAATTTTTATCAGGCTGGAATTGAATTGATTTTCTGCTGTGTAGATGATTGTTTGGGCATTCTTTGCTCTTATTTTTTTTATATTTTATTTTTTTATGGTACACATTCTCTGAAAATTATCTTCTAGTAATACAGCAGATATAGGAAGAAAAGAGAGATTAAAGGGACATGCTTTATTATCCAAAGGTTAGGCTGAATTTAGGATGATTTGTGAAGGCAGCATTTCATGGAAATCTTTTATGTACACTGATGCATTTAAGGTTTTTCATGGAACAGGTGTCACAGTTTAGGAATGGCATTCCCCAACTTGGTGATCCCCCTTTCCCAACTCTTCAAAACCACACACCATCCACTTGCTCCCTCTGCTTTCTCCTTCCCCTTCACATTCCGGATCTGGAGTTGAGAACTGGAGACACAGAAAGGTGTAAATTACAGGTGGAGATAAGAACAATTTACTGGAAACAGCAACAAGGTAAGAAAAAAAAAAAAAAAACCACTAACAGCAATATTAATAACAAAAGTGTACCAAAAAAAGAGGGTGATTTACCTGCAAAATGGTCGCTGAGCCTGACCAGACGTGACAAGACATGGCCACAGCTGGTGCTACCAACTCTGATGTTTTCATCCACCACTCCTGTTCCTGAGTAGAAACTATTCCCCTTCTCAGAAAGTACAAGGAGTCCTTTTCCCCTTCCTCTGGTTGTGACATAAGATGATATCAAATCACAGGCCACCCCCTCTTGCTGATCTGGGCCTGGACTGGGATAACAGCTCAAACACTGTGCCAGTAATAACTTACCAGGTTTTGATAGGATGTCCAGAAGGCAAAGCCAATACTTGTTAGTAGAAATATGAAGAGTGAAGCAGCCCATTAAATTCTATTTTCTGTGAAATTTCAGTTCAGGCCACTAGTTGTAGCATTCATGATAGACTTGGATTGTGCATTTGCCGTTCAGGAAAAAAGCTTTTTCTCTTCATGCAGTCTTCAGCACTCTTTATTTCCTGCAGTGTAATCATGACACCCTAAAATACCTCATTAATCTGGACTGATGCTAATCATTCTCAGAGAACCATCTCTTTTCCAACCACAAGTAGCAAAGACCTTCATTTACTGCTATCATCCCAGTTTAAAGGAGCTTTTAATGTCTTCACAGTTGCTGTGTGAAGACTGTCAGGAATTTTCAAAGCTGTAATCTGCTTTACCTTTTGTTGTCAAATTGGAAATAAACACACAAACCTATTTTAGTGACTTTGTCGTGTCTTCTTCAAATAAAACCTTTGTATGTGCCACATTCCCAGCCGCCTAAATCACAGCTGTTGGGCAGGCAGTCACTGTGTGCTCTTGCCTGCAACCTTTCTGGAGCATCACGCTGTGTGTCAGTTCACCGTGCCCTGGCCAAGGCCCTTAGGTCAATGGATGGGACTGCCAGACCTAAAATAAAACAGCCACCCTGCAACTTGGCTTTTGCAGGGAAAACCAAAGCAAAGGCAATCTGGTTTTCTTTTCCCTAAAGACTTTAATTTGAGGTGGGAGTCTGGGGAGAGGAGGTGGAGTGGAAAGAGGAAGTGGGGGGATATATGTCCAAATGCCTGGATCTTATTGCATTTTGCAGCAGGGAGAGCTTCTCTCTTCTTGGCAGGTCCGCCCTTGATCTCACTAGAACCAAAGTCCTACGATATTCCAAACTCACACCACAGTACTTCATATACTGTTATGCAGCATCTTTTTTTTTTCTTTTGTTGTAAATGAACTTTGTTTACAGTGATTGCACACATACACACACACAAACCACATTATTATTACAGATTTTTTCTTTTTTAAATTCCTGCACTGTTGTCCAGAAAACCCTATAGGAGCATATTCAAACCTCTGGGCCTTGCTCCAGACTGGCAGCCTGATTATAAAGGGGTGAAGGAAAGGGTTTTTCAAAACTTCACTAGACAGTTAATAGTCTGAGTCTTGATTATTCACCCCACTGTGACTTCCACCGTTTTTTGGGAGGGTTTTACTATATCCAGACTGAAGACAGGAGGTTATGTTTCTGCTGAGCTCAACAAAAGGTGGATTGTGCACTTGTAGTACAGTTGCTTTGAATAGAATCTGGACCCATATGTTGAAACTGTTCTGGTCTCTAATTAAAGACTAGTATCTCTGCACTGCACACTGAGTTATTTTGAGGCAGTGAGAATGCCACAGCAGGGAGTGTACTTGGAGAGTTGCTACTGAAGGCCTTGTTACACCCTGCATTAAAGATATGTGAGTAACTGTCAAAGCTTCAACTTCACCTGAAACTGTTCCTTTCTGCTCCTTGATATATATATTTTTTTAAGGACGAAAACCTCCACAAAACTAACCAAAATATACCAACAAAACCCCACAAAAAAAAAACAACAAACAACCAAACACAAAAAAAACACAAACAAACAAACAAAAAATTAAAAAAACACAAACAAAAAAAAACCCACAGAAAAAGGCAAAACTTAAACCCCAAAGATCTTCAGTAGTCAAATCTTGCATTGGCTTTGAAACCTCTTTAGCTTCCCATTGAAATTAAAAAAATGAAATGTAGGAACAAGGCTTTTAAGGATATTTAGGTGCTGCTTACAGAAGAGGAACTAATTGTGCTGATGCCTCTGTCTAAAGCAGAAGGTGTCATTGGTTTGTATTTTCTCTCTTCCAAAAGATCTTTACCTTTCACTGCAGTCACTTGCAGTCTTTTATGTGAACCATTTGTGAATAGGACCAGTGTTAGAACAAATAAAGGTCTTCTGGTCTGACTTCCTTACTCTAACAGGCTACTTCAAGACTTTAGGACTCTAACAGGCCAAATAAAAGAAAGACTTTCATAGTTACATCCTCCAGAATATTTTTAGTTTGCATCATGTGGAAATTGAACTTGTTTCCCCCTAGGCAGTGAAAGGGAGTCCAGTCAAATCCAGTGTCAAATGCAGACACTGCTATGTACTTCATCTCATGTACCACTAAATATGACAAAATTTTTGGATCTCTTTATCAGATGGCTAATGCTACTTGAGATAAATACAAAGGGATCAAATAGTTTGTTTTAACAGTAATGATTATGAAAAAAGACTGCATTTAATTTTAAATTTGTACTCATCATGATTAAACTAGTAGTCTCTGGCTATAATCAAGCCTTTTGCTGAATAGATTAAAGAATATTTCATTATTTAGCTTTCTAGGAGCAAAATATCCATTCTACAATATGTCTGGCCTTTTTTCCATCTTCATTTTGAAAAGCTTAGTCAAAATCTTTATATAAGGCAAGTTTCTCTGTACTTGATGTACTTTGGCTGTTCAGGTTAGGAGCAACATGCCATTTTTGGAGGCAGCCCCCAATCAATGGAGCTTGCTCTGTGGGTTTGCAGAGCAGTGGTGATGTGTGCACGATCACCCATTAACAAACTTAAGAGGAAGATCTGCTCCAGTTGCAGATGAAATATATTCCACCTCCTTATGGGGACATCAGGCTCAGACTAATCCTTCAGACACCTTCAAAACACATGACAGTTAAGGATAATTTAGGAAATCTTGCATTTAGTCCTGAGTAGATTATGACAGAGATAGTGACAGTAGCAAGAACTACTTTGATCTACTGACCCACTACTGTTGTGCTGAATTTCTCACCACTGGAGCCATTGCCTTTGTGACCCTCCTCTATATCTTCAGCTTTCAGAGCACTTTTTAGCCTGCAGTCTTTTAGGAAGCAAGGCTAGCTGAAACATAGAGAAGAGATATATAGGCTTACTTCATACTTGAAACCAGGATTGTACCAAAGTGTCAATGGTTGTTTAATCATTGTTTTGATCTGCATTTTTTAGTTGTTTGTTTGTTTGTTTTAATTTGAACAGTGAGAAAAATCTCATGCCGATAAGCAGCAAGGACACTAGAACTGTGTTTTGCATTCCTGTACTTGCCCTTCTAATCCTAGTTCTTTCTCCTTCTTTCATTATTCAGGACATTACACTGTCCTATTAATTAACTTGTCACTGTATTGTACTAAGAGCTTGTGATGAATTTTTATCCACTGCCTCACCAGACTTCACTTTGTTTATCCCATTCTGCAAGTAGAGCCTGCATAATGGGTATGTTATTAAAAGGGATCAAAGTCACCCCTTTGTGTAGGTACTGTGCAGGTACCTACATTTTCATTTTTTTCCCATTCCTGTTCTACATCTAATGTTGTAGTGTCAACACACTTTTCCTGAAGAAACCATTTTTACCAACCACTAGATGCTTGATAAAAAGGTCAAATAGTATGTGACAGAAGAAGTCATGGAACTGTAGTCCATAAAGCTTTTATTAAAGACACAGTCAAGGAGCATGTGTGCCACTCTCTGTAGCCAGAGCTGCTGCCATAAAGGAGTGTCTACTCACTACAGTCTTTAGGTTTCTTGGTTTAGAAATTTGCATTTCTTATGAATGAACTCGCAGAAGATTACTTATTTTTATAGGTGTTTTGGTGTGTACCAAAGTTTACAAATCATCCTTAGGAGGCTATGAGAGGTCTGCTCCTGCTTGGAAACACCAATGACAAGAAATCTCTCATCTTTAGACAGCCTGAGTTACCTCAATCCTACATATGGATTAAAACCTATGTAAAGGAGAAACCACATTTAAAATTAAAATACATTTTTCTTCTTCTAGTTAAAAGGACTAAAGCTTAATCATCCATCTTTGTAAGGATGTTTTAACACACTGATCCCAATTTTGTCCTTGTGAAAGAGAAATCTGGACTCTACAGTGGTAAAAGTGCTCCATCTCTCATCTTCATCATTGCATCTCTAAGTACTCCAATCTGCCAGAAATAAAATAATATTGTTGCTTTGGGAGCTTTTTTGGTTTGATTTTTTTTTAATTTTAAATTCTGTAGATTATTTACTAGTGTTCTGCACTTCAGAGTTTTTCAGACCTGCCCTGTGTGTCTCCATCTGCTTACAGCAAGAAATGAAGAAAAAATGTGATACAAGTTCAGTGATACATGTTTTTTTGTTTAATTTATGCAAGTTTATTTTGTTCTCTGAATTTTCACCAGAATTGTTCTGGCTTGAATGCTGTGTTTCTGGGACAGTTGCAAGATGGATTTAGATAGACAAATCACAGCTGAATTATATGATTTTGTATTGTTTTGCTTTATCCTTCTCTCTTTTGCCATTTAACTGAAAAAATTGAACCTGAAAATAGTCAATGTCCTGGAATATTTAGATTAGGTTGTATTTGGGTGTATTTTTTTCATAGAACTCTTCTGGTTTTCCATGACATTACAATAAGTACTGAAAGTCATACTGAATCATTCCTGCCTAAGTCTACAGTAAGGGAATAAAATTTAATTACAGGCAGCCATTCATATATCTGTGGCTTCTTAACAGTATAAATTTCCCACAACAGCAAATTGTATCTTTCATGACCCAATATTCTTTTAAATGGTTCTGGTTTTGCTTGGCTTGAAAGTATTACTTGTGAATACAGAAGATACTGTGGTCCCATTTCAGCAAGCAGCTTGTTCTAGGTGTGTGGCTGTTATCAGAGAAATGGATGGCCTTTCTCGGAATAAGGCTGCGTGCTGATGCATACTTAAATGTGTTGCTGAATTAGGGCCTCAGGAGACAAGGTCATGCTTAAAGGATTTTCCATTGCAACCTAAATAGTTGATAAACACAATGGTGAGGGAGGAATGTGACTCAGTGAACAGCCATCTGGGCAGATATCTCAAATGCTTAGGAAGAGGAGGGATGGAACTAATAAGCTAATTTGCTAAAAGCTCTTCTTAGGTATCTTCTGTTTGTGAATCATATGTGGGGATCTGAGCTTTGAAAAGATGATTCAGAGAAGATGGTAGATTTGATGTACCCTGGATGAACTCCCTGGAAATATTTCAAGTCCTGGTTCATGGATTCTCTTAGTGGTAGCTCAATGCATGAAGAGCAGGGCTAAGGAGTAGCCTGACACAAATTGTAATGAGATTTATGGAAATAATACAGCTTTCTCACAGAGAGAAGGAGGAAAAGGAGAGTCAAGATCCCAAAATAAAAAATATAGAATCATAGGAAACAAATGTTGAATGACTTAAAGCAAAAGTCAACAATGGGCAGCACATCCTTTATAGCAGCCCACCTTGAAGGTATCCCAGGAGCCTTTGGATGCTGCCCCAACAGGGCTCAAAAGAGCTGGGATTCTTCCTCCTCCTGCACTGTCCCAACTGTCCCAACTTTGGCTGCACCCAAGGGCAGGTCAACCAGGACTCTCCACCTCCTGGAATCAGGTGCTCTGTTAGAGGACAGCTTGACTGGATCCAGTGTAAGGATTCCTCTTTTTGCACTCTGCACAGTCCTGTGAGAGCATCATCTGACCTGCCAAGGGCACAGAGAGCAGTGCACAGGCAGCTGCTTTCAAAGACCCTCCAGGAATTAAGCAACTTTCTCCCTGTGCTATTGAGGAGAGCCCAACATTCAATTTGTAGGACTTAAATTTGTAGGACACAGGCTGCAGGACTATTTTCACTGCTTCAATATATCTTGAGTAGAAGAGTAAATACTTTGCTTTGGGCTGCAGAAGCACGAGTTTTCACCTCATTCATGTGCTAAAAAGGCAGTTCAGCCACAGATTGAGTACCTCACAGATTGAGTACAAGGAGACAAAGTGGAGGCATTGGACATGAGATCCTCATAATACTTTTCTGTTTATGGTGGACACAGACACTGCTGAACTAGCCTCAAATAAAGAGGAGCCCAAGTGTAAATTGACTGAAGGCATCAAAAACATAGTGACGTAGTAAGCTGACAATACAGATAGCAAGAACAGTAAAGGTCTCTTTATAACATTGAAGAAAACCCTTAAAATATAATAATATAAAAATATTCTAGCCTTTTTCTTTTCCTCGACCTTGTCACTTCTGCCCCAAATTCAAAAGGGAATATAAAAATGGCAGAATTTTTGCAAGCATTAGCAATCCAGAAGAATTTTGCTTTTAGGAATGATCAGTTGCACCAATGCTCCCCCGAATACACAGTACTAACACCTGAGCTGTTTTGTTTTGTTTTGTTTTGTTTTGTTTTGTTTTGTTTTGTTTTGTTTTGTTTTGTTTTGTTTTGTTGGTTTGGTTTGTTTTGTTTAACTATGCTGGTAAAATAATGATTCAGATATACTTGGATATTTATGCAATTTTGTGTGTATGTAAAATGCAGACCTTTACTGGAAAATATTGCATATGAGATTTGAGATGTTCAATAGGATGGGCCAAGCTGAAATGTGAAACACAGCTTGCATTTACTAGCTTTTGTTGGAAGTATCTGGGACCTCCCAGAGTGAAAGAGTTGGTTAAACATTAGCCATCCAGATACTAAGGACAGTTAAAAATATCCTGACTGTAATAACTGATGAAGAAACAGCACATTTCAACTGTTGACATATTGCATAACATATGTTAAATAGAGTATTTCATTTTCACAGGTAACTGGAATCCCCACTTTTTAATTAAGAGCTTATCTGTTAAACTACTTACTGTGAACATTTTCTCTATTTCAGGGTACTTTGCTGCTCACATGGTAAATGCATTATACATAGTTCTGATCATTTCTATACCAGTTCTCTCTGAAACTACCATTATTATTTCTTGTAAAAAGCTAGACTGTTCCCCTTACAGAGCTATAGATTCTTCTCCTGTCTTGTTTTGTCAAAGTGTTCTTAAAATCTTGGAAGTTTATAATGCTTAATTTTTAAAGGTTAGTTCAACCTGTGCAGACAATTAAATAAATTTATGGTCATAATCTGTTTCTCCTCCTTCTCTTCAAGTACAGGAGATTCCAGCAGATAGGTTTAAAACAGAAGGGAAAATAAATGAGAGTGCTAAATTTTACTGTCATTTCTTGTCCTCCATTGTAGAACATTCTTCAACCTCATTGTTTCTTTGAGCAAGAAATCACCTTTCAACTCAACACAAAGAAGGAGAATAGAGATCTCTGAAAACTTGTCATGATTTTATAGGTAAGGAACTTTAAAGTTAGTTTATGCAAATTCTTGTGATAAAAAGGTCACCAGGTGGCAAATGACTGGTCTGGGGACATATTAGTATGAGGAGAAAAAAAGTTATGCCACTGAAAACTTACAGTTTCAGTGCAATGACTCCAGCTATTTTTAGCTTCCTTAGCTAGTTTTATCTTGGGGACAACATCTGCAATGAGAGCTTATATATTATGTAAGGTACCATGAGGATTTGAATGAGCCAGTCCTAATAAACACTTCTATGGGACTTCACATGCTGCTTAACCTGAGTTGCAGCATTTCTCATCAGAAGCAGCTTGATTTTAGATGTGAAAAGGGTGACTCTCTAGTGTAAGACCCTTGGGAAAGAACCCATCCTTTCTGTTTCAAATGTGTGTCATTTTGCACTCTGCATGAATAAGAGTAGAGTTTTTTACTATGTGAATGGCTGAAAAAAAAGAAAGGGGGTGGGAGTTCAGAAGACAGTAAAAATAAGAAATAAATTACTTTCTGTGTGCTAAACCCAATTTTATACTCGAAGTCTACTTCTTTCTTTGTAATACTACAAAGTCTCTATTGAAATCATTGTAGAAGCCTGCATTTCAGGGTTGTTTTCAAATGGGTTTGGTTGGGTTTTTTCAGTGCAAATGCTTCCAAGCATGCTGCTTCTATCTCAGTGCTGATGCTAGCTCCACACAAGTAACTTACTGTCTTTCTGCTCTGCTTTTGATCTGAAGAAAGCGTTGTTTAACACCGAAAGACGCTGACTTCCGTTCTTGGTAATCAGAGTGGAACAGGTGTTCCTTCTTCCCACAGATTGCAGGTGTTCTCCTGGGTAGCTTTTTGAAATCATTTTGATGTCTCCCTGAGTGATGTTCAGACAGCTAAAGTGAGTAATTTTGCAATAGACTCTGTGTTAACTGGACTGGACTATACCTTGGTTAAGCCTGTGTGAATGAAATCATGGATATCATTACCAGGCCTATTTTTGGTTTTAATGCTGCCAAAATCCCTGACTTAAGACACTGTCCCCAAGTGGTATCAGTTGACACTTTCCCAAAAGCCTTGTTGTGGCAGTGACTTTTTTCTTCTCTCCCTCTACAGAGAGAATTAAAAGGAGTTTAAGGCCTTAGTCCAGATTTAGCACTTTCTGTTGAAAGTCTAGCAAGACGAGCAGAAAACAGGCCTTCATCTTGGTTGTTAAGAAATGTTACTAGGACAGTAATTCCATTTCTGATTTATCAACTTTTTTACTATTCTGTGTGTCTATAAGAGGTTATACATTTACCACACGCTGAATATTGTTTTACAGTCTACTATATGAAACATGCATCCAAATACACACACAAAAGCTCTACAATAAAGCAAGTTAAATAATTTACTTTGTGTCCTTCCTTGATAGCAAATTTTTATGAGAAAAGAAATACATACATTCTATTAATAAAGAAGAAGTATTTACTTGCCAACATACATTAAAGAAAGAATATGTGATGGTGCAAGATTCAATGGGGAGCAGAGCTTTGTTTTGAGGGATTGCTGCAAATAGTTGTACAATCAGAAGCAAATCAGAGATCATAAATAGATACTGATAGACCTTAAGAATTTTCTTAATTTATTTCGAGATGGCATGTATTGTTGAAGGATGCTGTAAGAATGCACAAAATAATTTAAACATTTTTGGGGCTATTTAATAAAAAATACTAATTTTCTTGTAAATGTAGTATTTATAATTTAAAATATCTCATACAAGGATTAAAGATTTTATAAGGAACAGTAAAATACAGCAGATGTGACCAAATAATAAAAATCTTATCAGGACAGAAATGTATAGGAAAATCTAATATTGCTGGGTTTTTGCCTCAGAAGATTGCACTTGAAAAGTCTGGTTCAACAACAGACTGTGTTACATGTTCTGGTCAGCTGACATCTCCATTCCTCTTCCCCTCTCCTCTCCTTACCAATGCAAACTGCAGAAGATCTAGTCTCAACTATTCTCAATTTCATCTGTTTCTCACTTCCCCCAAAATTCTAACAACTTTGAGATTCCCTGCAACTGAGGCCTCCTCAAGGTCCATGAATTAGGGTGCTGGTATCTGATTTTGCTTCCCGACCTAGTTGGGAAGGTGTTCACTGATCCTTCACACCATGCTGGTCTCCACAAATGCACGAAAAGGAGCAAGTGGTGGAAGCTCCTCTTTAACCACAAGGTGAAAAAAAAAAACCAGGGCAGCCATTTGAGAGGCTGCACATACAGAACAGGACACAGAGACTTTCTGCAGGTGAGCTTACTCACTATCTCAGATTGGGTTATACACAGCAAAGTCTAAATTGGTCTTTAGCTTACCAGGATGGGTGTCTGCTTCAGGGGGACTGAAATTTCTCTCTAAACAGTATTGATTGCATCAGGAGTTTAGAAACAGGTTCAAGTGTTGACATTTGAGCCATCAAAATTTGGAACTGAGTTACCCTCCCAGAACTCGCATCTTCTATAGGGTCCAGAGATGAGAGTCAGCCTTTGTCATTTATGGCTGTCTTTACAAGGTAATTTTTGAGTCCTTTTTGTCACTGTCCAGTGTCTTTTGCTGCAGTGAATATTTTTCTCTTCAACCCAAGGTGAAAGAACTTAAGAAGAACCTACTGAAACAAGTGTTCTCGTCACCCAGCTTTCCTACACCTCTTGAACAAAAATGCAGTTTTCCATATGGGGGTACCTCAAAGGCAGAAAGAACCTTAACCTAGACCCCTCACACAATAGAGAATAAAAAAGTGGATCATCTTTCCTTTGGGAAATGTTTTACACGGAGTCTGATCCAGTTGTCAGTTTATCTAAACTTGGGGCTTCACCTAGCAGGAACAATATGTAGACAGTAGGTGATAAACTGCTAAGGACTGGGACAATCTCAGCCACAGATGTTAAGGCAACTTGGATGCAAC
The DNA here is from genome assembly GCA_034509185.1 of Euphonia xanthogaster. Lineage (NCBI taxonomy): Eukaryota > Metazoa > Chordata > Aves > Passeriformes > Fringillidae > Euphonia > Euphonia xanthogaster. The sequence goes on along the minus strand of JAYDZK010000169.1, from coordinate 99,684,835 downwards.
AACAGAAATGTGCTTCCTTTGTTTTAAGAACTGCAAAGGCCATCATTTGGGCAGACTGGCAAGGAATCAGGAGGATGAATAGTTTTGTTGTCCTAGTGGGGTTTTATAGCTTAAATTTGGTAACTAGATCAGTGGAGGGCTCTTGATTTTTTTTTTTTCTCAATTAGTCAAAGGATGTCAAATGTTATCAATGGTTGCCAAACCAGATAGAGATAAAAAATATTATAATAGAAGAATCTGTTATCAATTTAGATAGTGCTTTTCACAGTACACTGAGCAGAAGCAGAGTTCATACACATGAAAAATATGCAGAATTTCCTTTTATTGTGATGTTAAATCCATCTTTCCAGTGCTAAGATTCTTCACAGCATGCTAGTTTAAGGTCAATGAAAATGCCATTCATTCTGCTCTGGACCACAGGTTGTAATACGCTGGTTAGATCATCAAGTTCTGTGAATAACAATTTGTCATCACTGATTTTCTTAAATTAAGATAGCATGCCTATAAAGCTGGTATCTGGCTGATTATACTGAACTTAGTGATGACTCTTCAGTAGAAAAAGACATTTTTTGTACTAGGCCTTTTCTATACAAACGCTATTTCTAAGAACTACTTAAACTGTCAAGGCATGTGCATGGATTCTGCCATTGACATCTTTACCTCCTTTGCCCTCCCCAGTGGTGTGCATAGTGTGGGAGGCATAAGATTCCTCCACACAGTTGTTAAGAAAAATGCATTAGTAGTAGAGAAATATGGAGAACCCAGGCTGTGACTCTTGAACAGCTAGTCCTGTTGCAGCTGAGATACCAGAGTGGTTTTTGTCTTTCTGTACTCCATAAGGTTATTTCAGGTTTCCACTGGTGTAGAGAGAATCTGGGTCACAGCTCAGCCATCTGTCTGTAGACGACTTTTCCTCAGAAATGCTTTCTGCCTCATTTTACTCTGTACCTATGGTAGGAAAAGCAGATAGAGATGGGTAGGATATTTCCACAAAATTTGTTTTCATTCCAAAAAATGCTGATGAGTTGAAACTGAAACTTTTTGTGGCCATTTGTTTTGACAAATATTTATTAATATTTCTTTGCTCTAAGGAGAACTTTCTTGAGTTTTCTTTTCCAACCTGGCTAGTCCACAGTAGCCTAGTGATTTGAGTGCTTCCCTGAGGCCAGGGTCAGATCCCTGCTTGATGTGATTTGAAGCACAGACCTGAGGTCAGGTTAATTGAGGAGGCTTCATAAACTTCTTTCTGCTCTCCCCCTAGAAGAGGGTAGTCTCTGGATGTCATTTCATGGTTACTGCAAGTTAAGGCTAAAGGTTTAATGTGCTGATTTCTTCTACTAATATAAAGGTCAAACAACAGGTTACAGAATATGGAAATAGGTTTACAGAGTAGAATCGATAGACTCATAACTCCTTTCCAAGTTTCTGCTTCAGGAACTCAAGAAGTGCTGATCACATTTGGTGTTGAACTTGTCTGTGTTGTTATGGCAATTATTCTCCCCAGCTGGACAGAGCTCCCCAGAGATGAACTTTGCTTTGGTTTGAGGCTCCAAGTTTTGCTTCTGCCTTGGCAGCACAGTCCTAAATGGCAAATAAAAGGTCTCTGTGAGGCTTTATGTCTGCTGTGGAAGTTCTTTGGACATGCTTTGAAATTTCCTTTTTCCCTGCTAACATAGAGATCTTCTGTTCCAATGGATGTGACTTTGACCATTTGACATCTATGACTGCTACTGGAATTTTCTTAAGTTTCTTCAAGAAGGCCTTTTTGCGTCCAGAAGTGTTCTATGAAGTATTGCTTCCATGTTTCTGTTAACTCCTTTTCCTAGATGTAGGTTTAAATAATCTTAAACCTCCCAAATATAATTTACATACCAAATGCCCTAAAGAGCTCTTTTGTTTTCTTGCAGCAGTTTGCATCGGGGCTCATCCTTCCAAAACTGCACAATTTGTAATTTGAATCTCTTCATACATTCATGATAAAATTCAACTTGCCACATAAAAAAACATTATCTGCAAAGTATCTCTAATCTGTTTCACAACAGATGTTAAAGACTTTTTCCACAGAGCCTCCACATCAAGGTAAGATACACGGCTGATTTGACACTTAGAATGGCTCTGTTTTTCCTTTTTTATAGAAAAAATACCAGCACTAACATTCAGTTAGCCTCAGTAATGGACAGACATTCCTACAAGATTTCCTTAGGATTATCTTCCTGCGGTGAGTTAATGCTCCTTTCCAAGTCAGTCTGAAGACCATGATTGCCTGGCAGTTTTGAAAGAGTGATATTGACTTTGTATTGCCCATCTTAAAATTACATCTCTTTTTATATAGTATAATTTTATTTTCTATTTCAGTCTCTTGAGACATTTGTGAAGCTTTTCCTTTAATCCTTGGAAAAGCAGGCTTTTGCAATATTTCTTTTCTGATGTTGATTCTGATGTCTTGGAAAAAGTGTCAGAATTCCTGCAAAGGGCCAATTATCTTGAAAGTTGCCCAAAGTTTCTTTGTAACATTAGGCATAATTCTTTGGAATTTGTCCCAAAATATGAAGATTATATATTTTACTAGCTTTGTATTATCAAAAATTTCCATAGATATACGTGCTGGGTCATATGAATATGTAATTTTCTATGTAAGACTTTAGTTTTGAGTTAGGACATAGGAAGATGACTGTGATGGCCTGAAAACAAAGACCAAAATCATGCTGATCCCCAAAGGATTCTGGAGCAGTGAGAATCACAGGTTTTACACTCATTATAAAGTAAAATGCACACTGAAATAGAACCTAGAATAAGATTGGTATATAAAGTGAGAACAGTTCTTTAGAGGTCAGCTGGCAAAAGGATGGCCATGGGTTGGGGCCAAGCAGTGACCCTGACCCTGACCAGGCAGGTATATAAGAACAATATAGTGATACTTCCCTAAATTGTTCTTTCCTGATCATGAAGCCTGGGGATACAAACAGTGTAAACCATCACATAATACCCAGTGTCAAGAGATTTCCACAATATAACCATGAGTTTTTCAGGAGGAAAATACTTCCATTTGCATGGGGATTTGTGAACCTTCACCTGAAAACATTAGCTGAAATTAAAAAATTTAAAGTAATCTTCAAATCTCTGTGTGTGTGTGTGTGTGTATGTATGTATACATGTTTTGAGGTGACAGTTGTTTTGTCTGAGAGATGCCAGTGGAATCAGAATGACAGAATCAATATTTTAGTTTAGTTTATTTTAATTTTCATTTGACAAATCTGTGAAGTTCACTGTTAATGAACACTCCTGGTATACCACATATTTAGAGAAGTTGTCAGAGCTTAAATTTGGCTACCTGCGACATTTTGCTCTAGATTTTAATTCATTCTACCTATATATATTAATGGCTTTTTGGAGGAACTGCAGCACATATTGGAAGAAATAATGAAATAAAAGGCAGTCATATTTAGTTATTTTTTCTCCTTGCCATTTCCATTTCAAAATTTTCTGCTTTCAAGCAAAGAAAGAAACTGCAATAACTTTTTCTGCAAGTATAAAACCCCATTAGAAATATCATATACAGATCTGTCTTGTCTGGTAGAAGATTTTTCTAATGCAGTTCTTGCTGTTCTTGCTCTTTTTATTTTGAGATGGATGCAGTATTATATGTAAGTTTTGGAGTATGTGAATACTGCAGTCATAGCTGACAATATCCCTACTCCTACCTACCTGAAAGGGTTAAACCTGCCCAACCAAGACAGTTTTGCCTGGAAAACAGAGCTTAAAGTAGGATAAACACCCGTCAGCTGCAAGGCATCGCTTTCCCCCCAGACTGTAATCATGTTGTTGCCATGCATACCCAAGGTAGGTGGAAATACCCAGTGCTGGCTGGCGAGGTGCGCTGTGCTGCGGTGACTGCACAATCTCCTGGATGCTCCTACAGAGGGCACAGCACCAGCTACTTCCCCCTGTAGTCTTGCCTGGGGTCCAAATCCTGTGACATGAATACTAAAAACAAGCGAACAAAACCTCTCTAGAGACCAGAGCAGCCTCCAGTTTGGGCTGATCTGAAAAGATTACGGGCAGGACCACAGCCTGGTACTGCAGACCTGTGAGACTAAGCGGAGGGCGGGGACAGCTCTCTATGTGACAGAGCTGGAAGGATTTTTGCTGGCTTGCTTTCCCACCGCTGTGATTCCAGGGTTGGATGTTGCATTGTGCTCCGGACACCAGCCCGGCAGTCCGGCGGTCCCAGGCTCGGGGCTGTCCGGATGAGCGCGGCCAAAACCCCATCCGAGAGGAAGGGGTGTAGTCTGACGTACGTGTCCCATTGCCTGCAAATGCCTCTGCCACCCCATTGTTTCCAGTGTCTCGGTGGAAGTGGATCAGGAAGCTTATCTGGAGCCATCCCCACCCTTTCACCGGCAGCCCCTGTTTGAAAGAGACGCCGCGCATTTCCCTCCCTCTCCCTCCTGCCCTCCACCCTGGCTCAGAGCAGCCCCAGTTGTTCCTACAGCGCTCTGCTCACAGCCCTCGACGTGTGGCGTAAAGAAATCTCATTTTAATTCCTCGAGCACTGTCGGTTTCCTTCGCTTGGGGCTCATGACAGGTGCCCCTTTGTTCTTTGGTTTGATATTATCTCAAATAGCCTTGGAGCTTCAGCCAGGCTAAGAAACTTGCACTAGCAGCAAACTGCCCAAATTAGCATTTTTGCTAATTCCAGAGAAACAGCAAAGTTGCTGAAGCCCTGCCAGGAACCTGTCAAATTAATTTGCAGTGGGAGAAGTGGATGTGGGGTGAGGAAAAAGTTCAATTGAATATTACACAGAAAACGGCCTTTATAGACTTTCCTATTCCTGTTTTTACAGATAGAATCTTGAATTTTAAAATCAGGTGAAATAGTTCAATATAGACTTTTATTTATAGTATGGTTGTAAGCCTTGCATTTTTCTGAGATCCCTATTAAGTGTCATTTTTATTTTGTAAGTAAACCTTATGTTTTGTCTTTAAAACGCTGAAAGTTCCCAATATTTTTGGACTTTCTAATCTCAATAATATAATATTTTTTTCAAACACCTTTATATTTTCTCACTTTTTGAGAACATGGTTCTCCTATATTCATTTGTCTGTACTCTGAAGCTGAGAGTCATTGGGCTTTTTTTTTCTGTCTGCCTTGTTAAATATTATTTATTCTCCACAACCCTTACTTAATTTGAGTATCATTTTTAGCCTTGTCTGAAAAATGTATGCCCAACTGTTATCTAGGTTACTACCTGGCCATTGTTCTAGACAGAGGAAAGTAAATTAAGTCCTTGGTTTTGCTTTCCTGTCGTCTGCCTTTGTAACATATCTGGAAAACACAGGCACAGTGAAGGGTTATATAAACAGTAGATGAGCCATTGCAGGGTGGGTCATATTTTTCAACTGAAGTAGCTCAGGAGTGAAATAGTATGTGCCAGAAGCAAGGAGGACTTGAGGAAAGATCTGTCCATCTGAGTCACAGAGTCACTCCCAGTTCATGCCACACCTTTGCTGGAAGCACGGAATTTCAACCCAGTCCTTTCTGATTTTCACTAGCACTACCACTGAATGTTCATTACTCATTCTGAGTAATTAACTATACTATTTAAGTTTTGATTACCAGTACTTTTTTCTGGTATTCAAAAAAGCAGGAGCAAATTGTCACATAAACAAGATTAAGCATTTTCAGGGAGGGAAAAGTCAGGAAAGGGGATACAATTTCTGTTAATGAAACTGCTTCCTCTTTTACATTGCCAAACCTCTACATTCTGCCATTACACGGCATGTCTTACTGTGGTGTGTCTGAAGTATAAGCTAACAAATCACTGTATTTTAGGTAGGAAAAAGTTTTAAAATACTGGGCTGGGGAGGAAGTGGGAAAAATTACACTGTGATGCTTTCAAATTGAGTGGTTTTGTTCTGGCCATGGCTTGCTTGCTTCCAGTTGCAGCAGACCACCAGTGAACAGTGGTAAACCCTGTCTGAGCTCAGGTATCCAGCTCCCAGTGTTCCCCTTTCTTCATTTCAACCTACACTGCAAGCAGAAAGGTGGCAGAAACAGAAGATGAAGCTATAGATGATAAGCTGTGTGTCACAGTGAGAAATGCTCTTACTTTACAAGCCAGTTTTGAATAGTAAAGAATATACAAGAACCTAAGATTCAGTTATGGATTTTAGCTGAATATGTGTTAGTGTTACCTGCTATTTCTATTATTTTGTAGCATGAAGTCTGGGCAGTCTCTCTGGCTCTGTTATCAGTGTATTAAGCAGCCTGGACTAGCTTTGAGGTAGTTCTGCTCTGAGCAGGAGGTTGGACTGGATGACTTCCAGGAGTCCCTCCCAATCTGCTGGAGTTTTTTTATGACTTTATCAGCCTTTACAGAAACTTTGTCATCTGATGCCCTGACACATGAATGTGATCACCCCTCTGTCCTCCCACCCTTGTCTCTCAGCAGAAAACCTTTTTGGCCCTTTTTCTTGGCCATGCCTCTGTTCTGTCTGTGCAGGCTGGAGTCCAGGAGACACAGGAGCATGGCAGTCAGAGCCTCCCAGTACCCTGCTCATGGCACCTGTGCTGACTTCACAAGGCAGGGTGCCTTTCCTGGGCAAAGTGCTCAGTAACATGGCTTTGCAGCATTATCTGCATACTCAGTAATCTGTGCCTCAGTGCTTTAGCACACTGAAACAGCATGGAGGGCCAATACTTATGACCCTCTCAGCCAATGCATCAGCAAAGATATCCATCATTATGGGTATGCTGGTATCTTTGGTGGGCCTTGAGAGTTTCTCTTTTAAATAAAATAAATCCATATTTTAGAGATAACACTAAGCAACACTAAACCCGAATCTGAGACTCATATTTTAGCAGATTGGTATTTTTGGTGTTTTCCCATAGCCCTGATGCATTCTTCCGCTCGTTTTCTTAAGTATTATGCCTCTGTGAGCTGACACCCCAAATCCGACAGCCTAATAATTTGCCTATAAGACATAGTATAGGACACAAACTCTGCTGGCTATACTCCCTGCTTTATTTATTAGAGACAAACCTAGGGTGGGACATTGCACTGGATATGTTCTCCCAGAAGAATTTCTAGAAAGGATGAAGGGGAAAAAAGGCGCTTTTCTTTCACAAGACATAACACTAGTTAAGAAAGAGTGGCTGAAACCTAAAGGGCAATTCTGTGCTTCAGCTGGGTAGAAAGAAATGTGATCTGTTGTATTAGGAGTACAAAAGCTGGGCTTCAGTGTTCCTCAGATGGCCCTGCCTGGCAGAGTGAATTCCTCAGGGCTCAGTCTGATGCTGGCCTGGGAAAGAGGCACCCCAGCCTTGGCTCTTCCCGCCACCATTGCCTTTGACCAGCATCTGCTGAGGTTTATACTTCCTTGCAGGGGCTTTGGTTCACTTCTGTCTTTCATTCATTCATTTACCTGTCTTTATCCTAAAGCTGATTTCCTGCTTCTCATCCACTGCAATCAATGCAGTTAGGGAGACCCTTATCTCCAGTACCCTGTGCCTTATCTTTTAGATATAAATACAAATGCATTTTGTAGGATACCTCATTTAAAAATGTGTATTTCCTTCTTGATGTTTTTTTTTCCCCCTTCTTTTAGACAATAACTGAATGTTTATCATATAGTATAATATACAAATCATTTTGGAATGTCCATAGGACTGAGGGTTGCAATAACAGCCATTATTAAGATTTGGTGCTTATACACTCCTGCACTTTTAATTGTTCTTAGCATTTCTCAACAGCTGCATGTGATGTCTTTACACTCGTTGCTAGTCTAGGTGACAAGCTCATCAAAGAAAAACCTACTCTGCTTGAAAGGCCTCTGAAGATGCAATGTTTTCACTTCTCTAAGCAGCTGTTGCCTTTTGGGTGTTCTTTTGTCATGGGGATGTTATGAATTTTAAGTCATTCTCTTCTCACCTCCCTCACGCTCCCAGCCAGAAAAAAAATCAGTTAGAAAAGAGGCAATTAACCAGCACTCAATTTGTTGCAATGCCATGATAGTAATAATAATGGTGTTTGGTCTGGATGCCCTTAGGGACACAAGAAATTCCTTATCTTGTGCAGTTACTGGAGTTTTAATTTTCTTGTTTTCACTTCATTTTCTTTTGCATGAAAAAGAAAGCCAAAAAAGCCAAGCACGCTTTGGGCATTCTAACAGTCTAATAATAAATGCTGTGTGCTTGTGGTGAAGTTCTGTTTCAAATTCTGTAAAATAAAAAATATTTGAAACATTTGTATCTCCAAAGCAACAGTAAAACTGTTAATAAGAATTGTTTTCAGAATTTTATTAGCTGAATTTAAATAGCATGAGTTACTGGTAAGGTGATTACACCTTCATCCTATAGGATGCCAAAAGATCTGAACACATGATCTGCTCAGAGAGAAGATAAATATGAATGGGCTCATTCAGTGCATCAAATATTAGCTTTAGATTCTTAAAAATAATAAAATTTTCATTAACTTCTTATCAAGAAAAAATTAGTTTATTTTCTTGACTGTCAGCACCATTTTCAAACTCAAAACAATCAAATATATTTATTAGAATAATAGTTGGAAAACTAACTTGAGATGGTCTGGCTTTTCCTTTCAAAAGTGCATCAATGGTGGCAAACTTACTGAACTGGCAAAATTAAACCAAGTGAAAATTTCCACTTCATCAACAAGTTGAATCATGTCATGCCTTATAAAGCATGAAGTTTAAAAATAAAGAGTGACTTATGTTCATAACAACTCCCGGCTGTGATGCCACTTCTGCTTTTATTTTCAGCATAGTCAGCTTCTGCAGCTTGGAGTTCTTTTGCCTTGTACAGTACAATTAATTTCTTTCTTAAAACATGCATAGCAGAAACCAGAGATTTAAATCTCCTCTTTCCTGCTGTGGCTAAACCACTCCAATAAATGGAAATGGAAGTACCATGTGTAAATAAGGAGAATTATATCCTACGATGAATTATTAACGTAACTGGGTCATCACCTGTTGAGGTGGTCGCGGGGTGTGGGTTTCTTTTCGCGGACATTAATCTGGATCTTGTAGAACACCCCGTTCCATTTCCTGTTCTGTCCAGTTGCTATTAAGAACATGACTGTGCCTGGAAAGATTGAGAAAAATGCTGCTTTTTTTGAGAATCACAATAGCATACAGAGGGAGTCAATTATCCTCGGATAGGCACCATTCAAATTCCCAAAAGCAGTATAAGTGCCAAGAAAACCCCAGAAAGTTCAGCGGCTTTGTTTGGCTTGGAAAAACACTCACTCAGAAATTTGGCTTTTCATTTATCCATGATCCCTACAGCATGTTTCAGCTGGAGCCTGGCTGAAGTCACAGTGTGTTTCCTTGACCAAGTATACCACTGGAGCCACATTCAGGCACGGGACTTCTAAATGCATTTCAGACCTGGGCTCCAGGCTTTTCTACTGACTTCAGGGTTTTCAGCTGAGCTCTGTTTGGGCTGTGATTTCCTGCCAAGTTAAAGTACAGTTCTCATAAGGTTTACAGGTCATCCTCTTACTAGGTGGGCACAACAACCCCAATAGAATAGTTGCTTGGAATCTGATGAGTCTTCTGGACTGGAAGCAGGAGCAATCAGACAGAAAGAAAGGCTTGTAGAAGAGACAGAATATACATTTCAAGGCTGTGAGCAGAGCCAGTTTCAGCTGACTACTGGCAAAATTCCACGTGTCCTTATTTTCTATAGACAGGTTTATCTGCTCCCATATGTTAGGCCCTGCTTCAGTTCCAGATTCATCTGCTTTCTTTCTTTTGAATGCATCTGTCCTGTTAGTGCTCTGCTTTGGGACTTAAAAGGTATTAAACTGCAACTTGTTATTTCCATGATTTGTCACTCTTTGAATGTGACAAACTCGCTACAAAGCTTTTCTTATGCTTTTCATGTGCGTACCAAACGTATGGAAGCCAAGGCAAAGAGGCAGCGCATGTCCTAGAATGATTTCTTGGCTTCCAGAGTGGTTATGACTTTTCAGAATGACGGATTATTGAATGTTTCCCAAAGCAGCAGCTGTACAAATGGCTCCAACACCAGGAGGAGGAAATAATATGCGCTAATCCTTGATTTGGTGATTCATGCCAAGACATCCTGGGGACAAACTGAAACCCCAGAGGGAAATACCTGTTAAATTTCAGGACCATTGAAATGCCAAAATCTCCTCAGGGTTTTCAAAGTTTCTCTATTTTCCTATCAATTTTGTTTGCAAAGCCCATTTGTTGCCCAGGGGCAAGTATGCTCCTAACAGTTTACTGACCTCCAGTAAGCATAAATTGATCTTTAAATTCAGTTGTACCCTGCCAGACTGATGCACCCCAGACTGGAGTTTAATATGCTATTATATGTTAAGAGCCTTTATCTTCTGCCCAATTTGCAATGTTAAGCTTTTCCTGAAAATTCACACCCTTGGGAAAGTGTATGATAAAAATTGTGGGGAAATGGGAAAGAAGAGAAATTATGCAGTTTCTTCATTGTCAGCATTATGTCAGCTGACCTTTCAGCATTGTCAGCTCAGGTTTGGAGTTCTTCTCAAATGTCTGCCAATGCTTTTTCACCCCTGACTCAAGGGAATGCCAGGAGCAGTGTGCCCTTCTCAGCCTTTCCCAAAAGCATCAAGTGCATGATCTTTTATCCAGCTCCATGGGGGAGGCTGTGCAGCAGTCTAATCCACTTTTCCATTTGTCTTGGAGGAATACAGCACCTGGTCACATGGCCTTTTGGTCTATATCCTGCCAGGCAAAATAGGGTCTATATATAGGTCCTCATTTTATAGTGGGTTCTGTGGAATATCACAACTGCTATTATATGTGCATAGTTGATTTAACATCAGGTGATATTACATATTTGTACTCTTGAATTATGAATGAAAATTTCTAAAGCTTAAATATATCATTAGAAAATTGCTAAGAGTAATTTCCTCCCTTTCACATTTGCATAATGAAATTCACCAAGGAGCTGTACTCTCTCTAAATATATAGATCTTATTGAAAGGTCAGAAAGTGTCTGAAAGTTGCATAAAAGGAGCAGGATGCACATGCAGGAGAGGTACAGAGCAGCAGCACTTCGCCTTCCAGATTGCCACTTCTGAATTATGAGCATTCATTGAAGATTTCAAATATCTTTATAAAAAATCTAGGTAACTCTCAAGCAGACATTGTCCTGAAGCATCTGAAATATTTTTATTTGATATAATAGAAATTTTCCATGAACATCAGAAAAAAATGAACTGAACTGCAAATACAATATCTTGAATTTATATCTGCCTTTGAAACACTCATCTAAGTCAAGAATCTAAAAATAATACCTTAACTTTAATTTCTATGATCTGCAGAAATTTCTCTGTCCATTATCCTTTCATTTCCACCCCAGTTCTGGCACTGTTGTTACTGCAAGGATGCATCACTGACATCTAAGCAGAGCTGATACAATATCCTAAACCATTAACACTAAGGCCTTGTTTTTGTAACTTAATTCCTCTTTCTAAAGGTAGGTGCCTCACATCTCCTGCTTCCTCTTCCCTGTACACAATTTTTGTGCTCCTCAATGACAGGTACACCTCTGCTGATCTTTTCACTTTCACCCCTGGGCTCTTTGTGTCTTTTCCTCCCCTTCCTTTGCCCACTGAATAAGTGAAAGAAAGTACCTGGGCAGCTGGGATATCTCTCCCAGTAATTATAAAAAAGCATGTCTGAGGGGTCATACAGGATTGGATGATCTTGTCAGTAGCCCAGCTAGACTGCTGAGGTCCCATCTAAACCTACATCTGTGGGTTTCAATGGAGCTTAAAGCATTCAGTAAATATTCAAAGGATCAAGTAGATTTCTGTAACCTCTTTTTATGAAAGACATAACAATTTTTAAAGGTGATCAAGTATGGCATCCATAAAATATGAAGTGTCACTTTTTACTGCTAAGTTTGTTAACATAGCAGAAAAGCTGTAATGTACAAACCAGAGGCATAGCAGTTGTTCTTCCTATTTAAGTAATAGGGACTCTGTAAGAGCTGACAGTATTGGTTGAAATTTTTTATAGCTAATGTGCTCTATAATATGATCTATAAGTTATTACACAACTGTAATAGTCACAAAAGAATCCTGTGGTTTACAGGGTATTCTGTTAGGTTGTTATTCAAATGTGGACTGAATGCTTTAAATAAAAATACTGTACTTATGTCATTAAAAAAATGTTTTGTGATTCTTATCAAATAAGTATGATTGCAATGCTTGATATTATTTTATATTATCTTTATAAACAAACTTTGAAATCAGATGGAGAGTGAAAAATACTTCTGCTGTAAATATAGCCAATTATTTCATTTTGTTCTGTCATTCTAATTGTTCTTTATCCCTCTAAAAATACACTGTAGTGGGTTAACCTTGGCTGCCTGCTTCCCCACTGCCCCTCCTCATCAAGAAAGTGGGAGAAAATAAGATGAGTGGAGGTCATAGGTTGAGATAAGGGCAGGGCAATCATTCACCAATTACTGTTATGGGAAAACAGACTTGACTCAGGGAAGATTAATTTAACTAATTTCCAATTAGAAATAGACTAAACTGATGATTAACAAAATCAAAACTAAAGCCACCCTCCTGCACACCCCCTTTCTTTCCAGGCTCAAGTCCAGTCCTTTTTTCCCGACTCTTCTGTCTCTTTCTTCCCTTCCCCAAGTGCCACAGGACAATGTGTATGGCAGATTGTGGAATTTGTAACAATTTGTCTTTGTCAGTCCTTCCTTCTCATGTTGTTCCCCTACTCCAGCATGGGGACCCTCCCATAGGAGACAGTCCCTCATGAACTGCTCTGATGACTCTGATGGGTCCTTCCCATGGACTGCAATTCTTCAAGAATTGTTCTAGTGTGAGTCCTTTCCCATGGGGTTTAGCCCTTCAGGAACAAACTTTTCCAGCACGGGTCACCCACAGGGTCACAGGTGCTGCAGAGACCTGGTCCTGTCCACAGGCTGCATCTCCTGCCTGGAGGGTGCTCCATCATGGAGTCTCCTTGAGCCACAGTTTCCTTCAGGAAATATCCAGTCCTGTGGCATGCAGCCCTTGATGGACTACAGGGTCTGTATCTGCTACCCTGTGGACCTCCAGGGGGCAGCTTGCCTTGCAGACAACTTTGCCACAGGCTGTGTGGGAATCTCCTCTCCAACCCCTGGAGCACCTCCTCACCCTCCTTCTTCACCGACCTTGAGCTTTGCAGGGTTGCTTCTCTCACATATTTTCTCACTCCTCTGTCCCTCTCAGCAATTTTCCTGTGTCTTCAGTATGTTACCAGAGAGGTGATGCCAGCATTGCTGAAGGGTTCAGCTTTGCCCAGTGGTGGATCTATTTTGGAGATCCACCAGAGCTACCTAGAACTAGCTCTGTCTGACATGGGGCTGACTTTTGCAGTCTTTTCAAGAAAGCCCCTCCTGTAGTGCTGCCCCTGGCTTACCAAAACCTTGTCATGTAAATGCAATTCATAAGCATATATGGAAGCTACTTCTACTTTCTCCCAATATTCTGTGTAGATTCATCAGGAAAGTATGAAAGTTTAAACACATTTATCTGTTTCCAGGCAACTTACAGTTCTCTAAGTGTTTTTCATTAGTGATGTTGGCATTCCTTTTATTTCTGTGGTGAAAACAGGCTGCAGACCATTTTTCCTGTATGTTATAGGATACTTCGTACATTACCTACTGAGAATATGTTTTTGTGTTCTAAAAACTCCTTAAAAGTTTTAGTCCTACCCTTTTCATATTGTCTTCGAGGACACCAATGGTTCCAACAGTTTACAGCCTGGCTGTGTTGCAAGTCTGGTTTTGCAGTGATCAGAAAGGATTTATCATAAAAATATAAAAAATCATAGAACATGTTAGACTGTAATAATTCACATTTTCTCTGACTGCTGAAATAAAGCCTGAACTGCCTAATTTTGCAGTTATGTGAATAACCCCTTGGATCAATGAGCTTCAAGGACCTGGTGGTAGTGAATCTGATTCATGTTTTTTCACTGAGCCTGGATTTCTTTGATGACACTTTTGTTTGAAGAGAGAAGGCTCGAGTGTGCTCACATCCTCTCTAGTTTTTTCCCTCAAAATATATATGTTAACACTGATGACAATGATGATAGAAGATGGAGTTCTTTTTCAGGAAACCTAGTATCCTCTGAATTTCTTTGAAGCCCAAGTACAGAATAAAAACATGGTGTTCTGCCCATTTTCTTCAGCACAACCAGCAAAAAAAAATTCCTCTTGCTGTGGTGGAAGATTAGACCAATATTTGCTTGTGGGAAGGAAGTTATGATAACTGTTTCTGGCCATGCCAAAAAACAAATTTGAATTTACACTTTTCTTCAAACTTAATTATTTTTGCTTCAAGAGGTCTGCTTCATTACATAACTTGTATTCTCAGATAGATAAATAATATTCATTAGAGCTGCAGGATTTTAAGTTTTGGAAATTTAATTAAGAGAATCAACTGCAAGGTTATTGTAACTAAATAACATATATTCACATATAATTATTAATATGGAAGTTACTTTGATGGAAATGAAGTATTCGATAGTTGATGTAAAATAAATATTGTGATTCTACAGGTATCACCAGATCTTGTGTGAACAAGACATTGATCAGAGCTTTTCTCTCTTTCATTTAATTAGTCCTACACAAGATCTGGAAGATAATATTTGCTCTTCCTATAGGATTATAGCATCAGATTTTCCCTTTGTTTTTAGAATATACTGAGTTGGAAGGGACCCAAAGGGTCATAGATGTCTAGTGCCTGGCCCTGCACAAGACAGCCTTAGTAATGTCATTTTGTGCCTGAGAGCATTGTTAAAACGCTTCTTGAGCTCTGTCAGGCTTTGTGCTGTGACCACTTCCCTGGGGAGCTGTTCCAGAGCCCAGCATCTGGGTGAAGAAGTTTTTCCTAGTATCAAATCTAAAACTTCTCTGACAGAGCTTCATTACATCCCTTGAGCCCTATCCCTGATCACTGGAGAGAAGATGTCAGTGCCTTCTGCTCCGCTTCCCCTCCCAAGGAAGCTGTAGGCTGAGATGAGGTCTTCCCTCAGTCTCACTCAGGCTGAACAGTCCAAGTGACCTCAGCTGCTCACCAAATGTCTTCCCCTCTAGACCCTTCACCACTCTCGTTTCCCTCTTTTCAACATTTTCTATTAGTTTAACATTATTCTCATATTGTGGTGCCCAGAGCTGCCCCCAGCACTGGAGGTGAGGCTGCCCCAGTGCAGAGCAGAGAGGGACAATCCCCTCCCTTGCCCGGCTGGTGATGCTGTCCTTGATGCCCCCAGGACATGGGTGTCTGTCCTGGGGGCATCAGGCACTGCTTGGTCAACTTGTCACTGACCGGGGCCCCCACTTCCCTTTCTGAGGACCTTCTTTCCAGCACCTCATTCCCCAGTCTGTCCATACATCCTGGGTTGCCTTGTTCCAGGTGCAGGATCCAGCACTTGCTTTGTTGCTTTGTATCTGATTAAATTGCACTGAGGCAACTAAAACTTCTCTTAACAGTAAAGTAAGGAATTTTAGTTGAACAGGATTTCAGCACTTCCAGGACAGAGCTGTACCTTGTTTAAAAATCCTCTCTTCACTTTCTCTGTTTTCTCCCTTGTCAAGTACCTGAGACCCTTTACAAGGATCCATTCATAGCCTCCTCTTGGCTCTTTCCTGTCTAGGGCCCTAAAGCCCATGCTGACTGTGGCTTCTGGGAAAGAACAGTGAAGAAGAAGATAAAGCAACAGCAAAATTAACCAACCAATCAAAACCCTATTAGTCTATCTCAATACTCTTTTTCACCTCGCTGTTTCTCACTATCTCTCTTTTAAATCATGAAGTAAATGCTAGATCAAGGATAAGCATACTGAATGTTAGAAAAGAGAATGTCCTGTGAAGGAGAAAGGAAGCAATGCCAGGTAGGCAGGAAGGCAGAAATTAACAGGCACTTAGTGGTGATGGAGGCAGGGGGGAAAGGAGCTAAGGAACAAGAAGTGCAAGAAAAGCTGGAGATGGGGAAAGGCCACTAATAGACAATATGTCTATTGCAGAAGCTACCCAATTTTGCTATTTGTTTCCTTTACCCCTTATTCAGTAGTTAAAAGCCAAACTCAGTTTCTTCATTTGAAAAGCTGATGTGATTGTTAATCATGATTCTAGTATTTTTAATTTGTTTATACCTGTAACTTTAATCTTTCTGAAGAGTGTCTAATTTCAGAAATATCTCCACTGATATCATGGTATTTTACTTCTATATGAAGTAAAGTGTTATTTGAGACTAGTAACTCTATTACTATCTCCTGCCTTTCACAAGTCCATTTCATGAGGCTGCCTGCTCTGTCTCTTACAAGCTTGCTTGTACTACATAACTCTATTAGGCTCTCCTTATGACTTCCTATTTATAACAATCTAAGTTTAGAAATATCTGATCACATATTAGCAGTGGTATAATGTGAGAAGCTATTTGTATTTCTGTATCAGCAGATTAGACATCAGCTATTTTCTCTCCTACATGGCACAGTAAGCTGCAGTGCTGCAGTACTTTGTCAGGAAGTACTGATATCTTGGTGGAGATATATTGGGAGTACAACCATAACTGCATCTAATGGAGAGATAAAAGCCCAGATTTAGACTGTTGTATAGTGTACTTGGTGCTGACAAACAGGTGTCCTTTCATTTTCCAGCAGGACGCATAAATTCTCTTACAAGTTCCCTGCTTATTAGAAGTACTATGCAGGTTTAAGGATCACATAAAACATATAATGATTTATTGTATTTAGCATAGCAGGTAGATGTGGCAGCATTTAAAGCTCACTGCTGTAAACAAAGGCTCTCAATCTATTGTCCAAATTCTTTACTCTTGCAGTGTTATGGGAAGGGTATAGATTGCAAGATGTGATGGGAAGAAAGCTTTCCCTTTTGCATGTACAGCTACTGCTCTCACTAGGTTTCGATGTGGAATCACTGGGCTTTGTTTGGCTGACTACATCTGATATTTTCCCTCTCATTTGAATAGAGATATGGTCAGACTTCAGTGACTGCGTACACTGCAGTAGAGGCAAAATAATTCAGTCTTCGATCTGCAGATTTCCAGAGGCAGCAAGGCAAGTAGAAACATCTTTTTCTTTCCCACTCTTGATCAGTCTTTTTATCAGCCATGTGGAACCACTTTTGTTTGCTCAGCCACAGTTAGACTGAGGTACATTTTAATAAGATCCATGTGTTAGAAGGATTTTTAAGCCAAATACTGGAGACTCTTCTCATTCCATGTTGGAACACAATATAAATCCTGCACATATATATCTGCATATGCATACATGTGCATGTGTTTGCATGCATACTTGTCTGTAGATATGCTTTGTTTTCCAGTTGCTTGGAGATTTTTTTCCTCACAAATTTCAACACTTTAAAATTTTAGAAGTATTGTAGCTAAATACCATTGCAGTTTCTAATTGTCTTCCCAAAAGGACTGAAGTTAGATACTTACTCTAAACTATTTGATATGGGTAGAATTAACAATTTTCTGTCTGATGAGGAAATAATCAAGGGCATATTATTATCCTGTTTAGGGGTGGATTTGGCACAGTCGTATTGTGGAAGTGTAATGGAATGGGTGTTTCAAAAGTGAATGTGGCCTCAAAATATGACACATTAATCCACTTTGCTGAATGTGTCCTCGGGAAAAAAGTCAAGACGTGCAACTATTTTTCCATGTTTCTGCAGTTCAGACAAGATGAAATATGATAAAAACACAATACTAAATAGAATTAAGCATGCTTTTACACAGAGAAGAATCCTCTCAGTATTTTATTATTTCCAGGATTTTCCAGGACTGTTTCTATGTATAGAGGACCAGCTTTGTGGTGGTGTAACAGCCTCTCAGTGGCATCAGCCCAGCAAAGGACAGTGTAATGAAGAGAAGAATGAGGCCCATTGTTCCCAACAGAAAGACAGTTTTTTGACTTCTATGATCAGAATAACTCAGTGATTGCTTTGTTTCTTCTCTGAAAGAGAAGATACAGCTGGAGATAGAAGAGCACATTCACAGCATGTGGCTACCTTGGTGCTGAGGCTAACAACAGCTTCACTAACAGGACTGGCATAGACAATATCCCCAAATAAAGTCAATTGCTGGGAAAATATTGCAAGTCATTCCATGGTGAGGAAGTTCATCACTGCTCACTGCATTACCACCAAATGTGAAAAGCAATAGCTTTGAAAACTAAGCCAATACATAATTTTCTGAACAAGGAACTATCTCATAGCTGAAAGAGGAATAAGCAAAGAAAAGTAAATGGAAGTGGAGGCAATTTACTGCTGTAGGTACAGAGCTAGTGGAATTGCTATTTGTCAAGAACTGACCTTTTCCTCTTCAGTGGATCTACTTCCATATTGACCTATCTTAAAATCTAAGTAATTGTTGCCCACTCTGTTTTACCCTGAGATTAGAACTTATTCTGCCTGACTTCTATGTATTTCAGCTACTGTTCACAGTCTGGCAAGTAAACAAATTCAGTTTTAGACTATTTGACTCAGTTGTTTCACTGAAAGGAGTCAAAGGTAAGAGATTTTCCTTGACTCTACTCTCCTTTTTTACTTACTGCAGCATTTTCCTTGGTCACTTCTCTGGAAATGAGATCAGCAAACAAAATAGAATTTAATAGCATTTTTTAATTATAGTTTGAAAAACAGAGGAGGGAAATGCTTCTTGAAAGGTGAAGGGAGTGGTGTTTTTCTTCTGTGGGACTGAAGGAACTTGATTTCTAGATAAACATAATTTTTGAAGATTTCATTCTTTCTGCAGCTGTGAGCAGGACTGTACATTTATATTGTTTGTTCCCTGGACTGATTCCTACAATACAGGAGTTTCAAATGATACCTCATGCAGAGTAATGCAAAACCAACTGAATAGGGTCCTTAGTATGCTTGACAGCAGCCAATTTATGTCAACAATGGAGTGAGCCTGTTTTGGCTGATATTTAAGAGTTGAAAATAAGGTCTTCACAAATATTTTGTTTGCAACAACATATCTCCCTGCTCTGAACTTCCATGGTGACTGAAGTGCATTGCATTCCTGTTTTTGTCTACTATAATACTTAGCAGTCTCAAAGTCCAGGATCTGAAGTTCAAGGCCATCCTGTGGTATGAGTCAGGAGATTTTGGACAGCCCTCACTCTACTGAATTTAAATCTTAAAGGATATGAGGCTTTCAATTTTTATTTTCTCAGTCCTCCTACCATGCCCTGTTGGTATCAAGACATTCAGGCTTCCTTTTCAATGCAGTGAATGTTTCAGACTATCTTTGGTTTTCTGAAATTAGATGATCTCATGGACCCAGTTTCCAGGGACCACCTAGGTTGTTGTTCAGAACCAGTCTCCAACAGTTCATTCTTCCCAAAGCCATTTTTACCCCCTGGAGCCTCCCTTTACACAGAGTTCAGAAAATGATCAGTCTTCAGTTTTAGCTGGAGCTTGCCATTCCCCACCCTCTCACCCTCAAATGTATTTCCTGTGGAAATCATTTTTTTGTTTGTTTCAACCAGGTTTTAACAAAGAATCTAGCTGCCACAAAACTTGGTCATAGTAAACTAGAAGCCAAACTGTGGAAACACTTCATGCCAGTGCTCAAAGTAACCCAAACCACAGTCATCCTGCCTAGAAATTAATCAAAACAGCAAAGACAACACTGTTTATAATTTTCAGCTAGAGTTTTACCCACCTCCTGGAAATGAAGCACACATTGGAACCAAATGTCGTTTAAATCAAATGAGTGATTATAGCAGGCGGTAAGACACGAGGCATGTTCACTCATTAGTGATCTACTGGAATGTATTTGTGGCTTGGACATCCTCTTGACTCCTGAGAATCTTCATTCTATTGCATTTCCCACTATAATTTCTTTTTCCTTTCTTGGCAGAAGAGCCACAGACAGTTTAGGTAGCTATCTTTATATGGGTTAAACAGACTTTGTCTGGCCCAAATGCATAAAATGCTACACCAGATTAATTATGAAGTTTGTCTGCTCCTCCTGACTGAGAAGAACTGTATTAAATCACACTAAAAGGGTCTATTTTAGAATACTCTTTCTACTGTTTACGTAACAGGGGAAAAACCTGTCATAAATAAAGTCCACCCAATTACACCGAAAGCTGCTTTCTTCAGCACTTATTTTGTCACCGAATCACAGAATTGTTAGTGTTGGAAGAGACCTCTGGAGATCCTCCAGCTCAGCTTCCCTGCCAAGGCTGGGTCACCGAGAGCAGGTCCCACAGGAAAGGGTCCAGGTGGGTTTGGAATGTCTCCGGAGGGGGAGACTTCACACCCTCCCTTACATAAGGTGTCCTTGGAAAGTCCTGCTGCTGTCTCCCATGTTGTAGCTAATTTAAATTTACATTTCACAAAGAAAGATATTTTGTATGATCAGCTAATACAAAATCTCATCACCATGGTCTAGAATTTTCCTTAAAGGGTAGCAGGCAGACCCATGTCTTGCAGGAAGAATCTTACTGCAAACTAGGCAAGGTTGGATATACTTCTTTCATATAACAATAGCTAAGCAAACTGACAGTGGATATAGCCCTAAATAGGAAGAGTTTTAAGGTTCTGCAGTTGGGAATGACAGCTTTTGTTTCTGATTACCTCCTTGTAAATTTATGGAAAACTAGTTGAATTTCTCTTCATAATTTGAGAAGGTTACTGGCTACTCACAATGCTTGGAGAAGTTCCCTAAATTCTCTATAGCTTTTTATTGTTTTCTGCATATTTTCATATAGTCAGATCAGTTGAGAATTTGTTTTGCTGTTAAAAAACCCCAAATCTCCACCCTGTCTCACAACATAAATTGGGTAGACCTGAAATGCTTCCATGAAAGGTGAATTTAAAAAAAATATAAATCTAAAAAATGTCAACGCTTAGATTTTTCTATATAAAATTGTAAGTTTTTTTCATCAGAATTTCAATAAACAAATCCAGTCATCCAGCAGTTCTGAGGTAACATCAGTTCTTTTCATTGCAGATTGGAGCAACTGTTGATGTGTAAAAACATTTATTATAAACACTTGCTTATGGAACAACCACTTTTTTGACCTTGCTGTACTCAGAAGTATTCAAGAGCAATTGAGAAATGAGTCCAGTGAACATTTGGGGTTTGTCAGCTTAACACCCTTTTAGTAAAAGAAACTCCACTGGTGTTATCTCACTTTCTATATTTCTGTATAAATGAAACACAGCAGAGCTCTGCTGTTTGCCATGCATTTTCTCTAAATGACTCAAACATGGATTCTGTTACCATAAATCCATATATATATTTAGGAATATGATTCACACATAACTTCATTTGACCACTGCCCCAAATCCAATCCCAAAATTTAATATAAATAAAAATTCATTGTGAACTCTTTCAGAGATATCTTTTTTCATTTGTTTCTCATTAAAGCTAGCAGTGTAAATTCAACCTTCGTAAATTATGTAACTTTTTCAAGAATGTTTAACAGCAAATTTATAAAGTTTGTTTGACCTTGAAAAGACAAAATTTATTTTTCATCAAAATTTTAAAAATTAATGAACAGAGAACAGTCTGTCCATTTTCCCATCTGTACTCCCACATGGGAAAAATTTTGAAACATCAACAAAGAAAAAAAATGGGAAAGGGATAAACAATTCTTAATATCGTCATGTCCATAGTGTTAATAGCTTAAAAAAAGAAGCTGAAATTAAAAATTTAATTTAGTCATTTTAGATCTCAGTTGCAATATTTGTAATTAAGAAAACCAACACAATTAGCGTAATATTTTGTTAAAAAATATAATGTTTTCAGAACAATTAACAGCTTTGGGGTTTTAGTTGTAATTTGACAAAAGACATTCTAGTAAGCTCTTTCAGTGTCCTTATCTCTTGAGAAAAGGTACAGGACATTTCATTATCTCTGATGTTCTCAACTACTGCATGGCCAAGAAAGGAAAATCAATATGGAATATTCAGCAACAGGAAACAAATGTATGTGTTAATGCAGTGTTAGGTAGTGCAGTTTTGACTCTAAAAATCTTGTTCAGGATGGACATCACATTCTTCGAACATTCTTGGAGATCTCTGGTGTCTTTTTGTCACTCCAGATCCAGACAAATCAAGGAAACTTTATTAATCACCCACCAAACCCAGAAGCAAATATCTCCTACTCATACTAAGCTGTGAGCATTTCTATCTTCAAATATTCAGTATTTGAAAGGGAAATTCAGTATGCTAGGTAATGACAGCAGCTGATACTAATCATTATAGCAATGCCACAAAACTTCATTGAAGTACTTTTGTCTTGACCTGTTGTCAGACTTGCTTTTCATATTTTGAGGTATAATTTGATGAATGCAAAAAGCAGTACTTGAAAAAAAAGTACTAAAATTGCAAATGCAAGGCTGACAGCAAGATACAAACCTACATTAAAATGTTCTTACACTTTTGAGAGGGCACAGCATTAGACTTTATCTTTTAACATTTTGATGTGAATTGTTGCTCACCTAAGTGATTATTTAAAATTTGGGATATGGCCAGTTGCAGCCAGGATGAGAAACTGGTAATAGATGCTCTCCCATTAATTTGCAAAAGACATACAAAATTCCATTTCCATATAACAAGACTCCAACAGCAGATAGTTTATTCGCTCACAGCTTCAAGTCCCTTTAACAGAACCAGAGAAAAGCATATCCATATCTGTCTTTTGGTTTTCTGTACAGCTGTGCTGCCAGCCCTTAATTAGGTGGTCTATTTGGCCTTCTGCTCCTCTTTTGCATCTTTCTTCATCTTTCATCTCTTCACATAAATATACAAAACCCCATTAAAACTATAAAAAGGCTAAAGCTCTTCCATTCAGATAGAAATTGTACAAGCCTTCTTTTTTCATCCTGCATAGCAATGCATTTCAATGTTTGGGATATGTGTCTAGGACAATTTGAAGAACTCCCTAATTCTTTTTTCTTGTTAGTCATTACATTCATCAAACTTTCTGTGATTTGATATCAAGCATAGCAGATGTGCCATGTGGTTCTCCTTAGCTGGCTATATGCAAACATAAGTGCACACTGCCTCTGAGTGTTCATGGGGTGGGCTGGGTAGAGAATTACTTGTCTCTAACAATAAGCAGCAGTTAAACTGAAGTAGAAATACTTTATCTAAACCTGTGATCAGGACAAAATATCAAAACTTGTGATCATGACAGTATCTCTCTTTCATCCAATGCACAAATACACTTATTTCCTTCTTTTCAGTGCTGTATCTCTACCTCTAATGTGATGAAATTGGTGTTAACTCAGCTGAACTGGTTTATCAGTTGGAAAAAAATCCTTACTCAGCAGATGCCTCTTCTGGTTTTGATTTGCAAATCTACTGTTGGCTTGAAAAGAGACAAAGAAATTGAGGAAATAAGCTTCTTGGGAAAAAAGCATCTAGCTTGGACAACATCTTGCTGTTCTGAAAAGATAGTTTAAGAGGTTATGACTTTGCACCAGGATAAGAGATAGCCATTTTTGTTTTGGGACCTAGAAAAGCCTGTGTGGGTTAGCTGAGGACTTAAAATAGATTTATTCTGACTGAGATGATGATTTAATTTGATGCTTTCTTAAAAACCCAAAATAATTCATCAAAAGCCCTTCATAAGATTTTATAACCATCATTGGATGGGATTATATACACATAGAATAAATATATTCAGTCTCTTGGCTTAAAGTGTCCAGTCTTGATCTAAAGGAGGCAGAGTTCAAGCCAATCAGTGATGCTGTTTCCTCTTTGTCAAAAGTAAGCTCTTTACTTTTACATCAACACATATCTAAGTTTTACTCAATCCAGAATGCATGACTTTCCAGCTTAATGCCTTCCTTTGTGACAGTGTAATTTTTAGCCTTTGATTTATAATGTTTACATCTTTCTATATAGGCACACACACGTTGAGCACAAGTCTATGTATATTTGTATGTATATTTAAATATGCATTTTACAAAAGCACTCAGCACAGAGAACACTTTAATTATTAGTGTCCACTTCTAGAACCTGAATTAAGCTGAAAATAAAAGAAAGTGAAAATGAAAGAAAGAAGACATTACTCTGTTTCACTGGTAGTTCATGTTCACATTTCACCAGAATCTCTGTGTAAGGTCATTATCATTGATCCCATTATGATTTACAACTTATTTGAATCCCTTTGAGGCCATCAAGTCCAAACTGCTACTAAGAGAAAGTCCATGAGATCACTGACAAAGTAGCAAAGGAAAAAAAAAATTCCAAGGCTTGAAATTGATGTTAGTTTTTAAAACTCTGAGCTGTGTGTTCTCCCAATAGAAACTGCTAACACAGGAACCCTTCTTTTAACAGGAATTAAAACTTAATATCTTTTGCACTGTAAATCACAAAGTAAAAAGGCCAGTGACCAATGTAAATACTTCAGTTAGATTATTCTAATCAAGAAATGCTTATTGCTGTTTTATTACAAGCTACATTTAAAAATTCATATTAATAATAACAACTCTAGGGCATGTTTCAAAACTTTAATTTATTTAACTACATCAAAGGAAAATAATATTTTTGGCTTTAAATTTCTATTGTTTGGCACACAATAATGGAAGAATGCATGAGATATTAACAGCAGATTAAAAAAATCAAGGGATAAAATATTCAGAATAAATTACTTTGCTGCAGCTTGCTATTTATCTCTTTCTAGAAAAATCCAGCTTATTTTTGTAGTGGTGGAGAAAGCAGCTTTAGAAATGAAAGCCACCAGCTCAACCAGAAGTTTCTGCACATACAGACCATGTTTAGCTGCAGTGTTACCTATGCCTTCATGCTGCTGCTATCTTGATATCTTATGCTGTTTTCAAAGGGCACATCTGTTTCCAGGTACCAAATAAAGTAAACACTTTAGACCATTCTAAGATTTTTTTAAAAAATATATTAAGAAAAGCTAATGCTCCTATTTTGTCTTCTTGTTGTGCTCTTGGCACTCATCTGGTCAAATCTTTGGCACTCTGTTCTCTTCAGCCACTCCATTCTGTCTTTGCAGACAGGAATCTGTGTAGGATGCAGGAAAAACCCACCGAATGATTTTATTGATAATGAGAACACTACTATACATCTGATGAACATATGGACCTTAATGGTTCGAGGACAGGGTTGGATTTTTGGATGATATCTTATTTGCTTACTTCAGTTATTCCTTTCAAGATTCTTTAAAGAGAAGTGATCTTTAAACAACACTTCCCTTGATAACAAAGCTTTTTTTTTAAACTGGATATTAATACTTAAAATCAGCAATCATCTTTCTCAATAAGTGCTTGAAGCAAGGACCGAATATAAAAATCGATTTTTAATTTTTTTTCCCCCAGTTCTCCCTTCATGGCTGTTGGATCACAAAACCAGAAATGTCAAAGTGCTGGTTGATATACTTCAGCGGTTGTCCTGCAGTTTCTTTGTAGAATGTGATACATTTTCTCTTCCCTTTAATCTGTTAAAAATCTGCCCTTTTCCAGGACAGATAAAATCCTGAAAGATACTCTTATGAAAGAAACATGAGCTGCTTAGCCGAACATAATTTTTTGCCCTTCATAACTACTTGAAGCAAAAATCATTAGCCCAGATTGTCCTTCCTAAATCTGCAAATAAAGAAAATATTCAGTGTAAAACCTCCTTCTGAAAGGTGCAATGAGGGGGATGGAGACTTGAAGCTATCTGTATTATTTGTTAGTGCAGCATCTTGCATTTTCCCTCATAGGATTGTCAGAAACCTGCAGGGAATGTCCAGAGTTTAGTGCAGGGAAAGGAGGAAAGACAGAGAAGAAATGAGAGAGAAATGAGCTAGATGTGCTCAAAGGGAAGGAAAGATCATGTCTTCCTCATATCTCTGCATCATCATTACACATGGCAGGAGAAAGGTCTTGGACACAAATTTGGTTTCCATTTCTGTAGAATATAATAACAGTTGCAAAGAAGCTGTATTTATCCCTGCTAAAGCCCTGGGAGACTGACTAGTCTGTAATCACATAGGAAGCCTGTGGCAAAACATAATTTGAACTTGTGCCTTCTGGCTGCTAGTTCAACCATTGACTTTTGTATTTTTTCTCTTTTTCTCTGGGGCTCTATGGGGGCAAGGCAGAGGGATCAGTTGGTGGTATGGACTGTAAAGGGACAGACAGTGTCAGTTTGGAGACAAACATGCCTGAATCAGCTTTGCATTAGAGAAAGTCTCAGATTTACTATAACTTCAGAAGGCTGGAATGAGCCTTCTCCACAGTAGACCAACAGTGAAAATGAAGCTAGCTCCTTCACAAAGATATTCTATGCTAATATATTTAGAGTGTGCTTTGTGAAACTCGCAATGTTTTGTTCCCTCCAGGACCAGTCTATGGTCTTCAGTTGTTTTTGTTTAAGTTAACAACTGGAAGAAACGCCCTTCCTCTGAGATCATTGATGGCATGCAAACTTTGCCATAATGTTCTATCATTCCCCTTCAGAGCAGTATTTACTGTGCCAGCAGTCAAGCTGAGTATGGTAACTTCATTATAACTCTATCAAATGCAAATCGTCACAATCCAAACATGAAAAGGGTTTTGTTACACTTAAAAAAAAAAAAAACAAACCTGTTCTAAATAATCATAATCAGATTCATAGAGAATATAAAATTTACAAAGAAATCTTTTGGTTTGGTTTTCACACCATGAAAAAGTCCTTCCTTTGAAATCTCAAGCATAAGCAGTCAATAAAGGCTTTGTGCAAAATCTCTTATTTATAGTGGCTAGAATTTTTTTATTACATCAATGATGTCATACATTATCATGAAGTTTATCAATCATTTAACTTAGGTAAACTTATCATATCTGATGTAATTCCACTGAGATACATCTGGTGTGTGCTTTATGTGCTATTTCTAGCATGCATGGGGTTTAGAATTATGTTAATTAGAGGTAGGAAAGCTTTTTTTTACTAATTAGCCCACTATTATTTTGAAACTATGAACTGTATTCTCATTTCCCAACTTCCTGAGAAGGCTCTATTGTTTAGAAGAAAAAGTTACAGAAAATGACTTATGACTCAAATCTCTTATATTTCAGTGTGACATATGGCACATACTCATATTGCTTTCTCAGTTTCAGAAAAAAAATGCAGATTTTTCACTTGTCTGCTCCTTAACGTCCCATGAAATTTCAGAATGAAATGGCAAACACAGAGTGCACTCCTGGATTTTCTAAAATAATACAAAGTCATTCATATCTGATGCAGCAAATATTCCTTCAGGTGAGTTACTATCTGTGAAGTTCAGTTTATAAATAAAGTGCTGTCAGACTCAGGAGACATTAGTGTTCTTTTACTTTTCCTGATGCTCAGCTTGCATTAACAATCTCATCCAGTCATACAGATTCATGGAATAATTTAAGCCAGAAGAGACCTCCGGAGTTCATCTGGTCTAGCACCCTGCTTAAAATGCTTTCAAGCAGGGTCCAGATATATCTCATGGTCATATTCAGTCAAGTTTGGAATCACTACAGTTGAAGAACAGAAACCTTTTCTAAGTGATCTGTTTCAGAATTTGATTGTTTTCATGGTGGGAAAAAAAATTCCCAGGAAGGAATGGTTAAAGATTCAGAATATGAATAAAAACTGTCATGATACAGTATCAGTTGTTTTGGAGAGGGAAAGAGTCTGCTTCAGACTCTGCAAGGGGAATTATGGCTTGGTTTTTTAGATCGGAAGAG
>JAYDZK010000169.1:99634840-99656994 GCA_034509185.1 Euphonia xanthogaster | reverse complement strand
AGTTACCCCATTCTGCTGCTGGGTACTAAGTAAAAGTAGAAAGTTCAGTTTTCATGGGGTGCCTATTCAAAACGTGACCTACACATGCTTGAAACTCCATCCCATAACTTCCCACTCCAGCACACATTAAAATCCCCCAAACCATGTTTTAGAAGTTCTTGGAATAAGAAAACTGCTCCATCGTCTGAAATCAAAGTGTGGAACAGTGGTCTTTGATCAGCAAAGCAGCTCCAAGTTTAGAAGAGCTAAAAGTTGGAGCTTGACAGTAGCTGAGACCCCCTGTGATGGAGAGTTCAGGTGAGACCCCTTTATTCCCACATCTGTATATTTTCATTGTTGCTTTAGGTACTGAGTTTCTGTTTTATTTACCTGGGGCTGTTCCCATTCCCATTCTGCCTTGACTACAGACATCAAATAATGTTTCTTTTTGTTTGCTCCTGTGCTATTGCTGTAATTTCTATCTCCCTGTTTCCATTCAGGAACTGATTGTAGTTCCATGTCTCTGCCCATGTCAAGTTAGTCAGCTGTCTGGGGCACTTTTTCTCCTTTCTTGTGGAAGACAATACTATCCAGCAGGATTTTATATAATTTGTGCTGACGAATCACATATAGTAATAATACACTCATAGCCAATCTGCCTTTTTCTGAGAGACTATTTGCAGAGAGGAAAGAGTTTTTAGCCTTAGGCATGCAGATCAAATTTGTAGTGACAATTTAAGACTTTTTTTTCCATCTGTTCTATAAAGTAATGCCTGGTAGTCAGAGGAAGGAGTAGACACTCAGGGAAGGCATCATTTATACTTCTCCCATCCCAGCAGAGCTCACCAGCAAAGACCCCACGTCCGTCTTGAATTTGTAGAATTTCCTTGGCATCCATTAGCTGATTTGTTGCCATTCTGATTGCATTTACTGAGGGTGGATAACAGCCCCAAGTTAGCATGCACTTATTTTTTTATTGTTTTACAGTGCTCCCTAAATTTGTCTAATCCCTTATGCTATAAATTAATGAGTAGAACCCTAATAATCTATTTATACTAATAATGATGCTTTACATTACAGTGCACATACTAATTATTATCTGTAGCCACAGCAGAATTATAAAAAACAGCATTAGAGTATCTTTCAGATGAAGACCATTTTCTGTCTAAAATGAAAGCAGAAGCTGTAAGAAAATACAGAAAGGGAAAGAGGCTTCTCTTCTCTTATTTGAGTCAGGAAAGGACGGGGTTAATATTTTGCCTTTCAGGTACTAAATTCACTCCTTGAGTACTTCCTCTGATGACCTAAACATGGCCTACAATAGTCCTCATAGTTTCCTATCTTAAATAACTGGCGGCTTGATTGTGATTTTATCTTCTTTTTACTGAGAGAGTTATATGAGAGTGCTGACCTTCATCTAACTGCCAGTTTCCTCTGCACAGGGTACACAGGACGTGAGAACGGGTTCAGTCAGGCATGGTGAGCCTCATGTAAGCGGAGGCCTTGATCACCACAAGCGATAGAATTGTTTTAGTTCACATGCTACAGTATCTTTGTGGTCTGCTTGTTACAACAGGGTGAGTCCCTGACTCACTCCTACTTTCACATTGTACATACAATTTCTGATAGAGGAAGAATATCACCAGGCTTGCCAGTGAGGCCAGGAACAACCAGAATCGCTGTAGCAGCTCTTCAGCATCTCAGGCTGCATTGTTATTCAGCTATTTAAAAAAATTAGTACACAAACTGAAAAGTTAAATATGCCATGACAGTTGACAATGCAGTCAATGTCTTGACGTCCAAGGGGGGAGCAGCAACCAGTGACATTCCTCAGGGGTTGGTACATGGAGCAGTGGTGTTGGCCACCTTTCTCAGTGGATTGAGTGATGAGAAACTGAGTGTGACCTGAGAATGTGCACTTGCAGCTCAAAAATCAATTGTATCCTGGGCTGCATCAAAAGCAGCATGGGCAAGTCAAGAGAGATGATTCTGCCCCTCTACTCTGCTCTGGTGAGACCCCACCTGGAGTGCTGCGTTCAGTCCTGGGGCCCCAATATAAGAAGGTCATGGACCTGTTGAAGAGACACCTGAGGAGGCCGTGAGGATTATCAGAGGCCTGGAGCATCTTTGCTATGAAAATAGTCTGAGAGAGTTGGGGTTGCTCAGCCTGGAGGAAAAAGGCACTGAGGAGACCTTATAACACTTTCCAAGAGAAAAGGAGAGGGACTCTTTGCAAGGACATGCAATGATAGGAGAAGGGAGAATGTGTTTAAACTGGAAGACAGTATGTTTAGATTTGATACTGGGCAGAAATTTTTTTACTGGAAGGGTGATGAGGCACTGGAACAAGTTGCCCGGAGAAGTTGTGGATGCCCAGTCCCTGGAAGTGTTCAAGGCCAGGTTGGATGTGGCCATGAGCAGCCTGGTCTTGTGGAAGATGTTCCAGTCCATGGCAGGGGTAGTGGAACTGAACGACCTTTAATGGGTCTTCCAACCTAAGCCATTCTATGGTTTTATTATTTCCTTTGGGAGTAGGAAGGATTAAAACCTACAAAGGGCAATTGCTCTCCAGATGAGGGTTGACCAGGAGTTTCTGTACAGGATGAAATGAACATAAGGATAGGGATCTTTAAATCCTAATATACACATAACTGAGCCAGCATATGGCAAGTAATGTTGTAGACAAGAGTTAGATTAGCTGTGAGCTGAAGACTCAACCCCATCAAAAAGACAGCTAGACATAGAGGTTTACAGCCACAGCAGGTCTTTAAGTTCTTATGGCTTGCATTTTGGAATATCTAATTTTACTCAAAGACTGTGCAGAAGCACAAGTCCCTAAGCCAGAATAAGAGATGCCACAAAAGAGATGCCTAAAAGTTGGCTAATACAGTGCTTGAAATTGCAGTGCTTACTTTAGTTGTGTATCTGACCTGCAAGACCCTCTATGCCTGTCAGGCTGGAAGAGCTGTAACTAAAAAAGTTAATTTCTGCATGGTAAACTGTAAGTTGGCCTCTGTGCTTTTGGAGAGAGCCCATGTTACATACACCAGGTGGGGAAGCAGACACCCTTAATTCTGCTTCCTTGATTTCTTAAAGTTGTTTTCCAAATGTTTTAGCTTGCTGACACAATGCTTTATAATAGGTCTATGGGCAATGAGCCAAGACAACAAAAAATATATAAGCAGCAATTTATTAATTCTGTCATTGTGGCATAAATCTGTCAGTCTACTGGACTAAGGTGGAATGGTCATTCCTTCCTGAATGATATATTTTGCTTTCACTGGCTCCATGATAATTTTAATTACAGTGAAACCTTCCTCAAAGGTGTTAAAAATTATATTCCAAAGCTTTTTAGTGATTCATAAAATGAGGCTTGACATATTTTGTGGATTATGTGCAGTGACAGGGTAAGCAGGGATTAATTTTCTCTAATCATATTGCCCCATCTTACAGCAATGCAGACAGGCAGACACCTTAGTAACTCCAGCCACCTCTGTCCACTTTGTTCTACAGGACTTAATAGATCAATATGAAAAAGGAAACTCATAAATGTTCTGAAGAAGAAATTTTGAATGGATGGAAAAGGACAAAAATTACAGAAGTCACTGTATACATCATCTCATACAGCTTTAGTAGAGGTTCTAACAGTAAAAACTGCTTAATTTATAGGGGTTAACTGAAAAATTAACTGACATCTCTACTCTGAACTTCTTGAAAGCAAAATGTGCCAGGGCCACCATGCATTAATATTATTTAGTTGCTGGAGAAAGGCAATCAGTGTTTCATTGTTATCTTGCTCCTTGTCTCATTCTATTCCTAGTTCCTCAGGCTAATAACATTCCTCAGTAGCAGCAGATACAAATGTCTTTCAATATCAGATGTTAGCAGTAAAATGTGATTTCACCTAGAGTATTTTCCCTGGACTGGGTTTTCCATTTTCTACCACTTCGCTGACGTTGGATGAGCTGATGAGCCTTAACTTACGGAGTTCACAACTTAAATCACATTGGTTAATTTTAATTTGTCTGTTCAGCCTCATAATCAATGAAGAAGAAGTGAGCAGAAAGGTCTACTTCCAGAGAGCAATGATCCCATTTCCAATCTGAATCAAGGTCTGGAAATGACCATCTCATCCAACACTGCAGAAACCCAGAGTGATTAGATCTCTTCTTTATGTTACTAACTAAAGGATTGTACTGGGAAGCCATGATTGTACTGAAGCCTTTTCCATAAATGCTAGACAGTTCTTGGTAAAGGAGATTATTTGGAAGGTCTTTGAAGAAGTAAAACAATATTGTAAATGTTCAAAAGCATTTTTGTGCACTGTTCATAATCATTGATCATATGGTAACAGCACATTGCAGGAAGCTTTTTTTTTTTTTTTTTTTTTGTATTATCTCATTGTAAATTCAGGTTTTGCCCTGTCAGATCAGCAAAAGGCTAATACATATTTTTGTTTCTCTCAATCGTCTTCCAGACTTTTATTGTGCATTACATAAATGTTGTTGCTCTGAGAACTGGGATATACTAATAACTTCACAATCTAATGTCAAATGCTTCAGTGAGTATTGAAGGGAGAACTACATTAGCTACTACAACAGAACTGGCTGTCAGTTAAAAGCCTGTTTTAGCCTCTTTCAGAACAACATGAGACCAACTGTAGCTAAACTGTGCCTTTTAAGTTTTCCTTAACTGCAGTGTTTCATCTTAATTACTGTACAGTGTGTATCACACACTTTTGCAACAGCATTTTACCTTCTACTTCTTACAGTGGCAAAAAGTGGCAATATAATAGAGCATAATGTGTTAGTGAAAAATTATAGGATTAAACCAGTATTTTCCTATCTTTCTAGGACTGATTTTTCATTATCTAACTAGTTCATCCTTCATTTTTGAAAACTGTGGTTGAATTTCTTGATCATGATTTTCCTACATTGCACACGTTGTTGTGGTTTCCATTTACCTCCACTTAGCTTTATTCATGAAAGGAAAACAATAATTTAACAATAATTAAGACAATAATTATTGAAGACAATGATTTAGGGGAAAGAAGGAGTAAATGTAAGAAACAAAACCAAGAGACTGATCTGATGAATTCAACTTGCTTGACTATATCTGTAAACAAACACTGTTTCCTCATCTCCTGATTGTAAAATTGATAAACTGATCAGCATGTAGGCAGAGCTGCAATATCACTAGCATGGACTCAGATTAGTTACTGTATTATGTTTGTTCCTTTCATTTCTATATGCTATAGATTATATCACTTATTAGTTCAAACTTCTGGGAAGGTGGCAGGGGATTTCTACCACAAGTAAAACATATGTGTAAGATGTCTCCTGAAAAGCACATGGGATTTTGTTAGCTGTTAGATCAGCTGGTACCCAGTACCAAGTCAGCTCTGAATACCCACTGAGACAAATCCCACTGTGGTGATATCTTGTCAAGGATTTGAGGTGTGGATTGGTTTTGTTTTGGGAAGTGGGGTTTTTCTTGTCTTTAGGACTACCCTTTGCTTTAAAGTCAGTTTGGCATATTGTCTACTCACAAGTTTCCCAGAAATTCATTTTAACACTGGAGAATGTATTATCATAAACCTAGTGTGATTAATGTGTATGAAAATGAGCTTTCCCATAGGTGAAGAAATATAAAACTAAGATTGCCATGACCATTTGTGATTACAAAGAATACATCCATCTTATTCTGGAAATCAATGTAATTTCTCAGTCAAATAAAAGTTGGTGTGTGCGTGCATCACATTTAACAAAGGTAATATGAAAATCACTTTGTCATACCTATAGTGAACCAGTGTTACTATATATTATGTAAAAATCAATATGCATACTAAATATCTCAATACAGCTTTAAGTACCAACATTTTTCATATTCCATTGAAGAAATTTTTTTAAAATGCATATGCCTATCATTAGAAAGATAGATAGATATATAGATACAATATAGATAAAGATAGATATAGCTATAGATGATATAGATATAGGTATAGATGACATAGATATAGATATAGATAGATAGATATAGATATATTAAAATTGTTGTTGGATTGTTTCCAGCTAAGACTATTGTGTTACTGTGTTAGGTGCTGCACACATTTAGACAGTGAAATAGAACAATTGCTACAAAGTACCAGTAGAATACAGACAAAAGGAACAGTTTCTTGCCTTGATCTTTCTGTTAAATAGTTTTATCAATATATTTGGATGGTAACTAGAGAACACGGGCTAGATCTTCACAGCTGTAGAATTCTGTCTGAATTCTAACTTCGGGATTCCTGTCACCCACTGAAGCCAAATTCAAAACACCCTCCTCAGAAGCAGGCTAAGCTAGCCAAAAATATGCCTAGCCAAGAAGGGCTAAACAATGAATTCTTCTTCTCAGTGTTATGAATGAGTGTCCTCTTACATTGGACATCTAAACTTCATTGCTGAAAGAGGAGGAGAGACTGATCCCAGGATATTCACCAGTCTAGGGTCTAGATCCTGGCCTACAGGATTCAGAAAATCAGGATTACAGCCTAGATCAGGTTAGGGGCCCAAACTCACATCCTACCAGTTTGTTGAAAGCAGCTTCTGGGATGCAGCTACAGACAAATATTCTCATCCCTCTGGGGAGTCACCATGTCCTCTGGCAGGTGGCTCCCGGGCTGTCTGCACCCCTTGTACTGGGAGATTGCTAGGATGAGTCTGTCTAGTCTCAATTCCCAGCTCTAAAGTTCCTGTTAATAATTTCTCTGCAGAATAGTCCCTTTCTTTTGGATAATTGTGCCACATCTGAGCACCCTACATTCATATAATCAAGCTGTCCCTTCTCTCAGCCTTTTCTTTAAGTAGCTGAGAAGACTGAGCTCTTTCTCTGGAAAAAAAAAAATTAAGAAAAAAACCAAACAAACAAAAAACCAAACAAACAAAAAACCAAACAAACAAAAAAACCAAACAAGCAAAAACCAAAAAAAAAAAAAAAAAAAAAAAACAAAAAAAAAAAACAACCACTAATTGCGATTCTCTTTGAAAACTTCTTGAGTTCTATGATTCCCAGACTTTTTCACATTAGTAATGGATACAATATTCTGGTAAAAATCTTACCAGCTCTGTGTGCAGAAAAAAGGTCACTTCCTAATTTTTAGATATGACCATTCATGCACCCAAGAATTGCATTAGGCTTTTAGCTTCCACACAGTAGCTGAGAGCATGTTCAGAGATGATTATCTGTGATAACGATATACACTTTAACTGGAGATCTTCTGTGATGTTACACTAGTGTGTTTTCCTACCATTATTTCTGTTGGTTCCTTGCTTTTAAAAAGCATTGTACCTACACTGAGTTTGCTTCTATTCCTTAAAAGTTCTGAATTCCCAATCAGATGAAGCAAATATATCATATAGGGTTTAATATCTTTTATTATTATAAATACACAGTCCAGTATTTCTGGTACAAGCCTGTTCTATAAGACTTTTCTCAGATTTTTCTTTCAGAATGTCAGTGGGTTAGTATTTTCAAAGATAATTTTAAGTTATGCACCAATGTGTGAATCAAGACAAATCAGATCCAATTCAAACCACCTCCACTAATTTAGAGGGGCCTTAGATATAGGATGAAACAGACAGATTTTTCAGAACTCCAAGCACATCAGCAACAGCATATACACAAAATAGTGTATTGCCCACTGAAACACCTCAATTCACTGGGCAGACTTCACCCAAAGTTGTGCACAGTATGCTTGATTATTATAATTCTGTAATGAATGAGGTAATTTTATTAGTACTAGTTTTATCTGTAAGGCTTACTCAGGTTACTGGGACCTGATTTTCAAATGCATGAGAAAGGTGCTGTGTACAGATTTAAACCTACTCATCTTTGGTAGACATTTAACAAAAACATGATGTCTCCTTCAGCCTGTTAAGAAGTCCTTAAAAAACAATAATTATGAAACCTAAATGCTGTGTTGTCTCCCTGTTTCTTCACCCTATTTATAAGAGAGATACAGAATATATCTAGCACGCTCTGGTATGGATACTAGCTCTGTTTTAAACACACATTAGAGAAATCACCAGCTATTGCTGTTTGAAATGAACATAAAATTGCTTTAATTTTTGTAGAAAAAACGTTTCATTCAAGGCTTGGGGTGAGCAGTAAAGATATCTTTTAAAAATTTCTTCATTCTTCATAATGTCCTTTTGCAAAGCTCTATGTAGCAGCCTTGCAGCTTCTATATACAGCAATGTGTTTAGGTTAGTGGATGTGTTTTGAGGTTATTCAAGGGCACAACGGGTTTTGTGTGCAAGTATGGCAAATAACTGAAATAGTTCAATCTAATAAGTATTATCTTAATACACTAACAACTGGTGCAAATTCTATACACCCCATCAGAGGCAGAATAATCACATTCTATACAGAGATCTTAATAATTTAAAACTAGTTGAAAATGTGAAGCTGAGTTATTTGACACTGAACAGGGATCTGAATTTTTTTTTTTATTTTTCAGCCGTATACGTCAAGACCAGATTTGGAATTCAACAAGTAATCCAGCCATTTTGGATCAGATGCAAAATATTCTACATATTCAGAAAATCCTATGGATAAAAGTAGAGTTCAAACATATCATGTGATACCAGTAATAAAGAGCAGTGTTAAGAAAGAGTAGGTAATTTTAAGTAGACAACATAAACTAGAGAGAAATTATTGCCTCCCATTAAATGTCAGGAACCAACCCATGGAACCCTATTTTGGAAGGAGTTGGCCAACTACAGTTGAATGAGTTTCACTTCTTAATAGTATCATTTTAACAGACAAAATCCTGTACAAAATCCTTGGCAAGTTTGGACTTGCTTTGGCAGAAAAAAATAGCATCACTCTAAATGCACAGACTTGACTGACAGTGCTAGGTCCCAGCAAATTCTTCACCAGAATTAATACTGTTAAGTGACGTGGTGCTGACTGATTTAATGCTCTAGTGCTCTCTCCAATTGCACCACAGAGGTGACGTTTCTGAAGGGGGAACATCAATACTCACAAAAATGCAGTTATGTAAAGTTATTTTATAGAAATTACATTTATAGAAACATAGAATAGTTTGGGTGGGAGGGACCTTTGGAAAGTCATCTAGCCCAAACCCCTGACAGATCTTTAAACAAATCAGGTTTCTCAGAGCCCCATCCAACCTGACCTTGAATGCGCTTGCAGTAGAGTGCTCAGCTGTTTTGGTGTGCAAAGCCTTTTAAGTGTCAAAACAAACAGAAGGCTCATTTTGCATATACATCCTTTAAAAATTTATAATATATGTTTAAAAGTGTTCCATTTTCATATATAGGCACACTGAGTGACTGAGATTTGAAATAGGTTGCAGAAGATGTTAAAACAGAGTGGAATTCACATTACCTGCCATAACCTGTTCACCAGCCACTCTGCCATGAAAACCTTGTTTCTGATTCCCAGAAGTTGAACTGAAGTTCATATTCCTATAGCAATTGTATCAGTAGACTATGAATCAGATTTTTTTTTTCATTTTCATCTTTTCAAAATTCTAAATGATAGCAAGTTGTCATTCATGAATTCAATCACTCTATTTTTACAGCACTATCACTATTGTATGCTGCCTCATTATACTAAGGCTTTGTCTCCTGTACACATTTCTCTCCTTATTTTCAGTGCCACATGAGCTGTACACATCCTAATGTTTCCTACCAGAAGTATTTTTTTCTCTACTTTTAATCATTAGAGCAATTTTAGAAGTTGTCTGCTTCTTCTTTGTCTGTATTTGTTTTCCTATATCCACACAAATATAATTTAGCTTGAAAATCCTTCAGGATTCCATGCTTGTTTTAACCTTATTTATATTTAATAAGAAGAATGGACTGATACCAAAAATAGCAAATTTAGACACACTGGCCATAGAAGAATCCCCCCTTCTTTTTTGTTTACCCTATGTTTTACTTTGGTAAAAAATAGATTTCTATTTTTGTGATTCGAGTATTCAAACTTGTTGGAGCTTTTGAAATCTTCCTTCAAACATAAAAAGGCCAGTCTTCCATCAACAGGACAGGCAATATGATACACTGTTCTGGTGTTCTGAATGTTCTTAAAAATATCAGGCAACATCCAGGTGCATTTCAGGGAGAGCCACCAAAACTAATATTAAGGAAACTTTCCTGACCATTCAAGAGCCACTCTTGTCAGTCACTCTCACCACCTGAGCTGGGACCGAGGCCCCTTTGCAGCTGCACCCTCACACTCACACACCCAAGGTCCCCTCACCAGATTGACCCCAGGTTTCCCAGAGCAGAGTCTCAGACATTTGTATCCTTAAAATAACTTAATCTTGGTACAACAGCTGGAGCAGGGACCCCAAACGAAGGAAACCCTGGATTTTCATACCTCAAAGTCCCAACATGCCAAAGTCCAGAGTCCTCAGCTCCTGCTGTATTTCCAAGTGTCCATGGCCATTTCAAAGCCACAGGTCCTTGTGCCCTTTGTTGTGTGAAGGGTCAGCAGCTCACAGCCTATGGCATGGGGCTCCCACACCCCAGAGCTCAACCTGCAGCTTGCACTGCAGATGCTCATGGAGCTACCTGCACTGAATGCAGTCCTCAACACTAAGTATAAAGAACCCCGTTGAACCCACAATCAAATTTTATTCCCATATTTAAAAATCTGAATTTAACCTTGATGAGTTGTAAAACAGCCCTGTGTCACAATGGCACAGGATCCATCTATTAGAATTGAACATCCTACCATTTCTGTCCTTCCACTTTAAAGTTCCGACAATTCTCTTGGCACTTCTATCTAAAATTCTTAGATAATATGTGTAAAAACTTCCTCTGGAAGGGCAAGAAATTCCCTAAGTACTATGGCTGTAACACAAGTCTGAGAGAGATAGCTGAAGAATGTATAATCTACCTTTTTTTTTTTTAATATTCTACATGAATGGGCAATGGGTAGTGGTAACAAAAAGACTTACAAAAAAAATTATGACCCTGAAGAGGAAAGAGTTACAAATCATTGCTATATCCCCTTCCCTTTTTTTGCTTTAGTAATTCTTGAAGTTTCAGAACTCTACTCAGGTTTGTAACTGGCAGAACTAGGCAATTCACAGGAAGAACATTTTGCATGAATACCCAACCTCAGTCAGGTCCATCAGCATGATCTTACCAGTTTAGTCCATTTGCTAAAAAAAACCCACTGGGAATGAAGTGAAACTAACAGTAGACTGAAGCCTAAATCTTGGTTTGAGCTTTTAGTCAGGCTGATGGTAAGTAGTGGGAATAGGAAGGGCAGGGAAGATATTGGAAATGAGGCCAAGGATATCATGCTCAAATGGCAGCAGAATATGGATGGCTGGTGAAGTCAAGAGAACTGTTTCCCTGCCACAATGCAGAAAAAATAATCAGTCTTCCACAAAATCACAGCCATGAGAGCAAGGTTATAATTTGTCTCTTCAAAGAGAATTTTTGCTCACTCTTTACACAACCATGGAAAGAAGAATGTCAGTCTTATTTACACAAACCAGGATAAATATTTATGAAAGGTTTTGACCCTCAAGTTTCGTGACATAAAGCATGCTAAGCTAATCCCATGTTCAGAAAAGTTGACACCTTCCTCTGGAATATCTAGCACGGATTCTTGTTATTGCACAAGAGTGAATAACAATGACCATTGATCTGATTCATAGCAAACATTTCTGTGGCTTCAGTGGATCGTGTGAATGCAAAGAAAGAATGAGGTTCAGAGGTTTTAAAATGCATTATTTTAGCAGAAAAAGATATAAAGACTCTATCCTGAATACTGGAAATCAAGCCTGTTCAATGATCCAATTTTCCACTTTGCTTTTAAAACACATGTAGCTTTAAATTCAAGTATACATCACCATGTCTGCTGTTGCCAACATAGCTGATGAGGAAATGTTGTGTGATTTCTGACAACATCTGAGTAGAATAACAATAATTTCAGAGTTGGGCTTCTGAAATAAAGTGAAAGAAATAAATAAAATAAAGTTTGAAATAAAGTGCAGCAGAGGACATTCTACAAGAGTTCTTCCTCTCCTCTCTTTGTGTGAAAGTATTCCTAAAAACAGCACGAATATCCACAAGAGATGACTACCATCAGCCACACTGGGCTTCAGCCAGAGGTCTTTTATTAACAAAGTGACACTTCTGATTTCATACTCCTATGCTAGAAAGGTGTTACAAGTCCTGGATCTTGTCCTCAGAAAAAACAGCTGTAGAATCTGCTACTTGTTGAGTTATTGTGAATATTGTGTCTTTTTGAATGCATTTGCAATGAAGTACTGAACAGGAATTATCTTAATACTGTAGTACAGTATGATTATTTTCTAAGTTGAGACACTGGTAAAAATAATATAAGGAGACAATTCTTCCTTATGTGATATGGCTGGATTTTTTTGTTTGTCTGTTTGCTCCTTTACAATGTTCTTTACTCTGGAACCTTTCACTGTATCCTGAACTTATTGCAATACAAAGCTAACATGATATTTGCAGTGACCCAAGACAAATATTCATTGTTTCAATTACTGTGGTCCAGAAAGAGTAAATAGAATAGTGAATGAGAACATCTGGAGCAGTTTTTGGACCAAATTTCCAAATTACTGCAGAATTTGACCTGTGTATAATAAACTTGCCTGTGTCCCTTATATTTCAAACAGGACTTATGCCAGATCTCTGTGAAGGTGAGACAATCCATCTCAACAGGAGTAACCCACTGGGAAATAAAGGATTACTTTAATCACTTTAGGTTATCAGGAGACTTTATAATAAAAGATGCACTTTCCTGATTATACATCCTTGTCAGAAATACCAGGAGAGTGACTGAGTTTTGTGTGGCTTGCATATCTGCTTTAAGGCTGCTGTGACAGCAAAACTTGGCAGAATTAAATATGAATTTTTGCATGTGGTTTCTATAAATCCAACATTTTCCACTTTATAATCCAGAAAAGATGATTGAGCAGATGGTAATGCAAGCCACTGGATTTATGCAATTTTTTTTCCTAAAACTGGGAGTTTTCACTCTCAAGAACAGCTTATATATGAGGGCCTGAAAAGGCTGAATACTAATTTTTTTGGCAGAGCACCATTCTCACATAACCTAGGTACACAAATAGTAGCTATAAATAAGTTTACTGTAGGATGTCAGAAAACAAATTCTTTCTGTTTCAATGAATTATCTCTCAGTCAACTTCAGATATGCATATATACACATATTTGTGTGCAATATTTTAATCCATTTATAAAACAAAGAAATAATGCTTGTCTGCATTTATGTAATCTAAATAAAATATGCTAAAACAAAAAAATCTAAGGAGCAGGATGCATGAAGCATGAGCAGGGACATAATAATGAATGCATTTTTATTTTAAGAATTCTTCTCAGGAGCTGTTGTAATCAGTGACTCAATGCATAACTTATTAATAATGCTTCATAAGACGCTCTTTCAGCAGGTTTTCAACTTTCCTACTGGGGCCCAATGTGAACTAAAAACAAAGCCCTGCATTTTATTATTGCTCTGTTATTCTTGCAATATTTCCCTGAAGACTGAAGTCTCTCTGCTCTGCCTGGGAACCATGCACAGACCAAGGAGGTCCCACAACATTTTCAGGGACTGTGCTTTCACTGTTACCAGATTATCCTTTTCGTCACAGGATTTTTTTCCTGGGTATATGCCATGCTTATTCAAGATTTCCAGTCAAAAATACTGTATTAACCTCACCACAAGACCATGGAAGGATAATGCATCTCCTGCTATCAGGCACAGCAGCGTTGATGCTGGGCATGTGCTTGTGCTCAGGAACTTCTGTAGTCAGTGGGAAGTGAGAGGATCTTCCTGGAAGCAACTCTGCCAATTCAAGGCCAGCGTGACCTTCCAGCAGTGCCTTTCATTCACGTTCTTACACAGAATCCTTGGATCATTGGGTGTCCCGTCATCACCAATGTTTTAACATGCATGACACATGTCCTGTGGTGAGTCTTGCTGTGGATGGACTTCTGTGCCCTGTGAGAGTTAACCAGCATTTGCATAGACACACTGGGCTGTGAAGAGAGTACTCAGGACCAGCATCCTAGACTGAAAAATCTTCCAGCAGGGATTGTCTTTATTTGCAGCTCATACGGAGCTGAGCACATTTTTTGGCTCTTTACACAGAGCAATAACTCTTAATAACAGCACTGTCTGCAGGCCAGAAATGCTCTGATTCATCTCAGCTTGTAATTCTGGAGTCTGTATTAATGTTTCTTCATCAGATTTTTTTCTGAATGGATCCTACATACTTTCATACCAATCGGGGTGTGATTTTTATTCTTTTTCTTAATTGTGGTTTCCAACCTCCCCTACCCTTTATAAATGCTTTCTAAATTTCCCATTTCCTGCTTGATGCTGCAAAACCCCAATGCACTAAAATGCCCACTAGCCTTGGAATGCATCCTGGTAGTGCTGCTCAGAATAAATCCTTGCAGAGCACTCTCTGGTCTCCAGCAGTCTTCTGAAGATTGTTGACAATTGCAAGAGCTTTGTGATTCACTTCTGCCATTCTCATGAATTTCCCTGAAGAATCATTAAGGATCTTGTATGGGTAGAGTATTATAACTTCACAATCACAGGCAGGTAATTCAAATGGAGGGCACAGCTCTTTCCTTTGCCATCAAAAACACGTCTGTTGCCTATTATCTCTGAAAGGCCCCCCCTCCCCTTCAGCCTTTACTCAAAAAGTCCACATTTATGATATATAGCAGATGGAAGAAAATTATTAAGCTTACACATAAGGACCAGATCCTGCAGTCCTAGCTCCTTTCTTATTCTGGCAGATTTCCCATTGACTTCAGTGCCAGAGTAATAAACATAGAAGGACAGCTGGATCTGAAGCAAAGATATTATTGTCAGCTTCCTCTATATTTCTCAGAATATTTTTCACAGGCTGATTACTGAGATGTAGGGAAGTGTATTTTCCCTACCCAATGTCTTGTTTGTATTTACTATGTCTAATGAGATTCCACTGTGTCAAAGTAATGCATTTTAAATTCAGCATTCAAATTTAAATTCACAATTTCTACATTTTAAAAGGTGCAACACCATCCAAAAGACTTGACATTGATCTGGAACAGGTCAAACTCTTTCCTGGGGATTATCTGTGGGAGATTCTTTAACTATTTTGTCCTTCTGTTTCAAGATATTTTTTGAATATCTGGGTAAAATGAACTTTGAGTGCAGTAAGCAGCATTGTGAATACCATGGAGCATATCTAGATCACTTTGGGCACCCATTGGAATGTAGTTTACATTAAAGAAAAGTTAGAGTGAATCTTTCCACATGGACTTGCCTGCTTTGTTTCCAGAATTTAGTACACAATTCAAGTGAGTCACTATTTTAACATTGTATACCTTTCCTGTTTATAAGCAGTAGCGAGAACAATCTGGAAATTATTTCAGAAGGCATTTTCATTTCTGCAATATTACTCCCAGACTTTATCTTGTACAACATTCACTCTCCTTACACTGCAGATGGTTTGGGGAATTGGCTTTTCTTTTACATTTCATTCTAAACTCTTGGGGACAGACCTCTTGTTAAATTTCTTCTTGTAAATAAGGAATGACAACATATCCATAAACAAATGTGCATCTGCTACGTATAAATCACCAAAATTCCAATAAAATCAGAAGAGGGGGGATCCTATGGTCGGGTTATTCAGGTAGCACCTCCTCTATTCATGTTTCCTGCATGAGTTTGAAAATGTTAACTTCGTCCTCCCTCTCTTTTGCTTACTTAATTGAAGTATCTAATTTTTTAGGCTCTTTGTTATAAATGCAAAAATGTAGGCACCTCCAATGTGCCTGCCCATTATCTGTATTCACCCTTGAGATAGGATGGGATTAAAGAGGACTCAGCTGTTTGCTTTGAATAGGTGTCTGACAGATTTTGTAAGCCTGGTCATTATTTTCGCTGTGTCCCTTCTTCAGTTTTAAAATGGATATAATTTTAAAACTCTCCCAAGATTATCTTGGTGCTGACACCTAA
This sequence comes from Euphonia xanthogaster, assembly GCA_034509185.1. Lineage (NCBI taxonomy): Eukaryota > Metazoa > Chordata > Aves > Passeriformes > Fringillidae > Euphonia > Euphonia xanthogaster. Next base: position 99,640,983 of record JAYDZK010000169.1, on the reverse strand, counting down.
AGAAATTATTACAAATGTGGACTGAAACAAATAAAGTGCGGGAAGACCGGTCACCAGCTTCTTAACACAGCTCTGAAGACTGGAAAAACACAGGATTTCAATATAGATATAGTCATGGCAAGAATTTAGCACCCAGACTTTGAGAGCATGGAAAGACCTAGCAAAATAAAATGTACTGTGACCAGTCCGGACACAACTGTTGTAGATTGGATGCAAATGAAATAGCTTAAGTTTGACTGAGGTCCAAGCATTTCTCCAAGAGGCAAAATAAGAGGATTAGGTCACTGTAACAGTCTCAGTGCTCTTGTGTGTATCACCCCAGACCTCTTCACAAGTATGTAATTTTATTCTGCTCTAAAGCCAAATAGTTCCCTCATAGTTGGTTTTTTGAGTTGGTTTGTTTTGGGGGGGTGGGGGGGGGGCGGTTTGTAAAATCACTGAACTGATTTCACAATCAGAAGTACATCGAGTCTTTCCATGTGCTCATGGTGTTATTCAATGTTATGATTCACCATTTGTACATAGTTTCATGTGTACTTATGGTTTCCACCACACCGTATGCAGATGCACACATGGTCTGCAGTTTTCCAAATTACAGACCTCTGAAATCCAGAGGTATTTCATTCCCTATAGCATAGAAATGCTTGTGAGATATAGAAATAAGAGGGAATAACAAAAAGGAAGTTGGATTGATATCAGCCTAAATAGCAGGTAAATAGTGAGTAGATAAAAGAAATTTAGCAAAGATAGCTAAGTTGTTATAAAACAGTGCGATAAAACTAACTAAAAGATAATCTAAGTTGCAAACCTGGGAATTTTCCTGACAATGGGCTTTGTTACACTAGAAATAATCTCCTGGAGGAGCCAGTGGAAATATTACCAGATAAATCAATTTGGAAAAAAGAATGAAAAAGTCTTGAATACAGGGAGAAATCTCCCACTAGAAATGAACAAGTAGGTTTACCCTCTTTCTTCACTGTGAAACTGATGGATATCTGAGCAGTAGGAAAAAATATAAATTATGAGGGAAAGATACAGGTTTGATTCCCAGGCTTTCTACAGATTTTCTGTGAGAACTTGACTAAATCACTAAAGTTCTCATTTAGAGCTGACTGGGAAATGAATTTCACTACTATGTAGAATGTCAAGGTTCAGGGAGGAAAAAAAAGAAAAAATTGTCCTTAACCAGGATGAACTTTGGCATACTGCACCGCAATGAAATTCTGTGGGAATAAGAAATGCAGTGACCTCCCATTCCCTTGCTACTGCTCAGCTCCCTGACTGTTCACGTGGCAACCAGCTGGAGCCAGAGCTCTGAGGCATCCTTCCAGCAGGTGCAGTTGTGCTTACAATGTTTCCTCTCTGGCAATCTGGTTCAAGCACAAATAAAAACACATACCCCCAGGGTTAGCTGCTCCGCCTAGGCTCTGCTTGCTCTGCAGCAGCTCCTCTGACTTTCCAGTATATTTGGCTGGCACAGAACAAGCTCTTCCCAATTGCTGCCTCTGAGAGGGCCATTTCAGTGAAGACCGAAGTTGGGTTTGGGCTTTGTTGGCTGCTGAGAGAGGAGAGAGAGCCTTTACATTTGCAGCTTTTCTCCCTTCTGACTTTGTGCCACTGGGAAATCTGTATCCACAGCAGCTGCCAGGATAAGGGTAACTGCAGTGTTGAAAGTCTCTCCCTGAGCTCCTTTGTAGAAAAACACTGAGTTGTCATATAGAAAACCCACGCCGTGATCTGGTAATGAAGATCCAACACTTTTCTCCATTACTTACGCTGTCACAGTTGCTGGGTTTCACTGCCTTATGGGCAATCTGTGAAATGAATGCTTCTTGCAGTGTGCAGTCACTTGCACAACAAACAGACACTAAACATTTCACTGCCTCAGGCAACCAGCGTTTGACTGATAGTGTGAACTGGCTCTGCCTGCTTCTGCCTCCATTTGCTGTTCCAGGCTCTTTGGGTTCCTTGCTCTCTGCTCTGGTGGCTGTCTGAGATGTCTCTCAGCAGACAGTCCAGGATGAAGCAGGTGTGAGAAAGAGGAACAAAGAAACTGATAGTTCTCAGAATTAGATTAACTCTCCAGCCTCCTGCTAGACAATGGCATTTTTGGACATACAATTCGCTTTCGCTGGCCTGTGCTCATTTGCAGGCAACCCACAATGGGAGCACCACTGACAGAGAATGTGCCTCTGTAACAGGGATTATTTTACAACCTGGAAATGGCACAGATCTGTTCAGCTGTCAATACTAAAACCAATGACTTCTTTGGCTTAACATAGTTATATTGTTATACTGAAAAATTTCTTTATGATCACCTTCAACTGGAAATAAGTAAGATGTGAAGAGTTAGCTGTATAATGTAGTCTCCTGCTTACTACCCATAAGATTTTAATAATAGTTGTGCTCAGAATTCTCATGCACAAAGAGGTGATTGCATTATGGAATGTGTTCCAACGATGTAAGAGACAGTCTTGGTGTCTGTCTAAGTAGGCAGGAAGAAAAATGGAAGAAGTGTTTGCTAATGCAAAGGTGATTAACAGCAGTGAGTGACAACATATTTGACATGGGAAATAGTTATCTCATATCTCAGTGCCTTTACACCAAGTCCGTCTTCTGCTCCAGTCTCTTTCTAGGGTTTCATTCAGATGTGTTCAAGCAGGATTTATACATGCATAATATATTAAAATTCCAGCAATAAAGGTGACCTGCAGGAAGATTTTTTTAATACCCTGCTGTAGTGAGGTATGTGTGTAAATTAACCCTGAAATTAAACCTGTAAATGACTACCTAAGGCTTTCACCTTCCAGTTTTTCTGCTACTTGGCAAAGAAGCTTTTAGTAATGTCTACTAATTTTTTGACTGCAGATAATGCTGATAAAAAGAAGCAAATATTAGGAGATGAGTGAACATACACATTAAAAATTTTCATGTACTGCCCTGAAGTCTCATATATGAGCCTGTTTTTTCTTGAGGAATCTCAGCACCACTAGCCAGTCATTGTAAGGAGCTCTAAGCTGGTCTTGTTTTAGCAATGGCAGCAGATGCTTGATTCTCTGGGTATAAAATGTGTCTTCAACCATGGCTAGAGTCAAGATCTCTGTATACCAAAGCACTCTTGTGTTCAACATCTGCAGAAAGAGACTGCAGCAGCAAGCACCAAGGAACACCAGCATGTGCCTTGAATGTGTCCTATGCAGCTCCAGGGCTATTACTGTGATGAACTAAAAGCAGAACTTGGTGCCCTGCCATAACGTAAGAAAGGTCACTTCCATGTAGTAAGAAGGATTGCTTTTGCTCTGAGTCAGTATATCTCACCAGCATGCATAGCAAATGGGCTGGGCAGAGTTAAACAGAATCCTCCTTTCAGACCACTGAATAGCAACAGTGTCAATGTACTATGCCAAACATACACCTCCAGAGTTTCTGTAGGGGATGTACCATCTAAGGAAACGTGGCTGGCAAAGCTGTGTATTTTGAGTCTAGTAACCCATCTCCCTGTTCAACATTTCCCAGTGTGCTGGGTGTTTCAATTAACTTTACTGCAAGCAAACTGAAGTGAAATACAACCTAAATTCCTCATCTTCTTCTTAACTGCAAGCACAGATAATCTGTAATTTGCTGCTAAACATACATGTAAGCCTCTGCAGAATGGAGTAAAGAGTTCACTCTAGATACTGCATTCAAAACTCCTAAAGTGTGAAGTAAAACATGGTCTGCTTATTTTCACTTTTCGTTGGTTTTATGCAAATTAGCTTGAATAATTTCCAAATCTTATTTCATACCAATAGGTGGCACCAACATTTTCTGCTTTCTTCATGACACATTGCCAGTAGTGAGATTTACAGTCTACTCCAGTGGTAAATTATCTACTAAATCATGATGAGTTCTGTACTGTTCCTTTCCCTGCAGATTGTGACTGATCACTATTCATTGGTACATGTTTTGTTCTCCAAGCATTTCACAAATTCTGAGTGGGATGTTTTGCTAGATACATTACCAATATTTCAGGCTGCTGTTCTCTTTCATGTTGTGGGAGTCATTTTAAAAATGTTTTACTGGAGTCTGGGTTTATGGTGGTTTGTTTTGGTTTGGGAATTGGATTTTTTTTAAATGTTTGATGGCTTTCTTCAGCTTTTCACACAAAGATGTTAGTGTATCAGCATTTTTCTAAAAATGATCTTGCCTTTCCCCCTTTGCAGGTAATAAAAAAATTGAAAAGTAGACTTTTAAAAAAGCCAAGTCTTTTTTTTTCATGTTTCATGGTTGCATGATTGCAGCCTTTACAGCCAAGATTCTACTGAAAGTAATTTAATAGCTATTTCCTTTAAAAATTCAGTAGTGAACTTTATAGTCGTTTTGGAGAATATGTACTAAAACAATGCAGGAAAAGTTACTAGAACCAAAAGCAAGAACAGCTTTGGCAAACTCAGTTAATTGATTGAGAGAATATTTACTGCCCTGTTTTAGTGGGAGAATCTTTGTTCCCAAGGAAGAGATCCACTAGAAGAAACATGTAACTCTTCATGAGAGTCCAATGGTTTTAATTGCAAGTCATAGTTTTCCTATTCCAGATAAATCACCAATGGACCAAAGACTTTGGTTTTCCAGTTGAGATTCCCAGAAAAGATTGTTTCCTTATTCTCTTCTTTCACAGTCGTCATTACAAGAATGTGGTTTCAAAGTTATAATAGTAATTTTGTGACCCATAATCCAAAATTTTGTAACTGTTTTATTTTTAGGGATGTGAGGTTTGATTCCCAGATTCTTTCTTATTCACCTGAATTCATGGCACTTCTGGTCAAGAAACAAGAATGCTATTTCACCTAAATTAAATGTCTAAAGCCTGCCTACCTACCAGCCTATATGCACAGATCATTTCAAAGTGTTTATCAAGTTTTCTGTTCTGAGAAACATTGTGAAAACAGAGCCCATCCTATGGATGACTCCTAAGATTAATGAAAGTTCGGGATCCAAATGCCATTTACATAGAAGTTTGTCTCCTTCTAACATAATTTACACTACTGACTGGCCACCTTTCTGTCTTGCCTATTCATAAATCAAACCAAACCTCTTCATTGATTCTGCATCACCTTGTTGCAATCGCAATATTCACTTGCCCAAGCCTCATGTTCTCAGAGTTCTCAGGTGCTTAGAGTAATTTCTCCAACTCAAGACAACATCTGCATAAGCAACATGAGCTGTGAGCTGAAGAAATAGCTAAGACAAAAATTCTTTACATCAGTATTCTTTACATCTCTGGTAATCTTGTCAACAACTTCTGTTCATGCCATAAAGGTGTGTCTAAAATCCATTGGCAACATCTGAAAATGCCCTTTGACTTGAATTGAAATTCTTGAATTACTCTAGTGACTTCGGTGTGTGAATATGATCTAAAATGGGAGACATTACCTTATCCAAACTTTTCAGGAAAGTCAATGTACTTAAAATAGTCATTATCCCACTCCTTAAATGATTTAACATTTTGCTGGCCTTTATACAGCCTTAATTAACGTCTCCTTTTTTATGCTGAACAGTCTGGAGTTTTCCATTTCTCTACAACTAAATGATTCCAAAACACCTATGGCTGAAACTTGTTTAATTTGGGATTCTAGGTATCCACCCTGTATTGCAAAAGTAGACTGTGTGACGCAATACTGTTTTCAGCAGCAGACTTTGTAAAACAAGTATTGAGTAATCAGAATGTATCTTTATCCTTGTGTGTGCTTAGCAACCCTACAGGTCTAAATGACAAAAAGAATTTGCCCTTGGACAGCAATTTAACAAGACATTAAACACTCAGGACAAAAAATAAAAACTTTGCTTATATTTCACAATGAGTAGGAAAAGAATAAAGAACCTCACAGTCACATTGGTTTCTATTAGGGCAGGATTTTAAACTTTTCACTTTTAGACGTGGGCAGATGCTCTAGGGAAGTCTGGAAGCAGGAACAAGAAACTTTCTCTTTTTGCATCCTATGAAGTAGCTGTCAGAAGAACAGCTGTACAGGCACAAAATATTTCTTGCCCTTGCCGTTAGCACTAAATAGATATTCAATAATGACTGGAGGAAAAGGAAAAGGAAAAGGTAAAAAAGAAAAAAGGAGAAAAGAAAGAAGAGGGGAAGGGGAAGGGGAAGGGGA
>JAYDZK010000169.1:99609409-99634819 GCA_034509185.1 Euphonia xanthogaster | reverse complement strand
GAAGGGGAAGGGGAAGGGGAAGGGGAAGGGGAAGGGGAAGAAAATAAAATGCTACTTAATATGCTTTAATATACTCCTCAAATGAATCATAAAAAACAATGTGATGAATATGACACAAAAACCAAGGGAGGGGGGGGGGATCATATTAAGGCTTATCCAAGTAGTGATGCTTTCCAGACATGTCCATGAGGAAAGAGCTTGTTAACATCTCTGAAGTCCTACACTGTGTCCCAGAGTCCAGCAAGAAGACATGATGTAGTTGATTTACAACCCACACAGAAATTAGATCAGAGGAGAAGATATCTGTGGTTATGGCACAGCTGGGACTGAGGTGACAGTGTTTAGGAAGCTTACATACTCAGGAGAAGAAGAGTGAGAAGGCACTCCCTTGAAGAGGGCTTGTGTGTCCCTTAGTAGCACAACCTGTTCTTCTGCTGTTGGGAACCCAAAAACTTTTAGTCAAATGAACTATGACTGTATTTAATGGATCTCAGTGGTCTGAGGAGGTATCTGAAGTCAGAATTGTTGCTGACCTTGTCATCGACTGCCTTGCACTATTCAGACTGCGGGCAAGTCCCACTCCTTCAGAGCAAGCCACTCTGGGAAGGACTCTGATTTGTCTGCCTGTTAATTTTGTAGGAGCAAAAGGGGCACATGAAGTCTTCTGGATCAGGTACAGAGTACACCTTACAGCTCAATGTGCTCTGGAATAGACACACTGCAGAGCAGGGAAACACAGGTTTCCAACTGCGCTCTCCTTGTCTAGACTCCTGAATACTGCTAAAGGCAAACATGGCAAGGCCTGGCAGCTCCCATCTCAAGCTCACTGTCAGAGTCATGTGTTCCTTCCAGGATAAATGGAATTGTTGAACTCAGGCTTCCCAGCTTACCCTGACTCACACTCCTCTGCGCTCAAAAAAAGAGGGTGGTTTTAGAAGAATTATGCACACAAAGATACAGTTTAGCACTTGATAGGAAGGATTGCTGAAATTAAGTTTGTACCCAATTAAGTTTGTACCCAGGAAGACAAATGCCTCTAAAAATCTGCTGCCTACAGCTAAATAGAGCATGGTTCATGTAATCCATCTCCTCTGACTTTCACCATCTATGCTCTAGGTGACTACACTAGAACTAGTGACTTTAGGCTCAAGAGAGGGAAATAGATGCTTTTAAAGAGTGAGTCATCTGACCTATTTTAGATATTCTGTTAGGAAGAGACAAATGAAGGTCTAAAGTGCCAATTTTTTTTCTACTGATTCTTAAAGAAACTCTGGACACTAGATAAGAAACTATTCACATAGGTAAATCTGACCTCGTGCATCCAGGAGCACCCACTGCTAAGCTGCAGTTCACATTCTCCAATTTAGGCAGTGATTGACAATGAAAGGCTGACATTTATAGCTGAACGAATAATCTGTGCCGAGGTGGTACAGCTGGTTGGGAAGGAACAAACAAGCAATTAAAGGAGTATATTTGCTTCCCCTGAATTCAGTCTGTGTGTGGTTTTGATTTGATGACTTTGTCAGAGATGCAGAAGTCTCTGCTAACCTAAGTCTCACTGCAGACAGAAACGTCTGGGTGACAGCCAGCAGGAAAAAAAATTTCTGTGCTTAAGAAAGTTAGTTTTTGGGGGAGGAAGGGAAGGAAGGACAGCTTTCTTTTTGACAAATACTGTATTTATTAAATTAGGAATATAGTACTTAGGTTTGGTTGCTGCCTTACTAGTCCTTCTCAAGTAAATGCCTACGTTTTCAGTAGTTCAGCGGAGTGAGATAGGCTTGCTGAACACATACATAGCTTAGGAAACTGCTGTCTCCACTGACTGTATCAACCCTCGAGGTGATCTTCCTAAGTCAGATGGCAATCCCCTAGGGAGCAAAGAAGGTGCTGGAGTTCCTGGGGCTATCTGCAGAGCGAGCCTCACCATCACATCAACTCTTCCAGCAACTGACAGGGTTAACTCACTCCCTGCCTCATCTGGGTGGCAGTGGCACTCCTGCAGGAGAGATTAGTGCATATCTCCCCCTGCTTCTGGGCAAGTACAGGGGATACATTTAACACCTCGGAATTTTTCAGACTAAGGAGAGAGTTGCTTCAGGAATAAATCAGAAGACTGGATCCTTGTTTGGATCTTCCAGCTGTTTTACATGGCTCACATCTCACCAGATACCACAAATTTCATTAAAATGCTTCAGTAAAAGTTGCAACCTGAGCTGCTGTTTCCTAGGGGCTGTTATATCAAATTGCATAATGATCTCTCAGCTGTACATATATTATTATCTCATTTTATAGGTTTTTCTAAGCCTTTCATTTTATTTTTAAATTACATTATGGCATTAGCTCACATGACCTTGCAATTTCTGTGTTCTCATAAAAAACTTGAAAACAACAAATGCAACTGCTTTAGTTTGTACTAATGATGTATTAATATATTAGAGGATATTCTTGTAACATCAGATCTATCTTGTCTCATATTTGTGAAAATATTTTGGACTATTTGACATTTCTTTCTCTTGTCCATCTTTGTTTTCAGCAATACAGCATGAAATGAATCATATTCATATCTTAAGTTCTTAAAACTGAAAGTCATCTTTGTATAGAATCTAAAGTAGTGATATCTTGGGTGGCTGCCCAAGTATTTAATCCATGGAAAAGTTTTAATATTGATGCAGCATTGTTGCTAAATATAGCAAGTCAGTTGCAGTCACAGTCATCACGTATATTTTAAAGATGGTCTGGCACAAAATTTGGCATATCCTAGATTTCTCTAACAAATGTCTCATTGGGTGTCAGGTTGCTGTTATACTACTTTAAGACATGTGAGGAAGTAAGGAGAGGGAAACTTGTGAAATCTATACTTCATTTCTTCCACTGGAAAAAATATTAAAGAACACCCTACCCGATCACATTTACCAAAATCTTTCCTCTTTTATTTATATGCTGGTCTTAATCATGTGTTTCATCTATATGCTGGTTTTAGCTGTTTGCTAAGAATAGCCTTTTCTCAGAGAGAATGTTTTCTCTCTAGGCTGTTTGTGACTGAGTATTCACTGCTCAAAATTTTATCATAAAAAATGGTTCAGTTCATTGGAGTCCCTATGTTAAACTGCTATGGAACCATTTCCAGTTCCTTCTGCAATGAGCATGGCACATTGCTTAGTGTATTTTCAACAAGGCAGTCAGGATATGAGAAGGTCTTGAAGTGAAGTCTCCATTGCTTCCCTTGATAGTTTCCTTAAACAATAATTAGATCCATCCCAGGTAAAAATGTCTGTTCAATTTCTAATTTTTACTGCATGGCTTTTATCCCTGTTGTTGGCCCTTATGTCATCTGATGCTCGTCTACAAGGCAGATTGTGTGATTGACATTTGTTTAGCTCCTGCATACTGCCAGCCCTTAACAAAGCATTGTCCTCAGCTGGATGTGGTATGGGGAGCAAGGGTACATGGAACTGAGATTGTTTCCACCTCCTTTCAGTGCTGTCTGGAAGCCCATTTGCAAGTGGTAACCCATGCAATCAGAGCAGGGCTGGATCCACTCCTTGTTTCTCACAGGTTCTTTCTCTTAAGAAAGTGCTACCAGTAAACTCGAAACATGCAGGTAGAAACTCATGGATGCTTTTACAGAGGCCCTTTCTGTCTATCTTGTGCCTTTAGCGACCCATGAAAAGCCAGCTGTGTTCAAGCACACCTGGGTAGTTTGCAGAGCTTTGTGTACAAAATGCCACCTGCTCTGTTTCCATAACTCCAACTTGTGTGATCTATGAGTCATACCAGCCAGCCTGCACCAGATTAAGGGGTTTAAAAGGCAGCACTATTGATTAACACTGTGTTACTGATAAGTGTGAAAGATTTATTAAAAAAAAAAAAGACATGTAGCAAATGTAAAAATAAAAGCTTATGGTCCTGCTGCCAGTAAACATCCCAATAAGGCACCTCCCATGGAAAGCAGTAGAGGTGAAGTTTCCATTCCACCCATCCTCCTTGTGCAATTCACCTGTTTGGATGAGGGATTTCAGTTTTCCTGGATCCATTTTAATTGCTTATAGTAGCAACGTAATTGCTCTTAGAAGAAAAATGAAGGAAAAAAACAGGAAAGTTCTTTTGAAAACTTTGATGTATTTGAATTACATGGGCTAATCCAAGGTTAATTAAGTAGAGGAAAAACAGCAGAAAGACTTACTGAGAATTAAATTATGTCCAAGTAAGTGTTAGCATTAGGAATAAACAAATAGATAGGATGGCTGATATATAGCATTTGACCTGTATAGAGGAATTTCATTCTTCAGAAATACACAGTTTTTAACAGAGAACAACATATGTTATTATCACCATTATGCTTTGGGGAAGCTACAGACTCATAAACTAAGACTAAATGAATTATATGCCAAAGAACAAAGAGAACTGCTCTTCTCAAACAGAATTAGGTCTCTTAATTCCCACTCTGTTTTTCCTTCAGACTTTATTTAATGAAGTATAAATCACATGCATACATTTTAAGGAATCTTTTTCTTTTTGTCTTTATAAGATATTGCACTTTCTATCATTTGCATAAATGGAAAGAGGAAGCCTTTCTTTGCTGGGTAGACATACTTTTTTTTTTTTCCACAGACCTTTAGGAAATTAATTGAGACCAGTTAGAACTGGTAAGGGACCTGGTGGAGCACTAATATCTGTGAGTTCATGGTTCTAGAATATTTTAAAATTTGAGTTCTAAGTTTCAAAGAAACAATGTTATAATAAAAAGGGAAATTTGAGTGGGCTGCATGTGAAGAAGCAATGTGGAGCCTTTCTGATGTGTACATAGATAGTCTTGATGCCCTGTGCAGCGGGGTTTTGCTACATGAAAATGACACCTGTCCATTGGATTGCCTTGCTCATTATATATTTGATCCTCAGACTGTCAGCTTTTGGTTTGGTGCTTTTTTTTTTGTGACTCTCTGTTCTGTCTGGTTATAGTCTGAGCCTCAGCTGTCCCAGAGATGCCTCTCACAAGCCTCACATATGTGCCTAAGAGTTGCCATTCTCTCTCATCAGCTGTTTGCCCCTCCTAATAGTTCTTCTTTGTATCCTACTTGCTCCTTTTGTCTATTTATACATACACTAATTCATGTAATTCTAGGATATACTTGTAATGCTTTAGCACAGAAGTCAGGCATTCTTATTCTGAATCCCCTATAGATATAACTTGCCTTTTCCTTGGCACTAACAGAATCTAGTTTAATTTTCTTTCATGCTGCAAAGGAAGGGCAATTTTTTAAAGGGAGTCAGGGATAGGTACATTTTATAAATTAAAAAGTAATCAGTCAGAACATTGAAGCAATTAGTGTAAATGAGTCAACAGACAAACAGGCAGACAGGGTTCTCTGTGCTTTTTGTCTTTTCCTGTCCCCAAAGCTTTAAGTGTAGTACAAGAGCTAAATGAACAGAGTGAAAAATGACCACATATAGTGGGCCAGGCTCCAACCTCACTGACAGAGTTGTAAATTCAGAATAAGAACATAAAACCTGCCATCCTGGATGAGCATGAAAGTCCTTTTAGTCCTTTTAGTTCATTCCTGGAGAACAGTGAGCAAAAGTAAAGGCTCAGGACATGGGTAAGGCAGATAAAATATATTTCTCCTGTTGCAGCCTTTGAACTGGAGCCTAATTTAAAGGAGACAGAGATTGTACTCAGTGGTTAATAGCCACAAACAGACCTCTCCTCTGTGATCGAACCCCTTCTTAAATCTGTGGATGTTGGGACCTCACAACATCCCAGTGCAGTGAACTCCATAACTTTAGTATGTTTTAAGAGAAAATTTTTTTCCTTTTAACCAGATTCCTGGTCATTTCACTGGATGCTCCTTATTGCATTGTGAAAAACTGGGACTGCACTTTCCCATTGATATTTTTCTGCCATTTGCAATTTTATGGTAATTTCACTAATGCCACTGGAGGCCCTTTCAACTGACACTGCTGTAAGGCAAGGTCGGAGACTTGTTTTTAAGGAATCTGATTAATTCAAAAGTCCAGCTACTACCTTGGTCAGGATAACCATCTCTGTTTGTGAGAGGAAACCCCTTTGGAGTTCAGAATGTGCAAGGAGAAGGGAGGGAGGAGAGGGGGATAAAACCTAGGCGGTGCCCTGGAAATGCAGCATTTCAACCACAGCGTTTGTCAAGACATCCGGGTGGCCCAAAGCAGGAGCTTGTTCTGCAGGTAGAGCCAGAACCAGAGGTGCATGCAGGTGTGCAGGATTTGCAGCAACCCTTAAACACCTGGAGGGTCTTTACTTTCTAGAAGCTGGGAACAAAGTTTTGCCTGATTCCTGGATTTCATGACAACACTGCTTTGCTGTCTCTGCACTCACCTTTGCAGTCCTCAGAAAGCAAGACTATCCACACCAGTCCTGCTGTATGCTCCAGGTCCCTTCCACATGTGGTGAGACTAACCCTGTATTTAGGATGGCTCCAGACTGAGGAAACCTGGTTTTTCCAATGTGTAGTCAGAAAGCCATGTTACTGTGATCTGCATCACCATCCTCATGCTAGACCCCTGTGGCTCTCTCTTCATGTCTGCAGCTCTTTACATATTATCAAAGCCAACACTGCCCAGTGCTCTGAGCCTCAGAAAATAAGCTTGTTTCAAGGAAGAGAACCATATGTTTCTGACAGTATCATCAGAGTGCACATGGCACTCTGATGTGACACCTGTGTGATGACCACTAGCTACCTGGCTGTTCTAGATATTTTTAAAGCTTAGATTAGGATTGAGATCTAAAATAATAATAACAATATAAAAAAAGAAATATACTCAATCTTCGAGGCTGAGGTTGTCAACTTCCAGTTGCTGTTAAGAGAAACAGGAGCACCTTATCATTTTCCAACATTCAAAGCCTGGAACAACACATCACTGTAATGTCATTTATTGAAGACTGTCCAGAATTCCAAAATCCTGATGTTTTTATCCTGTTGACTATGACCTCCAATCAGCTGCTAAGGGAATTTTCCCTACAGGAAGACCACTGGATTCACTTCTTGAGATGTTCACCAAATGGTGCAATATTGTCAGTTGTGAGAACTTTCTGCCAGTAACATTTAAGTGGATACATCCAATAGCTGGACTTTGTTCTTTCTGCTCCAATACTACTTATCAAGAATGTTAGACTTCACAGGGCTAATTTGAAATAGCCAGATAATCTTATCTCCTGTGATGTTCCTTGGGCTGTTCAGTCTTTGCTTTAGAAATCTCCCACTTTCTTAACTCCTACCCTGATGTGAATAGCTAACTATTCTGTATAGCCTTGAAAAGCTTTGGGAGAAATCAGTCTTCTGGAATATGTGCTGTACACGTTTACTCCAGAAGTAACAGTTCCTCTCTAACAAGAGGTGATGGTAAGCAAGATATGGGTCAATAGGTATTCCCAAAACCAAGAGACGCCTAACGTGGAGCATCTTTTGACAGGATGTGGAGAAGGTTAAGGCAGTAAACGTATACACAAGAATACATACATATCCTCAACCTGATACTATTCTCTTGCTGCTTAGCAGGTCTTTGGTTATGAATATGACATGCCTGTGTGACAACCTTCAGTTCACAGTACTTGCAACACATTTTCAGGGATTAGGATATGCATTATCTATATTAGGCAAACACATTTAGCCCAGCAGCCTATTGGACCCCTACTCAGACAGAGAAAATGGTCCATCACAGTTAGGAGTAACAAGCTCATGCTCTCATGCTTTCTCCATGGAACAGATGCAAAATGATTTCATTGGTTTTTGCATGCGACCAGCTGAACCAGTTCTTAACCTCAGAAACAGCCTCAATGATGTGCTGAGGTGGATTCATCAGTGTTAACAGCATGGCTATGGGGCAAAAGGAATCCACTGTGATATCCTGAGAAGATGGTAGTCTCTTGCTTCTGTAAATGCTTCAGAGACAGCTGTATTACTTCTCCAGAATGAACTCCTCAAACAGGACTGTGAATGCATCCTTCTGCATGCTGAAGAGCCCAGTATTGGTTACAAAATCAAGATAGCAGAGTAATCCTTGTGAAGACTGCTCAGAAGCATCATGATGCCCTGGGCACTTTTCAGCTATTGAAGTTTGCTTCCAGTGCCAACCAAGACATGGTAAATTTTGAGAGACACTTGTTTTAGACTGCATCAGTGCTGCTGGTGCTTTCCACTTGTCTTTAGTAGAGGAAGTCAGTGGGAGGGATCAGCAGTGTGACATACTGACTTGTACTGGCTATATTTGCTCCCATGTTTAACAAGTTACCAATACCAAACCAGTATTGGTAACTGCAGGATTAGTTTGGGTTTTTTTTTTAACCACAGAATCACCAGGGTTGGAAGAGACCTCTGGGGATCATCTAGTCCAACACCCCTGCCAAAGCAGGGTCACCTAAAGCAGGTTACACAGGAACACATCCAGGTGGGTTTTGAATACCTTCAGAGAGGGAGATTCTGTGATTACCCTGGGAAGCCTGTCCCAGTGCTCTGCCATCCTCAACATAAAGAAGTTTTTCCTCATGTTGAGCTGGAGCTTCATGTACTTCAGCTAATGGACACTGTCCCTTGCCCTGTTGCCAGGGTCATGGAAAAAAGCAATGGTAATGAGCTCCAGAATGATCTGCTCCAGGAATGGAGGTGAGGCTGTCTGGCTGGCAGTTTCACAGGTCTTCCTTCTTGCATATCTATTATCTTTTCTCATAACATCTGATTTTTCTAACTGTATTTCAGATAATCTCTTCCTATTTTCTCAAATCCCTATTTTGAATGCATGTTTGCGCTGTTCCCATTTTGGAGATAAAACAATATAAGCTCTCAGTAACTATCACAAACACAGTTTGGGGAGAGAAGACAACAATTTCTTCCTCCACCCTGTCTAATTACACATAAGGATTCCATTAAGTAACCCTTCATCACTCATTTCTCACCTGGAAGAAAGCAGAGGCAATATCAGAGAGATACTCATAGTCCATCTAATTCCTGAGCTTTGCTTCTGTCTGGGAATCTGTTTTGTATGTACTTAAAACTGGTTTTCTCTTAAACCATTCAAGGAATATAATTCTGGTGCATGGGAAAGAATGATAAAAGTAAAGCCTGATGAAAAATATTTAAATATATGAAAATTAATTTAGAGATATTTAATCTGTGTGTTCTGATCCAAAGGAAATGGGTCTATCGTAATGGAAAGGATTAGGATCTAGGGCATATTTTCTGCCTTCCTAGCAGAGAAATCCTTGAGACTCGCGTGAGGAAAAAGGAAGAAGAACTGCACTTGTGTGTGTGTGTGTGTATTTGAGAGACTGTTTTGTCTTTGATTCCTCCTTAACTCCATTAATCCAGTCTCTTTCCCTTTATCTGTCATGATTTTGTGTCTTTGAAGAGTTCAGTGCCTGAGAACAGGCAGGTCAACAACCCCTTGGTTGGGTGCTTAATACATACAAATTGAATAAACACCCCAGGAAATTCTAATTCCCAGTGAAAAAGTTTCAAAAAAGCCCTGGCTGTTTCTTGTGCCCAAGATAACACAGAGTGACACATTTTCATCAGAGAGAGTGACTCATAGCTAGAGGTTGAATTGTTGCAGGGGATTATTTTATCTGTTGACTGTATCAAGTTAAGAAAGATGGAGGTGCAACCCTGAATGTCTTATTAACTGCCAAAATAATTACATCATGGACAAAAAGGGGAGATGAAAAGTACTTACATCAATTTATACTCTTATTTTATGTGTTCTGGAAAAGTCTGTATCTTTTATCAAAGGCCTCAGGCAAGTTGCATGCTTTACAGTTTGGCAGCTTCTGCCTTTCCAATGTAAAATATTTATTTGGATAAAACATACTGATGTTGTTGCTATTTTCTCATTGTCTCATTCAGCTTTTTTTTTTTTTTTTTTTTTGCTTAAACCCTTTCACAGGATCTTTAATCCCATGTATACTTTGTTCACTTTTAGAGTTTTACAATGAAAGATGGCACTCTTAAATGCTGTATTCTCCATGCAGTCACCTTTCTTCAAGGCATCAGTTGTTTCTGGAAGCAGGCTACTGGTATGGCTATGGGTAAACAGACATTTATGGAATCAGACTCTAACTGGAAATATTAGAAAAAAAGAATAAATCAGAAGCAGAGAGTGTAATGATGGCTGTCCTCCATGAAGAAGGTAGAAAAAATATGTAAGCTTGCACTAAACCCTAAGATCAGCAATTTCTCTACTATGGTTGCCTAGACCGCATATTTTGTTCTTAACTAAAGAAAAATGGTATTGTCAGCCCCACAGTATAAGTCAGAAAAAGCTGCCACTGTGGGAGGTAGTGAGAGTCCCAGCTCCTGGCAATCTCAAAATCAGGAGGAGGCAGGATGCCAGCATCACCTCCACACAGCATCCTGCTTCTGTGTAAGGTACAGTGCCCAAGCTCAGATGTGGTGGGTGCAGAAACTGGGTACTGCTTGCCCTCTGAGAGGGGACTGCAGGCTTCTCATTGACCTCTGTGCACTGACGCTGCTGTGCACCCCTTGAAATCTTCCCCCAGGCTGTCTTTGGTACCAGTCAATAGATTAGCACCCAGCAGGTAGGAAACCCATCAGCAGACACAATTTCCTTATAGCATCGGGTTCATTCAAAAGTATATTTTTCTCTTCCTCACAAATAGCCAGAGCAGAAGCAATTATCTATGAGTGGCTAAATCCTTCCATAACAGCACTCCCAAAAATCATTAGCCCTACAGCAGTCTTTGGATGTGCTTTGCCATCCACCACTTTTCCTCTTGTAGGAACAGTGGTTGGGGTATTACTCAGACAAACTGGAGGGAAAAAATATTTTAAGAAAGAGGTAGGAAGGAGTCTCCTCCTGGGAGACAGTGGTGTGGGAATTTCTGCTGACAGCACCATGAGGCCTCTGTGCAGGAGAGGGGATGAAAGAAAAAGCCTGCAAGTCAGCAGAAGGGGAAAGCTCTAACTCAAAGGAAGCTGATGACTATTTTCAAAAGCAGACACAGTGCAAATTGCAGAAGAGAACAGGCAGGTTTGATATCTGGAGAGAAGGACTGGGGACTCATTGTCTGCCACCCTGATTTCCTTGTGAACATCAGGAACGACTGTGTCTGCCTCTTGATGTCTGAAGTTATTTTCTAAGAGGGGGATGCATGATTGCCCTTCCCAACACTTATTTTGAGAATCAGCTGCTGCTGTAGCAAAGTATCAGCAATCCCCTTGGCTCCTATATAAAAAGAAGGAAAAAAATGAGTTGAAGAGTTAACCCTTTGTTCTCCAGGAGTCCTCTCTTCTTTGATCACCACATTCATTTTACTGCTTTCCTGCCTTCCTTTTTCTTTTTGTTGTTTCTTCTCTTTCACCCAGAAAAATTCATCACTCATCTTAAATGTAGGAAATCTTCTGCACATGCTGCCTTAAAGTCTTCTGCTGAATGGAGTTACATGTTTTGAAGTGACTGAGAGGTGACACTGCTTTGCCAGGTGTGGATCTGCAGAGTGGGAAGATAAGTTGTCCACTGCTAGTGACAGACACGAAAAAAGGGAGACAACCCAAATCGCCAGAATATTGCAAAGGACAGATATCCCCAAGGCCTTCTTCGTGTTGAAGCAGCAAGTTTTAGCTCTTAGGGAATTAGTGATTCTTATCCTGAATGTTTTATATTTAAGTCTTCTCTATGTTGTTGTCTAATCTTGAAATTTTACCATCTAAAGTCATTCCACTTCAGTGGTGTTATTTTGCATGCATCTCTGGGTACAGATACACACACACACACACACACACACATATGTATGTGTTTGTACCTTTTGTGAATAACTACTGTGCTATCCAATCTTTTAAAAAAAGGAGTATTGCTGTAACTAGTATACTAAAAATTTTGCCATACTGACACCGACCAAGTGTTTGACACTGAAGTGTTAATATCAGAGTATTTCTTTGCTGTTGTAATTTGATGTCTGCTTTGCTCCTGTCACAGCCAGTCAGTACTGGTGTCTGACAGCTGAGGCAAAAACAAGTGACATTCTGCATGTGTGTTTGGTCCCCCTAGAACTATAAGAATTGTTTTACACAAGAGAAAAGATACAGCAGGAAGGGGCCAAGTCTGATAATCATTTCCCATCAGAGAAGGCAGAGTGCTGGAATCACTGGAAGAGGAGAAAGGGGGTTTTTATCGTTGGGTCTGAGAAGAAGAATCAGAATGTCAGATACGACTGTATTTAGTTTTAGGATGAACTTTCCAAAACAACTGATTAGTAAGGTCCATGAAAATATGAGCTGTGTTTTGTGGGTTATTGTGTGACTGGGTTCTTTTGAAATGTAACTGGACAAAGAGCTCAAGTAAGTCCTCTGGAAAACAATCATTTGGCACTAGGAAGTAGTAAATTACTTAATAAAATCTTTCTTTGTCTAATTTCTGTGATTTCATGATTGAAAGAGTCTTCTGCCTGCTAGTCTTATACTCAGTCTTGTAAAATTCTGTATCATAAAATTAATCTGAGACCTGAGTTCAATTAGGAGTGTGTGCAAATAATGGCAGTGATGCAGCAGCACGTGGCCCTGAAATGTGAAAAGGAAGGTTTAAGACAGAAAAGTGAAGCAGGGTAAGAACCTATTGCCAAGTTCTTTGTCCCTGCAGTGCAGTAAATGCAACCAGTACTTTGCATCTTATGTTCTTTAAATTCTGAATCCTAAATTCATGTTCTTACCAGCATCCAGACACAGATGAAACTTGGCTCCCTTGAGGAGATTGATTGACCTGATTGGAGCTACTCCTGTGTAATGGCATACCCTCTCTGTCGTAAAGCTGGGAGACCTTGCACAGACATTAATGATGCTGCTACAAATCACAGAGATGTGCCCAGTGAGTCATTGGCACAGCAAGCCATAGAGCTCAGGTCTAGTAAATCAACTTTTTCCCTTCAGGAAGAAAATGCTTTAGGTGTTTTTCCAGTGTTTGAAAAGTTCTTTTTATTTTCACTGAAATAAAAAAAAACAAAAACAAAAAACCTTAAACATCCACCCCAAAACCTTGCTTTGCAAACACTTGTTTAAATCATCTCTACTGGTGTAAGCAATATAGTGTATATATTAAAGAAATTTATGTATATTAAGGCATGAGATCAAATAGAAGCAATTTTATGCCAATAACCTACAAGCACACAATATGTGTACTAGGAAAGGCACAAGAGTGCAAAAATTGAAACTTTGGGAGGTTTTTGGGTAGAAACCTTGATCTGTCTTTTGTTTGTATAGGATTAAGATTATTTGTTTGAGACTATAATTTGCACAGATTTTAGCATGTGGCCTCGATACACTGTTACCCCAAGAGCTCAAGTGACTTGAGCTACCACACCACCAGAAGCAAGTCTAAAACTCAAGTCTAATATTCCCTTGGAGTGTCTTCTTTTCAGCCCAGCAGGACAGCAAAGCCTCCTCTGCATGGCCTCCTCCCCAGTTGCCCTCTTGCAGCAGAGCCCTATTCACACCACTAAAGTTTAGGTTTTAACAGGTTTTCCTCAGCAGCCTAGGCACAGTACAAACAATTTCACCTGAAGGTAGAGCTGTGCCTGATAATGAAAAAAGGTTGATTTAGCCATGCCTTCATGCTTTCATAGTCTGTGTGCCTGTCAGACACATGCATGTCCTTGCCAGGGGACAGGGTGGTTTTGCAATTGGGGCTGTGAAGTACTGTTGATGAACACCTCCCATTGACAGCATGACAGTTGTTCAATAAAACAAAGACAAAATGAGATTTTTCTCACACTTTGCAAGTATGAGGCTTACCTTTTGGAAGCTGGAAACAATAAAAGTTGTTGTCACAGTCACCCACTGCCCTGGGCAGCAGCAAGTCAGAAATGAGAGCACTCATCCTGCCAGACCTCCTTTGAAAACAAATTGCACAACAGAGCCGACAGCAGTTCTAATGGCAGCAACAACATAGATATTTCTTTGTGCAACTGTAACAATTAAGAAAAGCTAAAGCATTTTCTGCAACACCAGAACTCTTTGAGTCAGCATGAAAAATGAAAATGGCTCCTCTATGGAAGCCTCTGGAGAGAAACAAAAAATACAAACCTGTAAATGCCACAGCTATCAATGCTTCCTTTTTTTTCTCTCTCTTAATGATGGGTTTTAACCCTAAGAAAGAAGGAGGAGAAGCTTTTACTTTCCACTTTACCTCAGCCTAAATGATTTTTTTTTTAATTTGGATGAGTCAATATGCACTTCTACAATATAAGGACGTCCCCTGGAAAATCCCACTTTTAGCCAGTTTCCTATGGTAAGCCTGAAATATTTTTTACTGTACTCCCCCTTCAATTGCCTTGATCACCAAATAAAAAGCCAAGATAATTAGGTTAATTACTCTACCCTATTTATAAATTTTCACAGGAAACAATTATCATTAGAAATAATGAATGTTTCATTTTTATTAATTCATTGTTGGTCTCTTCCTCCCCACCATTTTTCTTACTAGAGAAGATAGGTTTCCTTTGCTTTTCCATAGGACTGTCTTTTTTGCCATAAAATTTGCTGTTGGGCTACAGCAGGTAAGTTTGCCAGCACAGCAGTATCAACTAAGGGTATTTTTATTTTAACCATTTGTTTATATTGTCAGCAGCTTAGTGTAGATATGGTTACCCTGGGATGGAAAGTGTTTTTGCCAGTATAACTTACTTCACATGGGAGCAAGTCTTTTCTGTGCCAAAAAATTTAGTTTCTTTTCTTTTCTCCCTGGCCAGTAGAAGCTGCACCCACACAAGGATAGCTTGCCAGAACAGTTATATTGGTAAACTTTTCCTCATGCTGACCTGGTCTCCAAAACAGCATTGCATAAATAATAGAGGCAGGTGGGAGCAATCATAAATGAATGCCAAAATACTGCAGCTGAGTTAATTCATATGTCAGAAGCCTTGTGGTGCTGTGGTTCTGTCAAGGGTCAGCTATTTTGGGGCAGGTGGAGAGAATTGCAGAAGGAGATGACACACTTCAGTGTTGCCTAAATTCTGCCTTAGAAATAACTTTACAGTTAAAGGTACTTTGAAAAGGAGTAGGGCCAGATTATGGCATGACTCCAGTTCCTAGGTGGTCAGGAGTAGAAGGTAGAAGAGATGAAACAAAAGAAAAAGCTCTCATGGGAGTAGCTGAAGAAGTGGAGCCTTTTTTAGTTGAGCCAGGGATAAAAGGAAGAAAAGGATCTAAGTGTGGGGTGCTGGCGGAGGGAGAAAGGCACTTAGGTGGGCTGGGCCAGTGAGAACACCCAGCTCTTTGAACATGTGTCTCTGTACTGGCTCACTCTGCACACTGGATGAAAATCAAGGTATTGGCTATAATTTAAAAGCAGCTGTTGGCTCTGTTCCTGGTGGTCTCCATGGTCTCCAGCATTGCCTCATGATGTCTTTCACTGTAGCTTCACTACCGGTCCCAAGGGCTGGACTCCAGTAAAGCAGTAGTATGTGTCCTTCTTGGAAAAGGACTTTTTGTCTGGAATTTTCTACTTTCTGCAGTATAGTAGCTGTAAAGTGTTTAAATTATTTAGTTGTAATATTTTTCATGCCCAGTTATCTCTTAATTTTTGCAAGCATTTAATCCATATGTTTTGGCCATGGTTAATTTTCAAGAGCTGTGTCTGGCATGCCAACAAATGATCTCTGCTCTGAACCAACTCTTTTGAACTACACCAGTTGTTAACAAATGTTTCTCTGAGCAGCTGTAAGGCACCTGGATTCTGTGATGAATGTCACAGTCTAACCAAACTAAATAATGCCTTTATAATACATATCAGATAACCCGAGTATCTACTGCTGGTTATGACATTTGTAAACTTATCCACTGCTCTACAAAAATAATGGCTATTGTAAATATTTAGATATGATCCTTCTCTGTATGAAATAAAAAAAGTGAACTTTATACTGGAAATTCTATAAAAGCATTATAAAAATCAAAAATTGGGACCATTTGGCAATATTTTTTACTTCCTTATTTAAATTAAAACACTGGTCTTAATCAGGTGCTTTCCACAGGCCTTCCATTGTTTTCTGGATTTATGGATATTTAGACTTATTGTCAACAAAAGTCTATTCATGGAGTGTCAGAGTACCATTTCTTGCATTTATATGAAGAGAGATATTATTATCTTTACTGCAGCAATTGAAATTAATTCAGAATGAGCTGGAACCTTTTGCTGTTAATGCCTAGGCTCTGAAAAACATTTCTTGCAACATGTTTCTACTACATCCTGTTGAACTCATTTTACAGTTTGACAGTGGCATTATGGATTGCTTAATCTTTCCTTTCCTAGTAAAGAAAAGTCAAGACATGCCTTCCTACTATAGATCAGTATTTCTTTTGTCAACAGAGGGTTAATGAATAAAACTGTTTTCAAGGTCAGATTGGCAAGTCAGGCTTATAAAAAATCACCTCATGCTTCAGCAGTGATAAAACAAGAATTGCAACTCAAGTTTTGCTTCTTTGTCTTAAAACCATCTGATTAAAAATAATGACAGATCACTCTGACATGCATCATAGGTTTGAAAGCTAATTCATACTCTACCATATTATTGCATTAGTGACTTTCTGCAAAACAACATAAGGAAGCAAAAATCCCTCAGCAACAAAAGATAAACTGCTATTCATTATCCCGATCAGTTTAGTTATTTTAACAAAAGATTCATAGTAGAAAACTCTTTTTATCTTTGTATATAAATTCCTTTCTATTTTGCTGTTGTTTGGTGTCAATAATTGAGATAAGTGAATCCCTTTAAGTCCTTATAATTCCTATTAAATTTAGAGTTGGTTCTTGGTCCAAAATAAAATGTTATCAGTTAGACCATACCTGTTAAAGTATCAATTGCTGATGGCTTCTGTAGATACTTTTGCTGTTTGATCAGCAAGATGAAGACACTTAAAAGCATTTTAAAATGGCATAGGATTATTAAATTGCATGCTGTGAAAATGTAAGGTTTGGCATTGTTTTTTTCCCCTTTGGTGTGCTTGAAATAATGTATATCTCAGTAGTACTTGAGATTAAATTTAACGGCAAATTTAGTCAGGAATGTGTCTTCACACTGTAGGGCCATTCTTCATTACTGCATCCATGTGCCTAACTGCTTCAGCACAGCAGCAAGCAAACAGCAGTAATGATCCCAGTAACAGCCCTGATAATAATCAGATAAACATGAACAGAGAACTCACTTCTAATTTTTTCTCCTTTTTTTTTCCCCAGCTACTTATTCCAAGCAAATCTAATTTAATTTTTTTCCAGTCCTTGCCATGAAACCTCGCTACTTATACTTCCCAGAGTGCACACAGGTGATGGCCATATTTTGATGTCCAAGTATTTAAGGAATGAAGATTTCACTTGCATCAGTGAAATTGATAGGTTGCTTTGTTGCCTTGTTTTTTGAAGCCGCATTCACCATTGTGTAGGCTGATCCACATACTAGTGTGGTAATGTAGCAATCAGTCTGAAAAACAGAAATAACCTGACAGCTCAGAAACAGGGAAACTTGAAGAAGTCAGGGTAAATCACATTGATTTCAAGTTTTATGAATTGAAAAATAGGATTTTTTCAAGAAAGTAGTGAGGCAGAATTAATTTTTTATTTAAATTAAAGAGCTAAATTTGAAATACATATAACACCCTTGGGTGCCTTCTTATTAGTATTATCCTTCATCCAAACCTTTTGATTACAAAAGTGCTCAAGACTGAAGAACCCCCATTGTTTTTGCTTGTTTCATTGTATATAAGAGTGTTTTTTTGTAAGCAGGGACCTAAATTATGGAGATCTTTAAATAATATTCCTCAAGCCATAATTCTCTCTAGGAGTTAATGGAGACTTGTCACTTTCTTCTCTCTTCTCTCCATTGAAAACTAATGGTACAGATAAATCATAAGCATATTTAAGCATAGGATATGGTTTTGCCTCATTCTACTCTTACCGTGGTATAATAAGAAGCATCTGAGAGAAATAGCATGCCTTGAGCAGTTAGGGATGAATCTGGTCATCTGCCATCTTCCAGATAAATTTAGTGTACAATAAGGATTTGAGAGTACAAAATACTGTGAATAGTAAGGGATAAATACTTGAGAATGGTAACTAAATCCTGCATTTTGGAATTATCACTGTGACCAACTGCCCATGAAATGTTTCTCATTTTAATGTATAGAGTGTCTGCATATAATTCTAGCTCTGTATTTATATCTGCAGCCATATGCTGTTAGATTACCATCTCCTGTTCTGACAAATTACTGGAGCTGCAGTTGCCAAAGCAAACAGAGCTCTTTTTTTTTCTCAAAAGCACCGAACACATAACACATGACGCACTTCATTCTTTCTTATGTGATAACTATTAAAATAACAAGCTACTAATATGCACAATGTGTAAATGAGCAGCAAAGTTAAAAACAGAAGAGAAAATAAGAGTCCTACATTTGTTACTGGCTGCTAATCGGAGCAGCTGTTTGGGGAGTCCTTCTCAGAGGAAGCAAGAGACACAGGTGCATGCTCAGCCATAAGTCAGTCTATTTTCCTGCAGCCTGATTAGTCTGGAGAATGCCATTGCTCACCTTAGACTGGTTAGTGGCAGAGACTGCAAGAAAGTTTTCTGTAAATCATGGAGATTAACATTTTGCAATCTGAGGACCACTGGGGTATGGTCTGCTGGTTTTATTCATTTTGCTGTGGTTTACTCATTGGAGTGGGATTTCAGAGCCAGAACCTCTTCTTCTCTTGAAGAAGAAATTATTGGTTTAATCAGAAATTTAACAAGTTCAGAGATTAATTGCAAGGCAGGAAATAGCAATAGGCTCATTGATAATACCATCAGTATATCACTAAACAAAGGCCCAGAAAGGTGAGTGCCTTATCTCCTCGAGATCTTGTGTTCATCTGCTGATTTGACAGCAAGCCTTTTTCAGTGGAGTAAATCTATACATATTTTCCAGCCAAGAGTTATGAGTGGGAGTTTTGCCTGATTTCAACAACTTAGTAATCTCTCTTTTGGCTGACAATGAAGCAATATGAATATTTTTAAACAAATATTTGTCTTGCAGGGTGTCATTTATATTCCACTGTATGAAAATGTTCAAGGATAAATTAGGCATCATTGTCAGATCAACATACTACTTGTAGACTTGCCTAAGTTTTCAAGAAAAAGTATGATCACCTCCATTTACCTGTATGCCCTTTGACACCTGATAGATGCTTGTTTATGTCAGCTAGAATTCAGCAGAGAAAGAAACAAATAATAACAAAAAATTAAAACCTACTCTTCAGTGTAATAATCAATCTGTTTCTGGGGTAAAATTGATCTATGTTAGTTTAAGGATATAAAAATTGGAGAATTCCTTTAGCATAGATCTCTAGACTCTTTAGGATGTAGTAACATAACAGGCTTTAATATGCACTGTAGGAACACAACAGTGGCCCCTGTCACAAATTGTTACCAATATTTTTGACCAAACTCTATACTTTCTTCTGTTTTTCAAAATATTTGCAGTAGGTAATTCCCTGCTGAAGAACAAAGTAAAGAACAGTACAGTAAATCCCAAAGGTTGTGCTATTCTGTGAATGCTGCTGGACTTTGAAAAGAGATGATTTACCTTCCAGGGCAGATATGGAATTGGGACTTCTAATTTTGTAATGTTCTCACCCACTGGTACTTTTCATGTGGAGTAAGGAAGCATGAAACACTCTGTTTGGGCTGGCACAACAGAAGGAAGTCCAAGAAAGCATTCATTAGTGAGAAGGTGTCCCTTGCTTCTAGAATCATATGATGGCTTGAGTTTAAAGGTCATCTAGTCCTATCCCCCTGTGATGAGTAGGGACATCCTCAAGTAGATCAGGTTGCTTACAGCCTCATCCAGCCTGACCTTGAATGTTTCCCAGGATGGAGCATCTGCCACCTCTCTGGGCAACTGATGCCAGTGTTCATCACACTCTATGCAAAAAACTTCTTCCTTGTATGAATTTTGAATTTACCCTGCCTTAGTTTAGAATCATTATCCCTTGTCCTATTGAAACAGGCCCTGTGAAAAAGTTCTATTTTTCTTGTAGCCCCCTCTAAGTACTGGAAGGTTGCAATGAGGGGTCCCTGGAGCCTTCTCTTTGCCAGGCTGAATAAAAGCACATGCCTCCCTTTCCCATTTCTGGCTCTGGGCAGCAGAGAAGGAAGGGCACTGTTCTGAAGAATACTTGTCTCAGCTATGCAGGCACTGGCTGTATTCTCAGAACAAGGTTTCCTCACGTGCTCTGAGTGGGGTAAAGCATAGAGGTCTTACTTAATGTGGTCCTGTAGCTCCTTCTATAGTTGCTAAAGAGAGATGGACTGCTCCAGCTTCTCTCCACACTGCCACAGCCTTGTCTTGCAGTCATTCACACTGAAGTAATCAGACTTGCCCTCTGGAGGTGGCTGATCATTCTTCCTCGGGCTGTAGACATAAACATGATTCCTGTTTTGTCCAGGGAACTTTCAGGAATTTAAGTTGGCTCAAGCGCACTCTAGAGTTTGTTAGTGGAACCTGAGTTGTCCAACAGAAAGGTTTTCCAGCTGAAGCTCTGTGTAATTGTCATACCCTGCATTGTAGGGCAATGTCTCTGCTTTCTGTTAATTGCATTGAATAAGCAGCAACAAAACCTTGGCCTTGGCAAGCCTGTACTTTCCCCATCCTGTAGAAGTAATGTTGTCAGCTGTGTATAAGGAAGTTTGCTATCCATTCAGATAATTCCAATAGTCACTTGCAGGCATTCACAACTAGGTTTACTCACTTTTATTTCCCAGTTGATATAAAGCACAAATGTATCTAAATCAGGTTATAGGCACAGTCAGAGAAACTGCATTGTTCAGGCAGTGTGTGTATATGCTTGAAAAAGAAGGGGCCCTTAGCAGAGATAATATAAAGAAAAAGAAAATCTATGACATTTATTGTTAGCTACTCAGATGTAATTAAAACTGATGTTCTGATAGTATTAAATAATGAGCTGTGTTGATGTAAGAAGGTGCCATTATTCAAACTTAATTGTGTGTCTCTAGGTTTCTTGTGCCAACTGAGTCCCCAAACTACTTTAAAATTAAGGGAATGATTGCAGAATGTGACTTAACTGTTAACTTAAATGCAATTCACACAAAGATTACATGGGAAAAGTTATATTTATCCACTTATTTGTTCCTTGTCTTCATGCTGAATCGCATGTTTAGTAGCACTGGCATACTTCTGACTGTGAGGTGGTCAAAATTCATTAAGCAGGATGTATGCAAAAGATATTCATTTTAAATTTCCCAGATATGGTGGGTTAAATCATTAACATGTCTTTCAGTTTGGTGTTAGTAAATCAAACTGTGACCAGCTTTCACCAAATGAGAACAGAGGAGGCACAAAAGCAAGATATTGCTGGTTTCATTACTGCTGGTGGTTGAAAGCACAGTGAGAAATGTAGGCTTCAATTAGGTTTGTGCTTCATGTAGTGCCACAAAATCATTGGCTCTCTCACACAGCTGGAATCTCTTGCCTGATGCAGTATGAAATGAACAATTGAATGAGGTAAAGTAGGGAGGAAAAAGAGGTCTCTTCTAAGGATGCCATCTGCTAAAATTAGTGGGGTCTGAGAAGAACACCACACTGCCCTGAAAGCATTAGCCAGAATCTTTATTATTTGCCATGTTGTATTACGAAACCTCTTGAACTTCAAGGAGAATTTGAAGAGCTGGCAGTTAGGAGGAGAAAGACATTCTTTTTTTGCTTTACATCTGACTGTATTTGAAAAGTAGCAGAGTCACTGCATAACCATAATAAAAGTTTCTTGTACAATCACTTTCCATTCAGTCATCTATCGAAATTTTACAAAGTACAGCAGCACCTTCAGTCTGGATAAAAGATTGAACTTTAATATTTTCATTCCATTTAATATTTATTTCATTTAATTTCTGTGATTTTTGTGAAATGCAAGACTTTTTGAAATGCTATTAAAACAAATTCTTATGCCCTTTTTTTGCCTGTTACTCCAGTGATAGAAAAAAAACATGGCATTTACTTTTTATTTTACATGCCTTTTCCCAAAATTCTGTCTTACTAAATAAAGATCTTTCAAGAACTGTGATTCTGGGAAATCTAGACACCTGATGGAATCAATGGTTCATTGGAAAAATGAATCAGAGAATCAACTGTCCTATCACAGAGTCGTAGAAATAATTAAGGCTGGAAAAAAGGACCTCTGAAGGTCACATAGAGCAGGATTTACCCTGAGCAGAACTAACTTGAAAGCTGATCAAGATGCTCAGGACCTTGTCCATTGAATTTTTGTTTCTCCAACATAGACTTGACACATTTTTGGGCTACCTCTTCCAAGACTTAACTCACTGTGAAAATTTTTCCTTATTCAATCCTTATTGTGTACATTGTCTCTTGACCTTTCACTGTGCACGTAAGTGAACAATACCAAAGCCTTGTGCATTGGTCTTACCAACATCTGTTAAAAGGATTTTCTTAAGTACCTCACACCACTTTTTCTATTCTTACCATTTTAGAAACCATTTTAGAAAATATCCTGGATGTGAAGTATGAGGACTACTTGAATCTTGTCTTGATGGGGACCTCAGCAGTGTAAATCTAGCCTGTGAATCTCTCCAAACCTCATGTCCATGTAGGTTACATACAACTGCTGTCAGTGCTGTGGTGATGCTACCAGAAGAGCTCATTTTGGAATGATGGAGCTTCTGGCAGACACTGACAAGTCTGCATGGGGCCATACTGATATTTTGGAAGGAGCCTGATTTTAAACACAAGATCTGAAAATGTTTTTGCAAGCGTTTGCTAGAAACAGTGTGAGGGACAGTTCTAGAAAGTGATTATGGGCTGAGAGGATGCTCAGTGTGGAGCTGGGCTGGCCAGAGGAAGATGGTGGTGCTCCCTAAGCACTGAGAGGACCTTCAAAGGGAAGGCATATTATATTCTTAGGCAAGAATATCCTTCAGGAAGGTTTAGAATGTAGTAATGATTCTGAGGGAAAGTAACATACTTTTTGTTCTCATTTGGGTTTGAACTGAACTTTTCCTATCTCCCCAGCAAATCCAAATTGACTTAATAGATTAGAAACACACATTTCTCTGTATTGAATGTTCCTCTAAGTAGTCCTCAAAAGTTTGAACTTCTAGTTGCAAGTTTTCTGTGGTATCAAATCAACTAAAATTACAACAGTGCCAGAGATATTTATAGAGGAAGTGGCCTTTCATCTTCTGTCCTGCCTGATGCCTCACTGACCAGCTCAAGCTGTTTTGGTGTAGTGGCCAGAGCTCCATTGAAGTACTCTTCTGTCTGTCTCACACGCAGAGTAAAAGCTCTCTGCTAATCATTTTTTTTTCAAAGCAGACAATTTAAAAGGTTGCTTCTGTGTCTCCAGGTCTTGTCCTTACAGATCCAGAAGAGATTGCTCTTAGTGGTTTGTGCAAAAATAGCCTCAGGTTTTATTGGAGATTACCACTAAGATAAAGGAGCCGCAACAGGTCTTTAACTGTCTCTCTTACTGCTTCTAGTAATTTTCATTGGAATAAGAAGCAGCTGGTAGAGTCCATGGCAAGAAAATCCATCAATCTTTTTTGACATAAAACAATCCAGCAGTTTTGGGTCTTTTGATGGCAAGAGAAAACATATTCTCTCTTCAGGTGGCATGGCAGCTGTTAATATTCTACCACCTCTAAATCTATCTTTTCAGCTACCATTAGTTACTCATTGCTACAAGGCTCTTTGCAGCTCCCACAAGATATTTCAGACTTGAGACCTCTTACTGCCTTGCCTTACTTTTTTTTCAGACATACTTTTTGGGTTTTTTCACTTATAAATGCATAACCCTGAATGAATTGTTGTCAGCTTGTTTACAGGATCCTTTTAAATGCTTTCCCTATTGCTGGGAGCACATCTTTCTTTTTCTTTGTTCAGTTTTTTTCCCTTGACAACTGAAAACAACAATAACAAGAAGTGCCCAAGAGCTATTTTAATTCTTTACAGTTATTATAATTGAAGTTTTCATGGGATTTCTCTGCTGTTCTTTGGAAGCAGACAGTAGTTTCCATATTGAAACAAGTCTATGCTACACAGTAAAAGAGTGTGAAATAGAATTGTGATAACCTATAACTTAGGTGTTTATCAAAAGGTATCATTTTACTGTGTTAAAATCCATGCCTTGCAGTAATGGTTATGGCCTCCTATGGGGAACTTAATTTCCACTTAAATTCACAGTACCAAGCACAAGGTAATACTCATCCAAAGTACAAAGAGGTTGATACCTACTGAATTTTTTGATTGAAATATCTGTCACGCTTTTCAAACATATTAGGGTTTTTTACATCCAAGTACTTTTGAAAAATCCTTCTAGAGATCACCCTGCTTGTTTGAGCTGCTGAGCACCTTTCAAAAGACAGCTAGTAGCAAATGCAAAAATTAAAATTTCACACATGGCCTATTGTGTAATGTTTTGGTACAAGTATTAAGAATGGACTAGTATTCATTATAGTTAGAGTGGACTGAATTTGAGAAAGAAATTCAGAAGAATAACTCAATAGATTTACTGAGATGTCAGTTTTGGGTTTCTTAGTCATTGAACTACTTTAGCTTAGAGAATCCTAGCAAAAATCCTTTAGTTCGTATCACTGTAATAAAATAGAAATGAATTCTTTCTAGCAACATCTTAATATAACAATTATTAATAACCAGGTTTTTTAAAAGGTGGCGCTTGCCTGAAAAGCAAAGTTATAACAATCAATAATTCAGCCTGTTTGCATTCTGATTGATTTAACAATAATTTACTTGCCATAAATATTCTGCTGTAATTCTCCATTAAATGTCTACTTTTTTTTTGTAATAGTTGTCAGCACAAGAGACTAAACAATGATTCTCTTATTTATGAATATGAGTACCATAGTGAAAAACCAAAGGGAGAAAATATATCTGTTTTACTATAGAACTGTTTGCTACCCCCATTGCCCAAACCAAAAGAGGATGTCTGTGCTTGTATTCAGTTATACCACTCTGTAGTGTCTTACTTTGCTGTTCCATGGCTGCTTCTCAGGAAAATTTGCTATTCATTAAAAAGGCCAGCAAAACATGGCCTCAGTGACTGAAATACTGTTATGAAATGCATTTTTAGAGGAGCCTCTAGTAATCTCTGATCTGAACTGGCCCTGAGTTATTTACAGGATTGGGAGTGCATTCATCAAAGGGCTGACCCATTTGATGCATAGGAATGGTTCCATAAGTTTAATTTAGTTGTGTTCTGTGAAGTACACAAGCACAGAGATTTCATCCTCCTCTTATGTAGGACATGGGAAAGTCACCTTTATTTCAGTGGTGCAACAAGAGCACTCTGAGATTTGTGCAATTGATCACTCACAACTCCGGAGATGGTCATCTTGCTGAACAATGAATTTGAGCCCCA
>JAYDZK010000169.1:99586879-99609309 GCA_034509185.1 Euphonia xanthogaster | reverse complement strand
TTTGAGCCCCAGTCCCACATCCTCTAAAATTACCTGGGAGCATTCCCACAGGCACTGAGGGCAAAGAATCAATCACTGTTACTATAATTAATGGTAAAAGATGCATTTAGTTCTGTGGGAATTGTTTAAATGCTGCTAAAGTGCTACAGGCTAAATAGCAGTACAGGCACAATTAATTTTAAATACTACATCCCAAACAAAAAAAAAAATTGTTCTCTAAGCATTTTTATAATTGATATTTTATTTATTTAATTGAGGCTTTATGGCCATTCTGAAAAAAAAGAAAATCCCAACCCAAAACCTTGGGCATACATAGTTTATGGGTTTTGTATAGAAGTTTTCATACACTTCTGGAAGACAGACACTTTCAAAGTGGGTGGTGGAAGACGTCTAATTGAGCATGGCAGGAAAATACTGAAAGCAGAGAATACCAGATAAACTGTAAATTATGTGGATAAGAAATGTACATTTATTCCAGATTCATTCAACAACTGTACAATTTTCGTTGATAAATTGAGTTTGAGCTGAGTATCTTCCAAGTAAAAAGAGTAAGCCTCTCTGGCTTGGGCTCAAAACTGTAGGCTCCTTGCCTGGGACAGTAATATCATATCCTTTGTGGTTCAGGCACCGGGGAGAAGATGCGGGAAACTGATCTCTACATATGTTTTTGTTCTGTGCAGGAGACTATTCCCCACAGTGTTGGCTGGAAACTGCCTACAGGATGGGGCTGCTGGGGAGTTCATATAGGTTTCTGATTCAATGTTTCTTCTACAGATGGCCAGAGTGGTTGAGTGACTGAGCTTTAGCTTGGATCCATGAATAGTCTCCAAAGGACTGTCCATCCCAGAATCCTTGGCACATGCACACTTTTCTCTCCTAGTGCACCCTCTGGACATTAGGAGGAGACAGTTTTACCACTGATCTGCTGAAGACTCTATCATATGAGGAACTGAAGTTATCCTTGGAAGGTGGAACCCTCACTGCCAAATACCAGATCACTTCTAGAGTTACAATAGAGAGCTTCTCTCAACAGATGCATTTTTAGCTGTTCTTTCCAAGTGTGGTGAAATTATGCTATGCAGAAGCAGTACTTAATCAGGTTTGATTGCAGCCACAGCACAATTTAGTCTCTTTTATATACTGCCGACTAGTCTAGACTACTAGCTCACACAATATTAATGCAATACAGATTAAAAGAATATTGTTGGAAAATACTGAAAGAGAGCCTTGTTTATGTCCCACTCCTACTAAAACTGAAATTAAAATGTCTATTCTTCATCTACTGAATAGTCGCTTCAATAGCATTCATTTAAAATTGCCTAAAAATTCTTAGATTGACATTCTGCAATTGTAGGTTATAGAGAAAGGATTTGAATTATGCTATTTTTTCTGAACTGAGAAAAAACTGCATAAAATTTCTCTTGGGATAGAAAGAAAAGAAATTAATACATCCCCTTGGTGGTTTTTCTGAGTTTTGTTCTCTTTCTATGAACATACTCAGAACCGAGGTAAGAGAATCAGTGAATCTGATCTAAATCCAGAGTCTATTCATGAGAAACTGCTTCTGAATTCAGAACAGCAACTACCCATGCAGGGAACATGATTCTGCAAGAACAGAGCCCTCTTTCCCAGCGCATTTTACTCTGTGAGACAGAATCTATATTTGTGCTTATCTGAAGGCTGAAGGTCTCTTTGCCAGAACAAACTATTCATTGAAATAGTTGCCTTCATTCTTCCGGGTCTTTGGCCTAAGAGGATGAATATAGTTTCCATAGAAATCAATGCATTTGAATTATGCTCAGTCTGACTTTCCTGAAACTAATATTGCAGGAAAGTGCACAGGAGCTTCTTTTGGAAAACAAAAAGGAAACCATGACAGAATTTTTAAGAGGTACAAAAAAGAGTAAAAACCAGTCTGTAGGTTTGTGGGCTTTTCATTGTTTAGATGATGATGATGATTATTGATGATGATGGTGATGATGATAATTATTATTACTAGTACTACTACTACTATTATTATTTTAGGGCTGACAGTTACTACATATACTTTTCTAAATAGTAAAAATCCCCCTCATTACGTAATTTTAAGAATAGATGTCATGAATTTTATTAACAGGATCAAACATCCCACAGAACACAGTCTGCTGATTCAGGATAAAAGTTAACATTAGTATCTAATAAATTTCTCATTACTCTGACTTGATTGCTAATAAATTAAACTAATATCCCAAAGAGGAGTCTGCTTTGCCTAAGACTGGTCTCTCCCTGACCATTTCTTGACCCATGAGTCTTTCGTAATGTTTTTTCTCCCCTGCCCAGCTGAGGGGGGTGATAGAGCAGCTTTGGTGGGCACGTGGTGTCCAAGTAGGGTCAACAAAAAATACTGGTAATTTTTTCCACTTTTTTTTCAATTCTGCCCTATTATTTCTGCACTCACCAGAGCTTTTCTGATTTTCAGTTACATACCTAATGAAACAACACATAAGATTGAAAGTGTACAGGTCTCTTTATTTGAAAGTAGAAGGACACATCTGAGAAGAGTGATTCAGAAGAGTGCCCATCAGTCTAATAGAGATTTTTCATCTATTCCAATAGTTCATTCACTCTCTGTTCTATTCTAGCTTTCCCTGTTCTGTAGTGTTCAGTGTATGCATGAAGTCAGTATTTCCTTCTCTTTAATCCTCTTAGCTTAGCAAATATTATCTAGCTTGCACAATATTATTAATAGATAGGGTGTTAAAATAAACCTTCCAGTTCCCCACTGTCATTAGAGATTCCAGATTTTTTTTCTCAGATTTTTATTAACTGTATTTCTCTTTTCAGTTAATATTAACTCAATCTACAGCTGGTGTTAGCCAGTATAAACTGATGAAGCTTTACAGATTTATGCAGCTGAATTTTTAGTTTATGATTTCAATAGGTTACATTTAATGGTAACCTATAAAATCAGTTGCCTGTGCATCTGAAAATTAATCTACGCACAGTGTGGATTGCATTGTCCCTACCCACACTGGTAGGAAAGGGGCAAGTAGAGTCAACACACAAACAGCTAATCTTAGTG
Organism: Euphonia xanthogaster; assembly: GCA_034509185.1. NCBI lineage: Eukaryota > Metazoa > Chordata > Aves > Passeriformes > Fringillidae > Euphonia > Euphonia xanthogaster. The sequence continues at coordinate 99,606,248 of JAYDZK010000169.1, read as the reverse complement.
GAGACTTATGGAGAAATAGAGAATAATAGAGAATCGTGGGTGTAAGGTTGTCATGGAAAATATAGGCTAAGCAATTCACCTTCACAGCAGAAATTGTGCACATACCTATTCTGAAGGCATAATACAGTGTCCTTTTCTCTTGCTTTCTTGAACCAGCTGTTTGCCCATACTTTCTTGTTAGAGGTATTCAAAACTAGCTGAACACAGACACCATTCTTTACCCTGATCCAGTACCTCTTTTATCCTTTTGTAGCAACTAAATGATTATGGATTTCCCATGGCTTTTATCCATATTTAATTGCTGTTTCCTCTTCCCTGTTCTTGCTGAGATCTGAGATCTTCTTACTGCCTTTTTCACCTCTGTATTCACCTCTCAGAGCCTATAGAAAAGAGAGCAGCAATCTGTAGACAAAAGCCTATGTATTTTAAAGTTTCATTTAGGGCAGGGTATTGTTTATGACTTCACTTGCTATTTCCATTTTTTAACAAAGAAGCCAATAAAGAGATGACTTGTCATTGAGAATGTACCAGCATGTGGGAGAATAAGGCTCAGCCAGGACCAAGTCACTCACTAATTTCAGCTCATCTCCAAGCTTTTCAGCCCCACTATATTTTTGAAATTCTGCTTTCCAAAAGATCACGAGAAGTGAAGTTGATTGGTAAAGTCAAGTGCAACAGTTCTTACTGGTCAGAAATATTAGAATAGAGTAGAATAATCTAGAACTGAAAAGTTCAGTTGGAAGGGACCTACAAAGATCATCCCGTCCAACCTACAAAGATCTTCCCGTCAGCCTGATGGCTTCAGGCCTGACAGAACTTTGAACCATTTCCATGTGTCCTGTCACTGGATACCAGGGAAAAATGTTCAGCTCCTCCCTCTCCACTCCCCCTCCTCAGGAAACTGCAGAAAACAATGAGGTCTTTACTCATCCTCCTTTTCTCAAGACTAGACCAGCCCAGAGTCCTCAACCACTCCTCACAGCAGCTACTATTAGTCATTAGGGATTTTAATTAATACAACCTATGCTTGTCTGTTCACACTGAAGCACCAAAATAAAAATAAATATTAGCAGTGAAAGGAAAGTGAATATTGATTAAAATTGTTATTTAGTACTCAGATGAGTGAAGAACATTCACATGACTTTAGATAAAAAACTCATACATGTTGCTGTGATACTGCAGAGTAATGCATATAATTACATTTAGTGCCTGCTTTAAAAAGAGGGAGGCATTACAGCTTTGTGGGCACAATTTATTACAGGCACAAATGCTAATATTTTGATGGTAGTCAAAAAAACAAGCAGTCAGAGGTTTAGAAGTTAAACATTTGAACCTGCAATTTAGTGCAGAGATTTAAATGTGGATTCATATTTATTTTCATTTGCAAGGCTATATGCCCTCAAACATCATTTGTTAGCTTGTTCATTAAAGCTTTTGGTAATTTAGACAGTTTCCCCACAAAGTGATGTATGCCTGCATTGTTCTGTGGCCACAGCAACAGCAAATATTGTGTCAGATTATTATAAATGGTGCTCCTTAATTGCTTTTCCAAAACAAAGCTTCACCAAACTATTTTCAAAATAAGAAGTGTCCAACCACACCAGCTTAGCAGTTGCAGAAATTTACTCATCAAGGTTTGCAAAGCTGAACCAACATCAGGCATGTTCATATGCACATCAGTCCTTCAATGCACATCCATTCTTCAACCTACACCTGTACTTGTATTCACAGCTGTATAATTATTGTCAGCTGTACCAAGAAAGGGGACAATTACATCCCAAGTGGAAATTACAAGTATGTTAGTGCAAGGCTTTCTCTTTTTTTGGTTAAATACTTCAACACATCACTGATGTCAGAGGCAGCAGCGTGACAACACAGCAGACCTGACCAGCAAATGTCACCTACATCCTTGGATAGCACCAGGTGGGACAAGGTCAGTGCTGAGAACAAGGATTATACAATTAGCTTTATAGGAGAAGGCTGACAGCATGCAGATGGAGGGATCAGTAAGACAGATGAATGAATTTACAGTGATTAAGCATACTCCCATCTGCACCTCCAGAGAAATGAGGAATTGACATTTAGTTACACACCACCTTGGCATCCGCATGGAGATGAAGTGAAGGTAAGGAAATTATATGTTCTGTCATGGTTTTTTTCCTGAACCACTTCAGAGAGACCTACCAAAGGAAAGAATGGCTGTTCCTGGTGGAGGTGATAATATCGAAGGATAAAGGCTAAATGCAGTGGGCTAGTAGAAATTATTTTATAAGTCAAATGTATATTTATGCAAGTGCAAGTGTGTTACAAACACCTAATATAATGAGATGATCACATTTACCTTTACTCAACTCCATCTGATTAAGACTTGACATATGAGAAGCCAAATGCTAGTACGGAATGTGATCTATGAAGAATGCTGATCCCCAGGATTTCCTCTGGAACACACAGTGTTGGGTCTCTGTCCCTTTCGTACATAAAGATTTTGTATGCAAAATCTGTGTGTGACATGGTGGGAATCCTGACACTTGCAAGTCTTTTAAATTATTGTTTCAAGCCAGTATTTCCACAAGAAGTTACATTTTTTGTAACTGAGGCTCATTTGTGCTCACAAAGGACAGACATCCTCTCCTGACACTGGAACATCAAAGGAGAGCTGCTAATGAGATAGTGGTGAGCAGAGCTGTGACTGATTGCTTCAAATTGAGGGCAGCAATAATGGTGAGGTGTAATGACTGACTGGTAGCTATCCTGAAATTCAGGCAGTCCTTAGGAAATTGGCAGGAGGTACCCCAAACATCTGGGCCCAGAGGCACCCGCTGGACCTCTCTCTTTAGGGTGGTCTTGGGGGGGTTAGAGAGACTGAGTCACAAGTTTATTTCAGATTAGTGCATAGCTGGTGCCCTATCCCCTGCTGCCCTGTAGTCATTGTGGTGCAGGGCTCAATGAGCAGCTTCTGCCACACTGTGGGGTCACACAGAGGGAGGGGAGTCCGAACATTGCTACTGTGTTCAGGTGGGGATGAGGGGAGACTGAGGACTGTGGTGGCAGAAGTCCAGGCAGCAAAGCAGGCAGCCCCAGAATCAAAAATCGAATTGAAAGAAGGCAAAAGTAGCTGCAGAAAGCAATGAAAAGTCAGCTTGGTATTCACTCCAAAAGCACAGAAGCCAGTGCTTAGCAGTTGGATGTTTCCTTCCAGGATATGAGCCCTACACAAGATGCTGTATTCTGTAAAGTTTTAGCTAGTTCCAACTAATAGTATGGCTGCTTTAGGGCTGGTGAGAAAAGACCAGGTGCACAAGTGGATAATAAAAGTTTCTGACAAAAAAAGTCAATTTTTTTAGGACATTTGCTCTTTATTTAGTGATTGTTTGCCAGATCACACTTTGGAAAGCAACTTACATTTCATTTTTCCAGGTGTACAGTATCTTGCATCTTATAACCTGGTGTAGGATCTCTGAATTCCCAAAGTGTTGTCCATCTGGATCTGTGGATCTCTGTGTTTGGTGTATTAACTGAAATGCCTTTAACTCTAGTACTGTGGGGGAAAAAATTAAAAACAGTGTTTCTCTTAGGAAAAAAGTATGGACCAATAATCACCATCATTCAAAGTTTTGAATTTCACTTTCTCTGAATAAACATGGAAAGGTTCTATGAAGACAGCTAATCAGATGCTGATTCACCCATACATCCACAGGTTTCTTGTTCTTCTCCTGAGCATCACTAATTAAAAGAGAAGAGATTATCAGTATAATACAAATATGATGGATTGGAGGTGTCAGAATGAGGTTCTTTGAAAACTCATTATTTCTTTTGATCTGTTTAAGAGCATTCTGCAAGCACTGCTTTTTTTTTTTTCTTTGCTTTTTTTTTTTTTTTTTAATGAAAACAGCTCATCCATTCCTAAAGTAGTAATCCAAATAATTGTGATGAGAATTGTGGACCCAGATTTTCATTTTCTTTTCAGGATCACTTCAGGAGTCTTGATTAAAGCATATGTGATGCACTGACTTCCAGAAAGTCCTCAGTATGATTTCTCTGTTAGCAATGGCACCAATATTCAGTGTCGTTTCATTGGATCTGTCAATGGCAGCAATAAGTAACAGTTCTGAACACAGAGGAAGCCTTTAATGTGCAAATTATCAGTTATAATAAAAAGCCCTGCCACTCAGTTGACCAGCCCTGTCTCTTTCACCCTTTTTTAATATATCCATGGCAGTCTAAATTTCCTGTTTTGTTTAATTGTTTCTGGGTGAGCTGAGCATCAGTGCAAATGCCAAAGTCTGTTATTGTATTTTCCATAGACTGAACTCTCCAAATAAGCACTCAGATCACAGTAAGCTTAATAACAGTTGGCCCAAATCCTTCAGATTTATTGAAAGGGAAGCTGGGCATGTTAGTCCTCTTCCACTCTCAGGAAGTTTCTAACAAGTTACTGAATTTCTTCAGGGACTAACTGTGGTACTCTTGAGCATGGGGCTTTGCAATTTGGTTGAGAAAGAGTTGTCAACAGAACCCTAGAAATCGCAGGTGTTTTGGAAAAAAATCTTTGGCTCTGATAGACAAAAAGGGAGATATTTATCTCAAAACACATATTTAAAATGCCACAGTATCATTACAAGATTATTCACCATAAATAATGAAGTAAGATCATATATAACCTTGAGAGAAAGGAGAAACAGCAACATGTTGTGTAGCAGCCTGCCACTGATGCTAGGAAAAATATTGCTATCCAATAACCACAGGGCTGAATTCAGGCATGATGTGCAAGGCCACATTGGGTTAACCTGCATTAAACAGGTTCTCTTTCTTACCCTCTGGAAACACTTGTATAACTTGTCATGCCAGTGAAGGCATACTGAACTGAGCAAACCAGCTGAAACCAAATACGCAGAGAAACATATTTGTCATTACACTTAAGCTGACAGCTGTAGCAATTTTCTTTGAGCAGATACACACAGATTGGTGAAAAAGAGGGAAGCTTCTGTGGATTTCTAATTGCAAAGTTTGGCTGCAAAGGCCATCGAAAATGGGCCTCTGATTTCAAGTATTAGGAAACAATCCAAACCAGGTGGTTTGTTTGGATTTAATATTCATGAATCATTAACAATTTCTAACAGAATTAGGGATTGTTTTTCAGAATTTTCAAGAAGAAGCAGAAACTACTGTAAGGTTCATAGTAGGATAGAACTAGCATGATAAAAAAATGGGTCACTACAAATAGTATAGGAAAAAATCATTACAATCAGTGGCAGCAGTAGAAGGGCGTCTTCATTTTCACTATAATTTAACTGATCATTGTAATACTGACAGCAGTATAAAAGGTCACTTACTGGATTAATCAGTAATTCTGATTTTCTTGTGTGATTTCACACTGAAAGTTCACACCATTAAACACATTATAAATGGGTAACTATCTATATAGGCACCTTCAAGTTCACATGAGGCAAATCAAATTTACTTAGCATATGGCAAAGAAGTACTGAACTAAGTCATATGACTTTGCATTTGCTCTTTCCAAAGCCACCCTGAGCTATCAGCTCAGCTCAGATGATTCATGTTGACCGGGTATTCAGCAATAACTTGAGCATGTCTAAACAGTGACAATACAAAATTTTGCTGAAAATGTCTTTATCTAAGCATTACTGAAAACATAATGAAGATCCATACTTTGTCATCGAAAACTATTCTTAAAGTATAACTTTAATTATAATTAAAACACATATATAAAATCTCCTTGATAATAAATAACTTCCTTTTATTCATGATACTTGAATATGTATGGTCTCAGTTTCCTTTAAACTACAGCTACTATGAAGACCTTTTACTCCTCAGAACTCACAATGGATTCCACCAATATATTTTTAGACATTTGTCTTGTTTCTCTTCACCTCTAAATTCACCCAGAGATTTAGCGTAATTTCTTTTCTCTCACACAGCTAAAGCTGCCCCATTTTGACTTCCAGTGCAGTGACACTGCCATTCCACCCTTTTAGTAAGATTTTTATTCAGTTGTCTTGCAGAAACAGCCTTGTTTTGACAATGTCACTGCAGGTAATGCACTTGCAAAGTCATTTTCTTTTGTAGCTTTTACAGCTGTCTGCTGTTTCCTCTCCCCTTTTCTAACTCTCCAATTCTCCTTTAGGGAGTATGCATCATTCTCTCTTTGTTGCACAGTCCACTCCCAGCATAACCTCCCTGGGGAAAACCAACCTATGCTACGTTTTCACCTTCCATTTATTCTGCTGATGAATGAAAAGCCTACCTTTCCAATCAGGTATCCTGACTTGTCATCACAACATTTCCTCTACTTGTCTGCTGTAACATAAAATTTAGCAAGACAAAACTGATCTCCTAGCTCAGACACCAAGGACAGATATATTTTTTTTTCCCCATTGTGAAATATCTTGGAAAATACTGGACTCACTCCACCCTGTCCACTCCACAGGTGACAGCTCCTGGGGTGAAGCTTTAGCACTGCACCTGAAATCTGAAAGGATTCCGTGTTTGTTGTTGGGATCCTGAGCTGAACTATGCACCTGCTCTTCCTCCACTAAGGTGTCAGAGATGCTAATGTTCATCAGATCACAGGAGCGGTGTCCCAGCTAGAGAAAAACATCTGAGTTAGAGAAATTTGGGAGAAAAATCACAATTTTCTGTATTGCAATCAGAAGATTTTTATCTGCTGCAGTGTTGATTGGAGTAATAGTTTCATCCTCACTTCTCCTTCACATACAGATTACTCCCTCAGTTCCTGGAGTCACTTAGATCTCTTACTTAACATATTCACCCCATATTTCACATGTACAGGCTGACTATGAAAATTTCAGGGTTTTCTATTTGTGAATTTAAGTCTCTGAATATCTTTATATCTTTGTGGTTTGGCTAACCATGCTGTCCTGAGGGCATGGCATGTCCTCCCTAACAGATCTGTGAGCCCATCCTCTTAACTCTTCCCTTCAGGACAACCTGCACCATACATTCTCTCCAAACTCATACTGTTTAACAGGAACACAGACTAAGTGTTGCTATATATTTTTTTCCCCTTTGACACTTGTTTGGGTATTTTTTCTTTTACCCATGAAATGCTGGTTGGAAATGAGGGAAGCAGAATGCAACTCAAAGAAGCAGGGGTATAGTCAGAGACTAAGGGAGAATGGATCTGTTGAGTAAGAAAGTCTTTTTATTATATAACTAGTTTTCATACTCAATCTCATTTAAATACATTTAATACTAAATTTGCAAGTCATTACCAGAAGATATGATGATTCGTTGAGGTCTGTCATGAAAAATGTTTGTACTACACACTGGCAGTGACTGACAGTAGATTAAGTCCATTACAAGAAATCAATATGCTTTCTTTTTCAGTCATCATTATAGTGTTATTTTATGTGTTTTCTCTTGTAAACTCAGTGAATTAAATTTCATAAAAATCACTGAAAACATTTTTTTCCCCACAAATACAAAGCTAATGTAGCTTGTAGTGAATTGAATAATGCTGGATTAAAAGAAAAAAGAAAGACAACATTAAAAAGAAGCTGCAAATGAACAGATCATTATTACAGCATATTCATCTAACATTATCTTTACACAACTTGTCAGCTTTCAGTTTGATGCTTCTTCTGGATGTTTCAAGCTCATGAAACACAAAACTTCTGTAAAACCTAAATTAAGACAGCCATATGTGACATAATAACTTTGGTAAATTATTTCTTGTTCATCGAATGGTTTCTGGAATCGTGAGGATTAGTCCTTCACATTGAACATCAAAGAGTCTGGCACAGACAGAGAAGATAAACTCTGACCCTTGTGAGCTTGTTCACGTCATTTCTACCCATTTAAATTCCAGTTAGGTTGGTCAGAAGCAACAGAGAAAAGCTTTAAATTGCATTATTAACAATAGGTTAAATCTTAGACTGCTGATTAAATCAATTTCTCTCAGATAAAATCATAATAGGCCTTGGCTGTATTCGTCTGACAGGAAACATGTCATTGGTGATGCTTTGTGTTGCCTTTAATGAGTGTGATTGTCATCTTCCAGCAGAGAGACTACAAAAGGCACCTGCAGGTCTGGGTGAATGGAATCACTTATTGATCAACTTGTCAGGCCTGTCAGGCATTTAGGAACAGCTGAATGAGTACATAAAATCAATGTGATCTTGTATTTATATGGAGGCTCCCCAGGTCAGCCAGCTGATTGAAAATTTTGACTAAATTAGCTACACAAAAAATTTAATTTCCAAAATTGTCTAACTCACAACATTCATGCTTAAAAACAATCAAGTTGTTGAATAGTATTGTGATTTTTTGAAGACACTTAGATTTCTTAGAAATCATTTTGGACAGCTTTGTTTTGGGGTAGAACAGCAGCCTACACAACTATTGTTTTTTATCTCTACCTGAAAATTGTTTCTTAACTGTTATTTATTATTTATATTTAATTTCTTCTTCCCATTTGCTGAGAGTCAGCTCCATTTTAGCAATGATCTTTGCTGCTGTTCAGCCATGCTATCAAGTTGAGGCTGTTCTAGGAAGACAGTAAGCAGACAAGTAGGGAAGGGCCTCATTTTCCCTAAGAAAACTGCACATTTGCATGTGGGCTCTTCATGGTCCAAATCACCTTCCTGGGGCTGGAGCAAGGAGAAGGGAAGGATGATGTTGTCACCTCCAGTGAGGAGGTGTAGCAGGAAGAACCCTCCACTACCTCCAACTCAGCCTGCTTTGGCAGCCAAGGTGGATTTTAGACTGATGAATGCACAGATGAGACCTGAGTCTGCAAAAGGATTGAGAATTACTGGGAATGGAGTTAATAACATTAAAGCAGCAGTCCCGTCTCACAACCTTCTTTACAAAAGACAAATAACATGGTCATTTTAGTCTCTGATGCAATGCATTTCCATTTCCAGTCTTTTGTTAGCTGTTATCTTTTCTGTTTTCATTCTGTCACTCCACAGTCACATTTTATGATTGGTTCACTGGATTTCCATTCACATCCTACCCTTCCCTCACTCCATTATTCTCCCCAGGGAGCCACTTTCTCCATACTATCTTCCACATCTGTCTTCTTTCTTCATTTTTTTTTTCTTTTTTGCTGTCCCTAAACTTACAGAGAAATAAAACTAATTCAAGACTAAAAAATGTCTCATTCAATTTAAATGTTTTCTCTCTGCTGCTATTGATACATGACATTTTTTTTTCTTTGCAGATGGATAAAATTTGTGCTTGGACATGAAATGTATTATGAAGTTTGAAAGGTGTGATTTTTTTTTTCTTTTATTAAATCTTCTTCAAATTTTTATCTCTGCATCAGTCATCCCTGCAATTTTCCCATAAAAACTCATTTTACTGTTAAGCCTTTGGAATCAGATTAGTTCTCAGTTTCATTCAGTAGGAGTTAATCAGCTAAAACCTTGTCTATTTTATAGCTATAATATATATAATATAATGAGCAAGTTCATTATAAGTGAAAGTAATAACACAAAATTTTAGCATCCATTCATATGTCAGAAAGAAATAACAAGAATACTGCCAGACAAAATCTCTTTCCAGCCCACAAGACCCTCCCCAGAAGCCTCCTCAAGATCTTCAAGTTTACACACAACCCCTCAAATTGTCCCCTCTTTCACACAAGGACATGGCTTCTTCTGTGATTCAGGGAGACATCTCCATGGATATAAGACTGAAGTTAGATCTCCATGGATATAAGACTGAAGTTAGATCTCCATGGATATAAGACTGAAGTTATCCCAAGTCTTAGGTGTCTGAATTTTAGAAGATAACACAGTATTTAAAAGCATGATGAATGAATGCAGATATCATTGTAAATGTTGTTTGAAAGTAAGACTGGGTTGATAGGAATGCATCTGTGGTGGATTTAAAATTCTCAAAGTAAATTTTGAGAGGTTGGAAAATATTCTTGGTGATGAAGTGTCTGTGACTTTTGAGTTCTTATCTGATGATTAATGAGAACTGTAAATGAGTGCTTTTCTTCCTTCCTTGATCTTCCCTACCCAGTGCTGCCATACCTTTAATATCCTTTTTCCCTGTATTTTCTGATTTACACATAAGATTTTTTTCAGGCAGTTTCTGTGATTTCTTACCTGCAATGAGGCTTCTCTAATCTTATTGTTTTGATGCTGAAGGTATACATAAATCCTAAGCAAAAAGCATCTAAAACTAAGGAAGAGAGACAGTCAGGGGAGTGGAGATGGTTTAGATCAAGATATATTATGACTTGTCAGTTTATTTCATCTTTGTTACCCCCTCAGGACACCAAGCAACAGGAGTTGTACTCAAGCAGAAAGTTCTTGCCTCCAAATCTGCTCTGCATTTACACTCAGCTCTTTCCCTTCCCTCTCCCTCAGCCTAGCTTTAAACGTTGCATTTCTGCTCACCAGGGCTTTTTCAGTAGTTCCATCAAGGGGTGGGAGCACAAAAGGAGCAGAGCAGCCCTCTGTGCCCCGGTTGTACACACAGTGCAGGGATTACAAGGCAGAGCACAGAGAAGCATCCTGCTGGAAGCTCCTGCTTGCTCACATCTCTTGCTCCTGACGGAGAGAGCTGTAACTCGAGGAATGGCTGTGCTCCTTATTGCCTCTCAGTTGGCATCTGTAAATCAAACTCAGGAGGCATCTTTCCCATTTTCATATGACCCCAACAGCTGGATCTGTTAATAGCCCAAACCAGTCATAATCCTCTTTAAGTGACTAAATAAAATTGGGGAAGTATTTTAATTTTTGTGTGCCATAAATAGACTGTAATTACCAGATACACAGATTAAGAACCTGTCCCCTGAAAGACTGCTATCAAATTCTTTATTTAACAAGTAGGGGCTTTCATACTAACACTGGGATCCTGTTTATAATAACTTTGAAATTATAGTGTTAAAAGGTTTTGTCTTCCAACTGATTTGTGAACTATTTTGAATTTATTATAATTATTTCTCTAAGATTCCAGTAGTTATGTACAGGAATAAGAATTCATAGCTTAACAGGATGTGATATACAATTGGATATTTAAATTCTTCTCATTATAAAGACAGTCACAACTCAATAGAAAAATGGACTTTAGTAGGCACTGTCACACAGATTGCAAATTCCTACATATTTTAAAATGTATGAGTTGTGAAATGAGCGAAGGAACTTTGAAACCACGTCAATTATTTTACATCTGGCAGTGCACACCACCTGCATTATGAGAGAGCAGAGGGCTTGATGATTTTTGAAATATGTTTTGGTGAATAGTCACATGAGCACATTGTATTGTTCACCAGACAAATGGAAAGCTATCACTGGCCCAGAATTCCAAAATCACTTTTATTGAATCTTGGCTTATATTTGGCTTTGTTTGTTTGCTTTGTCACTTTGGTATATTTTGATATATCAACACCTGAGTATTTTTTCTAAAGAGCAACTTAAATTATATACAGCTATATCCTTCTTTGTACATGCAGTTGGGCTGCCCCAGGGCATTTGAAAGCAGAATGTGATATATGCTGTCTGAAAGGGCACATTTTAATATGTGCAGTTTCTTTGTTTATCAGGTTTCAAAAAGACTCTGTAGCCAGAGTTAATTAATGCAAACCTTTGGCTCTTTTGTCATTCTTCAAATTGTTTTATTTTCATAAGAGCAGTGTTTCAGTGTTTCTGAAAATCTGGCCCAGTATAGATGTGCTTAAGGGAAAAAAAAATCAAGGGCCAGATCTGGCATATTGAAGTTAATATTCCTATTGAAAAATGCTGATTCACACACTGCAAATAACACAAAAATTTTTAATAACAGAGTGTCAAAATTCTGCATCACTATATATACTTGAACAGATCTTAGAGAAAACTTTGTGTGTAACTTCATAATTCAAAAGTCAACAAAAAGATACAAAGGCTACTTTCAAGTAAATTCATTACAGTCTTGATATCCTCTGCTCACTACTTTTTGTGGCCATTTATACCCCTGTGAGGCAGCTGTTACAATGTGAAATCCTACAGACTTTTAACACCTGTGTAAAGGTGTAATAAGCCTTGTGTCAATGTAAATATTGTGTGCAGGCCAGAAGACACATGATCCTTACCTTGTGAAGCGTATCTTCCACCTTCCTCAAACCAGATGGGTGTCCACAGATGAGCCAACAGGAGACAATGGCTGAAAAGAAGGACAGTGCTGCAATTGCCTTCTAAGAGGGAAGAGTAAGGCCTTCAAGAGGTCTGCCAGAGCTACGATTGCCTACCCTGAGGTCTTTTGTCTTGGGTGTTTTCCCAGAATATTTGTACTCCTAAATTCTTAAAAATATTAATTTGTGTTACTGCAACATTACAGGAGACAATAAACTTAACTTCCTCTGGCATGAGCTTCTGAAAAAGTTTTGGCTCTCCAATGGCTATTTCAGTGAAGATGTGCATGCACATGTGAACTTTTACAAGGAGGTAAAAGTCAACTCACAGAATCACATGAATTTGAAGGATTCTGCAGAAGTCATCCACTGCAACCTTTGCCCTGAGCAAGTCCAATAAGATCAGGTTACCCAGTCAAGTGTTGAGGCTTTCCAAGGATGGAGTTTGCACAACTCCTTTAGGCAAGCTGCTCTGGTATTTGACCACCTTCCTGCTAGAAAATATACTTCTTATATTGCATCAGAATTTCCCTGACAAACCCCATTCCCTCAGCCTGTCCCCATACACCTGTGCTCCAGCCCACTCCCCTTCTGGTCTTTGCTGGACTACTCTCAGCGTAGAAGTATCTACCTTAATTAGGGAGCCCCAGACTGGACACAGCATTCAGGTGTGATATCCCAGGTGCCAAACAGAGGGGAAGGATCCCTTCCCTGGAGCTGCACACAACACCCTTGCTAATGCAGCACGTGGTGGCTTACCCTTGATGCAAGGGCTCACTGACAATCATGCTCAGCTTGTTGAATCCAGGGATGTCCGGGCCTTTTTCTTCAGAACCACTTTTCAGCCAGTCTGCCCCCAGCCTGTTCTGGTGCATGGGGGTATCCTTCCTATTCCTTCCCCTGCGCAGAACCCGACATTTGCTGATTTTCATGAGGTTCCAGTCTGCTCATCCCTCTGAACAGGCAGGATCCCTTTGAATGGCAGCCTGATACTCTACCACATCCGCCGCTCCCCACGGTTAGTTAGCATCCAAAAACTTGCTGAAAATCTGCTTGAGATGTCTGAAAATAATTTACAGGAGAAATCATCTGCAAGAGAGAGCGAGGTACAGTTTTGAGAGGCACATCTCCTCAACCTGGACTGAACTCCAGCTGCCCTTGAAGTGAATGTCAATGCTGACTCTCAAGACACTTATTAGGGCCTATGAGTTGCACACATGTCCAAAGAGGTCTTACTTGATGCACAAGAAATGGTCTGCTGTAGCAACTCTGACAGATAAAGGCAGTGGGATGTATTTCCAAAATCCATTCTCCATTTTTTTCTGTTCTTATATAAAAGCAATATATGGATTTCTTGATAGGAATAACTCTTCTGCCTCACTAATACCTGTTAATTTCCCAGATAGAAAGAAGTTCTTTTTCCCTGGCCAGCTCTCTCTTTTTGTCCTCCTGCCAGGGTAAAGTAGGCATAGTACAATAACTGTAATTGAATCAAGTGAATGAGAACTTCTACAAGATGGTCTGAATTATAAAAGAGATCTATTCTGGATTTTCTTGACTTATCAGAAAGAATCCTTTCTCTGTGAAAAAAAAAAAAGTCTGCCTACTTTTTTCACTCAAAGTTAATTTTTTCTGCCAACTTATAAACATTGGAAACAAGGTGGTAAGAGAAGTACTGGCTGACCTTTAATGGGAAGCAGAAAAAATGGCTTATCTCTCATACTCAAAAAGATTCAAAAGCTTCTCAGATGCATGTGCAAGTGATTTATTTTTGATATGTACTAATGAGACATGGATTGAATACATTTAAATTCATTGGAGTGACTGTTAGTAATAGAATTTTTGTTTTAATTATCACCTACAATAACTATTTGGTTAACATCTGATGCTAGCCAGTGTTTTGCGTAAGTAAATAAGCCACATCTTCTGGAACATGTAGATTTCATCAAAACTTTTCTTGTTGCTACACTTGCTTTTTCCACTTCAGTGTGAGGCCTTTTGATGACGTTATTCTCTTCTTGGTGTAATATTTTTCATTGGTTTAAGAAAAGAATCAAATTTTTATTGACAAGAAAGGAAAAATCAGTGAAGTGAACCCTTTGAGTTCAAGATACAAGATTCAGGTAAATAGAAGAACTTTTCCAGGAATAAGGATTTAGTTTAGGGTTTTGAATAGGATTCATTGGGGGACAGTTTGTGTAGATTAACATATCTGTGCTATTCTCATTAGAGTTTTGGTGATTTATGTCAAATGAAACAACTCTTGCACTGTGTAAACTGATAGAAAGAAATCACAGTACTTAATTGTCATCTGGCTGGCGCTGGGAAGAGATTTCAGACGCGATATATTAGAAAGGGTTGGAAAGGGTTTCAACTCTAAGCTGTCTTTATATGTTGACCCCTTCTTCTCTCCCCGATCCTGCACTGTCCTCTTCATAATCAAAGGAGACAATCATAACAGGAATATTTCAGAGGGGGATCATCAGGCTTAGATGCATAATATTAGGATTTAAATTAATTATTTAATTAATTTATAAGGTAATTTCACCCTGTAATTTTTTTCACCCTAAACATGTCTGTTGGAAGTGGATACTCTTTAAGGTCTCTTCCAACCGAAATCATTCTGGTTTTTTATAGTTCTATAATATGACACAATTTACCCCAATAACTGTAAAAGGAATTTAGATTATTAGTTTACGTGTAGATTTATGTAATCCATGTAATGGATTTTTTTATGGATTTTTTTATGGTTTATGTAATCCATCTGTGCTTAATCTGGAAATTTTCAAATTTTGCTTTAGGTGCTTCTAACTTATTTGCAGCATAAACTTAGGCCAATATTATTCAACTGGATGTTGACAATCAATTTTTCAGTGGTATTTCAATCCATCAAAATAGTGCTAGATGCCCATGGTGATGTCCAGGCATACAATTAAAGGTGAATTAACACCTAACTTTCTGAGATGCTCTTGAAAGAACTATGACATGCCTGATATGTCTTACCTTAACAAAAATACATTTGAAAATGGACCTATAAATTTCTCATTTATTTTTGAAAATAAAACATGTCTGATACAAATTTTTATTCTAATTTTTATTATTTCCCTTTCTTTTCATTTAAAAAATTTAATTAAAATTTATCACTAAAATACACTAAAAGAGACATAAAGACAGTAGCTGTCAATAGTTAGGTACATAAACTTTTTTGGCAGCTAACTACAGAATGAAGTAGGGTAAAAAAAGTATTGTTCCTTAGTTTCAACCACCCTCACAGCCCAGTATGAAGGGTACGAGATGTGTGCAGTGCCAAAAATTCTGTAACATGATAGAGTAGTCCAACATTCAGTGTTAGATCTGGCATTCATTTAGTGTTCAAAATTAAATGTAACTCATTTCCTGTCATTGACTTATCATTAACATCAATAATTTCAATAATAACTTCTGGTAAGCCCTAATTCAGTATTTATTAAAACAAATGTACTAAGCTGATATTATGAGATATCATGCTGAGACAGATCTGATTTCTGCAAAATCCTTTAAACTATTAAAACCATAATATACAATTATTAAGTGTAATCATTATAATAGAGATAACCCTCTTGGCTGTCTAAGACTCTTTAAAATGACCTAATACAAAATATCTTTAAATTGTATGCCCTCATGTTTCAAAATGGACCAGAACAATTTTCTGTTTCCCAAGTCAAATATTCTTTCCTTTACTCTGTAATGAGCATTCAGAGAATTTTTTCTTATGTAGGGCTATTCATTTATTTCTGGTGTGTGTGGGGAGATGACCTCTGGCTTTCAAATGTGAATTACTTTGCAGCCTGAAATGCATTTTAAAAGTTGAATACATTAAACTATTTTTAAAAATTCCTTTTTTTAAATTGTTTTCATATAAGAAAACTCTGTATAACTGAGCTGGCATCTACAATATTCTGCAATTCACAGCGGCAATGGTTTTTTACAAGAAATATAAGTGGCTATTTCTTGGTTGAGAAGATAAGCAGAAGAAGTATTAAAAGGCAGAACTACTGGTATGATTTCTGGCAGCAGGTGCAATTTGCTGTGATTGCAGACATTACAGTCATTTCAAAGCCAGGCCAAATTTTATCTCCTTTATACTGAATGAACACAAGGAGCTCCTTACCTTGATCCTTCCTAGACATTTCTGTTCTTTTGGCTTAGAAAATTTTCCAGACAGCTGGTTTTTGAATTGTGAAGAAAAAATTAGAAAAGGCAAAAGAAAAAAAAACAATATAGCAAGTGTAGTATTGGTATTTTTTTCTACCGATTGCTGTCTCTTCCCCTTCCTCATTTCATAGCTCTGCCTGCCTTTACTGGAAGTGTCCCTCATAAGCTCTGAACTTGTTTGAACTCTGATGAAAACTTGCCATCTTCTGAAGCATTTTCTCTGGACAAGTCTGCCACTAATGGCAGAGCCACTTGAGCCTTGTGAGTAGGGCTCTTAACATGGCCTAATGAAAAGCCATCGAAGCTTAGAATAGACTTTGCTCCTGCGTCATCATGGTAATTGGGCTGTGGCAGTCATCATGCTGCAGATCTCTTAGTACACTGCAAATGTGATTGCTGAAAGCTTTTGAATCAGAAATACTTTGAGTTGCTTGGAAATACTTGGTCTTATAATTCCTGTGCTCCAGGAGATTTGAAACAGAGGGTTGATCTCACTCCACTAAAGAAAGAAAGACTTTCTGTGACATTCTCCCCTGTATTTGAAACCTGTGGAAGAAAAACCTCTCATGGTGTTGTGTTATTTCAGTGTCCTATACTGTGGAAGAGTAAAAGAGTTTTTAATTTCTTTTTCCTTCAAAAGAGATTGTCAGTTGCAACTTCAGACTATCAAATATTAGAATTTATGATGGAGCTATAAAGGCAGGTCTACCAAGGCAACTTTAAGTACACTACATACATTATCTACCCTACATGTGTGGGTATACTTGCCTTTGTAGTCAGTGAGACTTTTAATTTAAGACAAAATAAACATAGCTATGTTTTTTAAAAAAATGATTAGGGTCAGAAATATTTTTCTATCACAGGTTTAAGAATAAATATAATATTTATTGTAATGAAGAAAATCAGAAGCATTAAAAATTACTTAAAATATGTTGTTAATGGGTTATCCAGTGAATTGAAAACTGGTCTCCTAGATAAATATCTTGAGCATTTTTCTGGCTTATTTTTGGTATGATGTCTCTCCCTCTGCCCTCTTTGCTTGGCCATACTGGATTCAGGAATAAAATTATTTTGAATCGAACATATATTGAAAGTTCAAATTTTTATTCTTAGACAGCCTCTAATTATAAAGGCTTTATCAAAACTATAAGTATATTTTAAATATGATAAAGCCTTAATCTGTCTATGGTTTATTCATTTTAAAAGGAAGAGTTAAACAATTGGAAACAGAAACTGCCCATTATCAGCAACACCATCATAGGGTTGAATTTCTCATCCTAAGTTCTAAACAGCTTGAACTGCTTTCCTGAATTAACCACAGGTCATCTTTTTGCTTAACCACAAATTTGTTTCTCTGGTCTCATATGGGTATTTAAGGTCTTGTTCAATTATGACTTAGACAAGTCCTCACTTGCAAGCAGCTGCAGCAGTTTGATATTTTGCTTCCCATGAACCAGAGTATAACACCTCATCATCTTTGGCAAGAGAAAAGGAGTATGAACCTTCCTTATGTGTTTTAGCATGAATCCTGGAACTTAGCTTCAGCTATGGTCCTTTGGCCTCTTAGTTTACTGGTCATTACACTGAAACAGCTTAAATGTGTTCAGACTCTGCAGCCCACTGCCAGAGGCAGGGATCTGTGGGGAAAATCCCTTAAATTGCTGCAGCCATTTGTGAAGCAAATGTATGCCTAATGCCTGCACCAGGGCACACATCCCTGCACTTATGCAGACAGTCTAAATTGTCTTCTTTTCCTTTCCTCTCCCCTGTCCTGTTTGAACACAGAGGAGCAGCTTGCATTCACCCCTTTCTGCTTGGCCTAATGGAAGACAGAATGGCCATGAAATTTTGTAAGTCTCTGCCATGGACTGTAGATGTAGTGGAAACTGTTCATACATTCTTCTAACATCCTTCCAAAGCCACAGAGCAAACAAGGGCAAACAAGGGCACACAGTGAAGATTCTGTGAGTCAGTTACAGAATCCAGTTTTAATAACTGTAAAGCTTTCAATGCATAAGTGCTGCCAAACAGAGTAAAATATTAATGTGTGTTCCTGTGAATAATCCAGAAATGTCATCCTGTAACCTAAGAAAGTGGCTTCTGTAGTTTCCTGGCCTTCTGTAGCATCAGAACATTTGCTGTGCCACACAGAACAAAGTGTTGCTTTGTGGTCTCTAACCCCAGGTTTTCTGCCTCACAGCAGAAACCTTGCAGGCTACATGGCTATGCAAAATATTACTGTGATGAAATGCCCCTTATTATGTAGTCGTTGCTGATGTAATATGATCTCTAAAAAATAACTGGAGTATATTGTCTATGACTTCTGAAGCTGAAAGGTTTTCTGGGATGTGTTTAGTGCCCATGCCACTACCACATTCAGCCCAAGAAAGACTGTAAAATCAGAATTTTTCAAAGTCTTCCTGAGATAGTTTAGAACTTGATTTCAAAAAGTGGTGTTACCCAGCTTCAGAGCACAAGCTTCCTTTCAGGTGACTCAGGTTGAAACAGACAGCCACAGGCCACTCTTGGTGGTGGTGTCTCAGTAAAAACATGGCTGTCCTGCTTGAAGCCCATAGCAAAGAGATCAAAACTACCCTTCTTTTTAGGTGGTGGAGGCAGTTTGGGAGTTAAAGCTTCTTCCTGCCCCAATGTAATAATGAAACAAAGACTTGGTTATTACAGCTTTCATCGATGTGGAATGCAGCATCACTTGTTATACCACATACTGCCATATAATAAAGAGTATGTCACAATGACTATTCAGGGTCTTTTAAGTAAAAATCCATATTCAAAGTTCTCTGTTTCTTTAGTAAAGGTGTATTTTCTCTGACTTGTCTAATGTTGTCAATGTTCCTCTTCCTCTGAGTTAACAGCCAGCAACCTTAGAAAAAAGCTGCTCTCCTCAGTGCAAGGACATGAGAGGAGTGTGACCATATTTCCTCCCTGAGAACACGTAATGATGGGTGAAAAAGAAAGGGAGATAAAGCAGAGAGAAGACTTTAGACCAGTTGTGGCTTTAGGCTCCCTTCCCTTCCCTTCCCTTCCCTTCCCTTCCCTTCCCTTCCCTTC
>JAYDZK010000169.1:99526088-99586596 GCA_034509185.1 Euphonia xanthogaster | reverse complement strand
TTCCCTTCCCTTCCCTTCCCTTCCCTTCCCTTCCCTTCCCTTCCCTTCCCTTCCCTTCCCTTCCCTTCCCGTCCCTTTTCCTTTGTTTGTCCCACAGGTTTGCAGTCCCTATAAAGAGCAAGGGACACTCTGAAGCTGCTTGGTTTGCAAAGCAGCTGCCATCATACTTCTTCCCTATGCACAAAAACACATTTTCTATTTCTTTGTTGGTGTTGTTCCTATGACTGCATGAGGATTCTCTGCAGAAGTGAGGAAGGAAGGTCAGTAGCTAACTCTGTTCAGGAATTTTCCAAAAGAACTTGGAAGTCTTTCTCTGTTCATCAACAAAAGGCCAACGGAAATTAGAAGGTTCCAAAATCTGCCTCATTTCCTGCCAGCTCACCTTCCTGGTTGTTCATCACCCTTGTGTCTGGCTGTCAGGGAACCAAGTGCTTGGTAGCTCTGTCTGTCCAGCATGAGGGCTCTCAGGTCTGAATAAGTCTAGTGCAAGAAATAACTCCATACCTCAAAATGATTTTTTTTTTAAACTAAGCTGTCTTGTTTTTCCAGGATTTAATGTTCCCTTACTGTTAAGCTATATTCTCATCTACAAATTTACAATTGCTTCAAGATTTAAAATAAACCCCTACTTCCACTACCTTTTTGTTTTCCAAATACTGCCTTTTACTACACATATTTAAAAAATTAAAACATTTTTCAAAAGGAAATATGGCATTTATCTTTTCTTTTTTCCATGCTCCTCAGTGCCAGTGAGAGCAATTGGAAGCCCCCTTCCACCCCCAGGTTCTCAGCAGGTAGTTGCACCAAGCATTAGATGCACACATGTCCATTAGGTCCATGATGTGCATTCTAAGTATGTTTAGAATTTTATTTGTAGGAACTCACATAAAGCGATTGCATTTCTGTGTTTATTTAGTACCGGGAAAATGGGGTCAATTCCATTTCCAGAGCACTAAAGGTTTGAAGACTTTGTTTATAAAAAAATCTTTATTTTACACCAATAAGGTAACAAGATATTTTGGGTTGTATTGACTATTTATATCTGTTTATTTAATGAATATTGTTAGGACAGCTTTGTGAACAGTATAGGTTCATCACCTGGATATGAAGCCAGAGCTCAGTTTATTTTTAAAGTACATTTAATACTATAGAGATCGATCAAAGAAAATTCTTCTTTGAAACTATCTGGTATTGGTATTTTGTTGTGCTTCAAAACTGTCTCAAAAAAGGGTCATTTTATGTTAAAAAATTAACAAAAATTCATACAAGATCTGGAAATATTTAATCATTTATCCACATTTCTAATGTGAATTAAACAGTCTTCAGATATTCTGACTGCATTGTTTCCAGTATACCCACTCCTGACAAAATAAAATGTGACCAGATGCCCTGCAAAACACATACATTTTAGTAGTAAATAAACAAGTTCCCAATAGTTCTCTTGGTGTCAGCAAGGGAACTAATTTCCAGCTGCTTGTTTTCTTATAACAGCTGAATAAATACATTCCTGGTATTATAATACCTTCAGCAAGAAAATGATTACACAGTAACTCAAGACCCTGATATACTCCTCCTGCTGTTGTTTATCTGAAAGCGGGTGGGATATGGCTCAGGTATGCCTCAAGAATTTAATAAGATTCTGTAGGTGAGGGACCTAAGCCAAGAAAAATCTCTCTCATGGGAAGATGTAATTGGGATATTTCCCTTTCATTATTATATTATGGGTGTATTAGAGGTGACTAATTTAATGTGACTGAACTGAAAAGAGAAAATTAAATTCAATTAATGTAGCTTATAGAAAAAAACAAAAACTTTAAAAGATGGATTTTTGTGACATTATTGTGATCTCTAAAGGAATAATTCTTCCTAAAAATAAACTTATTGTTATTCTGTTTCCTGGGCTTTGGACTTTCAGCTTGCTGGTTTTTCAAAATGCGTCATTATCTTTACTTTTTAATAGCTCTATAATCAGTCCTACTGTTAATGTTGCAGTATTAGACTTCATTTTCTCAGCAAAATAATGAGGAATGTAATCTCTTGTCTATGCAGGAATTCTGTGATTGAGACCACTCTCCACAACTGCATGTAACAGTCCAGATGTGCAAAGTTCACATCGCAAATTTTAGTGCTGCTTTTATAATGCAGCTGCCTAGATTTACACTTCATTCTTCAGAGGCATAACATGTACTGTCAAGCCCTTCTTCTAGCCACTGAAAACACTGCATTTGTAATTCTTCTGCTGTACCAGAACTACCATGGCCTTGCTGAAATCAGTATGCTCTAGTAATGGGAAGTTGTTTGCCCTTCACTTGACCAAGATCTCGGGTTTTCTTGGGAAACCATTTTCTGTGGAGGTCATGTTGGACTTAGATGTTAAAGGGAAATTTCTTAACCTCTTATATAGATATCTGGGTTACTGAATTTCTTTTCTTGCTGTATTATACCTACAGTGTGTGACAGCCAGAAGTGAAAACCCCCTGATAAATGTTTCCAAGCTCTGATGAGTCAGATTTTCTTCTCACACTTCAAGTGGGGGAGTACACCTGATGGCAAGTGCTGTGTTCGTGCTGGGAACCGTAAAGCGTGGCCAGACTCTGGGGACACACTCTTGCACAAGTCACTCAACAAAGAGCAGATGCCTAGAGACTTTCTAACCCATGGTGTTACATTAACAGTCCTTGCACAGGACTTCTTTCAGACATTTCTGTTTTCCTTATTGTGGCTTGCTTTTCACATCTTTCTTAACATTTCCTATAAAGAATTACTGTGACCCTCTAGTCATTTGTAGCACTGAGTCTGACTTAAGTAAATGTGCCTGACCAGGGCTCAGTGAAATCAGTCTGGGTGAGACTTAAAATATTAAAGGTGGATCCATCCCACAGAGGTCTAATGGTAAGATACTTAAATTTTGAGTTGAGAGGTAAGAAGCAACACCAGATGGTAATGTAACTAATTCTAAAGTGCATGTCTGTATATTACTGGGGGAAATGACCTTCAATAAATATCTATTTCTGTCCATTGACTAGAGAGAAAGACAAGGTTTAGGCTTAGGCAGTTGATTGAGAGATGTTTGATGTTAAGTAAAATGAATCACGCTAGTGGTGGTTACAGCTAGGTCACCTAGTTTTATAGGTCATTGCCTAAAAAGCCAGCACCTGCCCTCAGCATAGTGAGTCAGTCAGCCTAAAATAGGAATGGGGAAGCTAGTCATCCTATATATAGATGTATATATAGGCAGAGTGTGAAAACTCAGTACCTCTGAAGAATGATTCATGGGACTAAGTGCATTTCCATGACTCCATTAATCATGGGCCTTAAATGCTTCTATAGGGGTGTCCCAAGCCAACCAGTGTGCAAATCTAGATTATGGTGCCCAGATCAATATTGTTAAGCCTTCTTTTGAAGAAAAGGCATAATTTTGGGTAGTGGTCTCACTAAAGGAAATGAGAACATTAAGTTCCAGTCTTTTTCACTTTGAGCAAGTTTAGGCACTCCAGTCTTGTGTCACAGTCTCTCAACCATCACTTACAAATGCTGTGTTCTTGTCAGAAGGTGATAGAACCATGCACACCTTTCCCATTTGCTTTATCTGCTGCCTAAAAAAAATACACGTCAAGAGGAATGTTAGTAGTGCAGTCCCAGTTTGCTCCACAAGTTTTCCATTTGGAACAAAGGACCTCAGAAATGTTGGGACTAAAAGAAGTGTATATTGTTTAATTTGTTAAAGTTTGGTAAGGGATCAAAACCACTCACTGAGGCATGGACTGTACTTGGCTCATAAGTCTTAGGTTTCAAGAACAACTTCCATGAAACATTAAATAAAGACTTCAAACTGTGCTTTCTTCTCCAAATAGTTGATTTGCAAGTATCTTTGTCTGATGTTCTTATACCACCTCACAGAGTATAAAATTGGACTGATAAAAGTGAATGAAGAAATCTGTTCTGATGTCTATCTGATAAAATATCTAGATATCAGATTAGATATCCAACCTGTTTTTAGGGACAATGATAGTGCCAGGCAAACTGTACTTCAGAGGATTTGGCCCATAACTTAATGAAACTCTTGGTTCCTAATTCTGCTTCATATTTTCTGTTGGACATCAGGGGACAAGGTAAATAGAAATGTAAAGGCCACTCAGAAACTTTATATGTCAGCAAAACAAACTGTAATGCAGCTCCACATACACATTAAAACTAGACTTCCTGTATCTTAGGTATAGCATACCACATGGTGAATTCATTCTCAGACAGACAAGCCTTAAAAAAAAATCACCTTATTTAATTAGATATTAGAAGTGAATGACTGAAAAATAATAGGCCTGTAACAAGCATAGATGACAATTAACATGTCCAGCATTACTAGAAGACGAAGATTATCCGAGACTTACTAAAAAGGGTGAAGTCTAAAATGTCTCAGTGGCATATCACCTTCCTATAACTTATTCTCATGCATGCAAATGTGTCTTTCACACAGCAAGCTAATGGATGGCATCAGTTTCCCCTTAAATAACTTGATGATCTTGAACACAAGAGCTCACCTGCCACAGTGTGAATATAAAGTAAACAAGGTCAGGATGGAAATTATGAATCATTGGTTCCATCATTTGCAAGCCGACTCAAGTTGAAAACCAAATGCATTTAACACTGACTCAGACTGGAGCTTCCTGACTCTGTATGTACATGCATTGAGAGGAAATCCTACTTAAAAGTAAACCTTCTAAAAAGCAGATTAGTCTCAGCAAGATTTCCTGTGAGAGAAAGGTGGAAGTGGATCTCTCTTTTTTTTTTTTTGCACTTTTTTGTGCAAGAACTGAGTGAAAGACGAGGTGATTTCATATGTAACAGCTGAATTGTTCACTGGGTTTCATGTTTTATTTGTGTTCAGGTGGGTGAATGGAAATTGTGTCTCAGAACAACAAAAGGGGTTGTAATTTTTAAGTGACTCTTCACACTCAAGGTGCAAAATATTAGGTACATTTCCTCATTACCTACTAAAACAAATGCAGAGGGCACTTTTCAACAGGAAATCTTCCTCTTATTGAAAGCTGTCTGTAGGTAACAATATCAAGCTCTAACATCTTTTAAACCTTTTGATTTAATCTTACTCTGTTTGGAAGTGATGACATGAATGCAAGACAAAATAGTTAAAAACAATAAAATGGAGATTAAAAATAGAAGGACCTCTGCTAAAATATTTGGGTCTAACCCAGCATCCTCATGTACTCATTAGAAAGGGTATTAATGCAGTATTGCATAATAGATTTGTAACTTTGCAAGGAATTATTGCCCAAATCCTGAGAGCGTTTGCATGCACCAGCAGCTTCCCTTGTTTGAGCAGTCCTTTTCAGATAAATAATCATATTTATATTTGTATGATCTAGGTCGGAATTCATAGCTGTCTGGTGTATCTGTGTCTCTCCAGGGCTGTCAGTGTAATTCAGCAAGCATAAAAAATTTTGAAATATTCAGGTTTATTTTTGGTTTTTTTAAGAGGGACCTGTTAAAATCATGAAATATGTCCTGTATGAATTTAATCTGTTGCAGTTAATAGATGGATATGTCCAATGTTTCCCAATGAGTTACAAATACAAATGTTATTGCCTTTCAGTACCATACAGATGCCAACAAATCTAAATTTATTTTGAAACAGCTTTTGACTGTCCTGAATTACTGAGGGTAAGATTCATCACTGCATGTCTTCTTACTTTAGCCACATACAATTTAAGCAAAACATCTGAGACAGTTGTCTAGGTTCCCTTTATCATCTACAGGGAGAGACAGCCAATCTCCAAAGAGCAATGCCTCCCTCTTGTTTTAGATATCTATTTTAAGATGAGCAAATCACACACTAGAGGTGTTTGTCTCTCTTCATTGATGATAAAAAGAGTCTAGAGAGTTGCCTTAGATGCCTAAGTAATAGACAGCAAGAGACAGACAAGGAAGACACTGCCTTAAACACGCAGGAACACTACATTTATATTTTAAACTCTTTTACTTACTTCCAAATAATGCCATTGTAAAGAAACATCCAAAAAAACATAAGCCAGATGCTGAATTTGGTAGATAGTTGTTCATCTATTAAAAGTGTAAACAAACAAATAAACAAGAAAAAAACAACAAACAACCATACAGAAAAAGCCTACACCTCTCAGGTTTTGAGTTTTGAAAGGGGATGGTTTTGAGCCAGTCTAATGCTACGGCACAAAAATGATTAGTTCCTAAGATGTATTGAGAAATGAAGCATCAAAAGAATGTAGGAAGCATTAATGCTGTTGTGCAAGAAATTCTGTTCATCTGTGTGCCCGAAGGATGAACGCAGACTGGAACAGAATTAGTGAGAGACTGCCAGGGTAATAACGGAGTTTAGAGTTAGAAAACAAAAGTTGAGTGGAGCTGTGTTTGTTTTATAGGGGCAAGAAGGGTTTCAGAAGAGCTATTTTAAGCTAAAGAACAATGCTGGCATTAAAATACCCTAGTATAAGTTGTGCAGGAAAGAATTGGTCTGGAAATTGAAACAGTCAGAGCAATGATGTTTTAAAACAGTCTTCCAAGCAAAATAGAGGCAGAAATCTTAGCTGCTCCTTTAGGTGGAATCTGGGGCTTTAATGCATGAGATAGTCAGACATGATGCCTACAAAGCTGAGGAGCTGACTCATGTCCTTGCACACTCAAATATCCAGAAGTTAGTGGTACCGAATCCCACAGACAGCTCCAAGGAAAGACTACAATGAGAAGACCCTTCCTAACCATCTGTTTCCAGTGAAGGCTTTCAGACAAAATCATGATAAAGAAAAAATGTTATTAACCATCAGACTTAATTTCCCTACTGAATTTAAAAGGCTCACGTTGATCCCCAAAACATTAGAAAAGTAGTATGACATCAAAGAACTGAGATCCTGAAGGAACATTATTTAACTCCCACTTTGAAGATGAAGGGTGCTACCCTTATGAATTTACTGTTTTGCATGGGTGCTTGTGGTAGCAGGGCTGTAGTATCATCACACGCATTGTCTTTTCAGGCCTGAGCTCCCCAGTTATTGCATCAATAGAATTGAGTGTGACCAGACTCCACACCAGAATGACAGCTGGGACATTTTTTGCTACACATGTGAGAAGTCATGACCTAGAAGTGACCTCCTAATCACATCTTTGGTTACTAACCTCTCTTAGAATCAGTGTGAATGGGATCAGAACAGTCTGTTCACTCACATACCTCCAGCAGTTGTGTGTGTGTGTTGTGGTGTTGAACCTAAACAAAAGTTTGTATTACCATACACTGAAGCATGGCCATGCGCCGTGACTGAAAGCAGTCAGGCATGAATCTCCTGGATCTCCAGTTATTATGTAAGTAGTTCAGGGACTTTCTTCTTTTACTGCCTGTTAACTATTTGACAACATAAGCAAAACATGCTGTGGAAAATGGAAAAGCCATCTTGTCACCACACTCCAGAAACATCCTGAAAGAAAGACTGGAGCAATGCAGTTAATTTTGTTTACTTTACCCACATAGTTTTGTCATAACCCTGAGCAAACACTGCTGTGTCATAGCCAAGAGTACTTCATATGTCAAATATATCCAGATGTCTGAACATGGTTAAAAGGTGAAATTGCCAGTAGGGTTCAACGATCAGTAGTAACTTCAAACCAATTTCTTGTTTACTGTGTCTGCCATGGGAGGATGTACATAAGATAACTATTTTTGAGGTCTTTTCCTTGACTGGAAAGCAGTTAGTTACACACAGAAGCCTAAAGGTTGTTAATTCTCTTGAATATTGCCAGATTTGTACTAACACAGATACAATGCAAGGGCCAAGGTCACAGCTACTCTCCTGGGAGGAAGCCACCTTTACATGCCTCAGCAACATTCCAGATACTTGCCAGCCTTTGACTACTATTTCAGAGGTACTCTGGGACCCTTTGTCACTTTTGTCCCTTCAGGGAAGCAGCAGTCAGGCTGACTGGCTGTAAAAGCAGGTGCACTCCAATCTTAAATGTTGACATCTAAGCACAGAAGCTGAACCAATTTAAATTCATCTGTTAAAAGTTTGCAGCTTATTTAGTAGCAATGAAAAAATGTTGGGGGTTCTTTTATAAATATTCCTAGAGTTTATTCTTTTTGGTGGGAAGAGAAATATTTTTGTATCAGCATCTCATTTAACCATAACACCATCATACTAGCCACACTTGATACAAAGTACTTTTGGCCAGTAAGGTTCTAGCAGCACAGTATTGATAAACAGAGCAAAAGAGAAAGAAAAAGTAATTTAGTCCTTTCCTTGGAGTATGCCTATACCTACAACAGATGTGTGATCAACAGGGATCAAAGGCTCTAGGTGGCTGAAATAAGGCTTGCATTGCAGATTCAAAGCAGTGCAGTGGATTAAACATAAGTCCTCCAATAGAATATATAGATGCTAAAGTTAGAGCTTGGCCTTCAGTGCTGTACTGGATGTGATTTAGTGCAGATCTATGGCTGCTTTCAGCTTGATTTTCTCGGGAAACAAAAATATTCAGTCACCCTTTCAACTATGAGTTCATCACTCTCCTGGAGCCAAAATATTTTCTTACTGTGAGTCCAGGATAGTCACAGCTCTGACACTCTTTTCCCCATTCAGATTTAAGGGAATAAGTTATTACAACAGTGAAGGCTTTAGCAGGAGCCAAAGGAGCCAAAGGTAACCTTTTGAGAACAGTGGACACTAAATTAGGAACCCCAGGTTCACTCTTTGTTCTTCCTTGTTCATCTGAAGGAAATGAACTAATGAATTTTTCCAAAACTTTGATGACTTTTTTTTTGTTTGCTAAGCCTTGGATAGCTTACACCTACTCTCTTCCTTGAATTTGCTGGCAGAGATGGATTAGGTATTTTTAAATATAAACACTAGGGAGAGATAGGTTGGATGAGTTTACTTGCCTAGTGGAAAAACTTTCACTGAAGTAAACAAGCGGGGTTTGCTCTAAGGTGGTTTTGGAGATAAACTATACAAGGAGGAGAGCTTGGAATGCAGCACATGTAGCTGCTCCATTTTTTTTATTAAAATATAGCAAGATGTCTTCCCCAGGAGACATATTGTTATTAAAAGTCAGGCCACATAAAGCAGAAAACAATTACATTATCTTGCTTATTTCTTATGTTAACTAGGTTAGGGCATTAAGTACAGAATCATGTCTGCAAAAGCCATGAAACTGTATCTTGAGACCTTGTAGGAATTGCCATGTTAGCTGTGTCCTGTCAGCAAGGTTTTAATAACAATGAAGATAATAAATGCTGCTTATCTAATGTGTTTCATCTGTATGGCTTGAAGCATGTTTCAAAGAACATATTATTATCCCACTCTTGTAAATTAAATATCTGAATCATCAGAGACATCAATTACTTTAAGGTCATCTGCAGAAGGGGTTTTGCAAATGGTCACAAAAGCTATTGCTAAGATTTTGGTAAGTTTAAGAAAATGTGTTTTCTTTGAATAATCTGTATTTTTCAATTAGTCATTTGCAGAAACTATTTGATATATGTCACTGTTCCTTTGCTGAAGGAAAGCAGATTGTCAGGCCATGGTCTGTCAGATTTTTGCTATGGAAAAATTAATGGCATAAAACTAAGGGAATTTAGAAAATTCACAATGAATTCTGGAACATTATTCATACTATACAGTCTATTACTTTGATGACACAACTACATCCAATGAAATCACTGGCACCTGAAAAGCAATGAGTATCGTTCTGTGTCATTAAATTTAAAGAATGCATTTTTATTTCAAACATTAACTATTAAAACAAAACAAGCAGTAATTCCCAGTCTAAAAACAAGAGGTAAGACACTAATTCATATTTTCTGTTGATGAGGAGCAGCTTTCCTCTCTCATTTATGATCTCTGCCTCTTGATTTCAGCTCATTTAGTGTTGCAGTCTGCCTCCTCCTCCTTCCTGCAAAACCCTTGTGCAAAACCAGCTCTCAGGCTGCACAGGAGATTTTATTGTCTGTGTCAATGGTGGTTTTTCCCCAGAAAATACAAGTGTGAAATGTCTTCTATCAAGATTAAAGAGTCAAAATTTGTGGCAGTGCCTGAAAACATTTAAGGTGAGACTTAACTAAGACACATCTAAAATTTAGAAATTTATTTAAGCTGGTCAAATAGGGTCTTTGCACAGTACAATGAGGGAGAGACCTCATTACTTACTTCAAGTAAGTAACCTAAAATAAATATATTTGATACATGGGATGTTCTCTTTATAGTTCTTTCTTATATAAGTGACATATATAACCAACAGGAAAAATTGCCCAAGATTTATATGTCCAAAATCAGGTAGTATTAAAATTTATGCTTTGTGGTAAGTCCTTCACTGCAGTCAAGAAAATAGCTTTAACCTGATATTCTTGAAAGATTATAACTAGTCAAAGCCTAGCAAATACCTGGCCTTAAGACCCCAAGAGAGGGCCTTTTTTTCTTTTGTATATCTACAGAGAAACCTCCTTCCACATATTCTTCCTTTCAGCACATCAAATGTAATCAGGCCAACATATCATAGGGAAAATGCATATTGTGTAGAAGCAGTTATTCAATTCCATTTCACCCCTGAGTAGGCAGAGGTTTTGGGGTCAACAACAGGCTGGAACTGCAAAGAAACTGCGTAAGTTTTCTGGTGACCAAAAGAGAATGAAAACTGGATGCCTTCAACTTTAAGTGCAGCAGCACTGCCATCTACTCAGTGAGCCAGATACCAAAAGAGTTTCTGAAGGAACCCAAAGCTACAAATTCTGTACATGGTAGTAATCCTGATGGGATGGAGAAAGCAGCATCCAAGAGAGGCATCTCAGCATCCTTGTGAGAGAGATACATTGTCATTCATCACTGCATGCTGGGAAGAATGAAGAATAACAGGTTTTGTAAACTCAGGAATACAGCTGAAAACTGGATGACAACTGTCTGAGGAGTCATTCTCTGGACTTGTTTCTCAGTAGAACTAGGGAGTGGAGATCAGTCTTTTTTTTTTTATTTTCTGGTGAAATTTGATCAGTTTTAGTGTTAATAATGGACATAGCTTAGGAGCTGATGAAAGCCCTGTTACAAGAGATGCCTAGGATAGAAATCAACAGAAGTCACATGGACAGTAAATGTTGCAACATTTCGCTGGAGTAAAGATAAATCTGCAACCATAAGTTTGGTAAGTGCTTGCAGCAATTGTGACATTCTTCCATAAAGAGATACCACATGGAACTTTGCAAATTATAGTCTGCAGGATGTTAAACAGGATTCAGCCGACTTCCCTGGAGATACTTTCACTTCACTAGTGAGAAAGCAGTTGACTGTTGAGTATAAATTGGGATTTAGGGAGTTTTTCATAACAATTCGTATAAGGAGAGGTTTACAAAAAAGGAGTACAAACCAGTCTCCTTAGGCAATGGCAAAATGAAGTAATCTGGAAGATTTGATTAATAGTGATGACAATGACAACATTTTTATCAATAGAAGTAATAAAACCAATGTGTTGCAAGTTTTTATCTTTTTTTAAAATTTATTAAACTAGGGGAGAAATAAGGTCAGGAAAGTACTTTTTTTGTTCTCATGTTTAGGCTAAAACCAACAGAAATTTCTTGGAAAGCAGAAGTGTGTTTTAGTTGGCAAAGTATGTTATAGCAAGCATGTTTCGAGGGATCACAATATTTAAATACTTGGCTACAAATTGTAAGGACACAGTGGGATTAAGCATGGCAAAAAATTTGGGGATTTTGGGAACAGGGTGACTTAGCTCCAGAGATGATGATACCAAAAGGTCTGTAGGAGGTCAAAGAATTACACCAGAAATCTCTGCACATACCTTCTTGTCATTTACAGGAAACTAATTATACCCTGTTTGAGAAGTGAAGGGTGTGGAGCACAGGCATCACAATTTCTAAGTTATAGAACATGATTTTCTGCATAAATTTTCTGGTACTTGATAATGGTTTATTCTATCTGCTGTTAAGAAGGACAACATTTAATTGTTTATGAAGATGATTGCCTACAGAGTGGAGACCATGATCCGGTTCCATTGAATAGATAATTAAACAGAGGACAGTCCTAATCAGGTGCATACATTACTCTTCTAAACAATTAATTTCCCAAAAATCAAGGGCAAGAATGAGTAATATTAAGTAGGCGGGAAATGCAAACAAAAAGTGAGAGAACCTGAAGTGATTATTAGAAGCCAAAAAGCCATTGCTCCATAGTCAATAAAAGAAAATTCGGCCAACAGCCCACCATATTTTGGTGATGGTATCGCAGGCCTACTGATGAAACAAAGCAAGTAAATTTGTTAAATAAATGCAGTTTTCAGAGCATACTAGTTTTTATTGTACGATTTTTGAATATCCATCACTGATCAGCAAGGTTATTAAGCAAGTGTTTGTTAAGAGTAGACCTTTAAAAACCAAGAAAATGTATCATTACTTTTATCCCAGTGTAAGAGAGATTTCAGACAACTAGTCTGCTGCTGCTCCAATATAATTTATTTTCCTAAGGAAACAGTGCTTATGTGATCATGCTGTCTGCTGTCTGCTAACATTCCTCATTTTCTCCAAAATTTCAACAACATTTGAGAAAGTAGTAAAATATTCAAACATTAAAACAAAAAAAAAATCCTGAAACTTTCCAGAATCGGAGTGCTATTTGGGATTTTTAACAAAACAGAATCACTGATTTTTAGGCATTTTTCATTCAGTTCCTGCTGAAGTGGCTGTTATTTCCTCACACAGAAGCAAGGCAGCATCCTACCTGTAAAGAAAAATATATCTTGGATCTCTGGATGTCCAACATGGTAGGAAAAAATATCTGCTTCATACAACAATAGCAAGCAGTTTTAGCTAATCAGTCCTCGCATTGGAGACAGTGACTTCCAGTTCCTAATGAAATTCAGGTTAGCTGGATTTGCGGCTGTAGAGTCACTGCTGCAGACAGAAATGGGAGCCTGTTTCAGCTCTCAGTTTCAGTGCAAGAGAATAATCCCTTGAGCTGCATAAATTCAGTGTTATAAAAGGAATTAATTCATCCATTCCTCCTCCCTTATTAAACATTTCCAGAATTTTGGGTCAACAAAAAACAGTGATTCTGCTACCCCAAGCCCAGCAGAAAACAAGACCCTTGTGCGCTCCTGATGTTACATGTTTCTATTCAATGGTGCACATCTCTGCAGTCTACTCAGGTGTTTCATCTACACCTGCCAATGTGATGGTCAAACTTTAAATGACTTCCTGTTCCTGGCTGACAAGGTGGTGTTAGGTCACAGGCTGGATGATCACAGGCTCAGTGATCTCAAAGGTCTTTTCCAACTTAACTGATTCTGTGATTCTGCAGTGGTCAGGTTGATGAGTGGGCAGCACAGAAAAAGAAGCACAGAGCCTTTCATGGTGTGGGAACTTGTACAGTATTACTGAGAGCACAATGGGATGAAGAAAATAAACTGTAAGTGTCAACACCTTCAGAGAAATAAGCCGAGACAAATTTCTCTCGCAAAGGAAGTCTTCAAAAGGTTGGGGTTTTTTTAAATTATTCTCATGTAGCAATTTTTCCATAACTTTTC
The DNA here is from genome assembly GCA_034509185.1 of Euphonia xanthogaster. NCBI lineage: Eukaryota > Metazoa > Chordata > Aves > Passeriformes > Fringillidae > Euphonia > Euphonia xanthogaster. Next base: position 99,573,036 of record JAYDZK010000169.1, on the reverse strand, counting down.
ATTAGCAAGAACTAGAAATCAAACTGTATGGCTATTGAAAAATGTGAAAAAAAGGTCAGCAGCTGTAGGTCTGCCCTGAATATACATCATCAGAAATTACTGACACATTTACTTTTCATTCAGAGCCTCTCCTCTGGAAAGAGTGCTGCAGTACTTTACTGAGGGGTTGCTGAAATTTTTCCTTTCATTGTCCTCTCCCATGAAGTCATCTGTGGATTTCATCATAAGAACAGATTTGCACTCTGTGATCTCCAGAGGGGTGGGCCTGCTGTCACACAGTGTTCAGTTCTTAGTCTGAGAAAACAGGCATCGCTCCATGGATGCGCCGTGCGTAGGTTCCTGCAAGCCGGGATGCCAGCAGGCAATCCGAGCTCTATGAGGACAAACAAATATGAGTCACAGCAGCCAAAACTTAATGCCACTCCATTTCACACTCCAAAGGCAATGGCTCTAGCAGCAGCCTGTTCTTAATATGCAGGGGCATCAGCTCAGGAAAAACACAGCAACCTGCTGAATAGCTGGGGAGGGAGAAGGGTTGTCTGAGGGTTTGGAGGATTTTTTTGGCTTAGTGTGCCTTGGTATTTTTTACTGCAGTCAATTACCCTAGATACCTCTGATTAGAGTTAAACCTGTTTAACTTGTAAGCACAGACTGAGGGTAAAGTTAGAAGGTTAGGCACTCAGCTTTCGATGAATTTAAAACCTGTTACCCTACATACTTCATGAAAGGGTTCTCTCCCTGCAGCCTTTCATAATACATGACATTGCCACCAAGCAGGACTAGCAGCTTAACTTGAGCAAGCAGCGCTGAAAAGAAATTTGTTTGCTCAGGTCCACAACATTTGCAAAGGCAGCAGACATTTCTGTCTGTACAATTTGGAGACTCTGAGACCAGAATCAGGCCCTGGTGGTATTTTTTAGGATCCATACAGGCTATTAGTATTTAGTAGTTCTTTGCTGATTCAGGTCCTTCATTTGAAAAGGTCCATACCTTTTCAAATGAGTATCTGTCACATCTACTTCAAAGACCCTGGAAACTCAGTGCAGCTTCTTTCTCTTAACAGTCCTACCCAGTCTGCTTCTCATAGATTCACAGGTGTGGGCAAGTCTCTTTCTTGCTGATCTTTCAACTAAAAACTGCATCTGACTGAGTCACAAATCTCAAAATATTTACATGTTTCTTTGGGGGGAGATTCCCTCCACTGCTGTGACCTGGAAGCAATCCTATAGCTCCTGCCCAAATTTGTATGTGCCTCCAGGCAATTTTGCCTTCTGTTATACTATTAGCTTTGTTTTATTCTACTATTTTTTTTTTTTTTTTAATGCAGTCACTACCTGAAATGTAGTAATCAGGTTGCACAGGTTGCACTGAAACACAGGTGATATTCTCTCCTGTGATTGCTGATGGCAGTCTCTATTCTTTGACTTTGTGAGGAAAGGACCAGAAGTTGCTTGCAGTGCTACTTTGGGCTACATTGTGCATCCTCCCCTAAGGATATAAATTTTGCTCATATTCATTTTTGGAAGCAAACAAATGAACCATGAAGTCCCTTTAGAGAAACAGGAATGCGGGAGGGATTTCCAAGAATGGTAGACTTGGCAAACATCATATGTAAATCCAGACAATTTCTGTGTCCAACACATTCTTGTTAGATCCTAGAGCTGGCCACATTTTATTTTTACTGCTATATTACCAAGAGAAATCTTATTTTATGGTACAGTCAGTCAATCTGCATGGTTCTCACATTTTCCTCCCTTTCAAAATCCCTTTCATTTCCAGAAATAGCCACATCAATGATTAATTCTACCTTCAACTTTTCTCAAATCAGCCGATATCATGCTGGGCGTTCTCTACCTGTACAGCTGTTGGGGCATACAGAATTCAGACACTATTATTCTGAAATGTTTCTTAATGTTAAGTCTCCATGCTTCTTTATCACATTTCAGTTTATGGCTCTTCTTCAGCCTCCCCCAGTGCAGATTTCCATATGTTTGACAGTGAAACTTGTCAGGGAGCCTGTGAACATTGACCATTGAGTTACAATATGTTACAATATGTTTTTATTTGCTATTATGTAAAAAGACTGATGGCAGGATTTGCTCAGGAAGAATGTCTAGGGCAAGAACAAACAATGCATTGCCAACTAAGATTCTGCTTTGCTATCACAATCTTTCCAAAACATAGCATGCTACGTTAAGATTGTTATTTTGTGAAATGGATCTTTTTCCTAATTTCCCTATTTATGCATGACATTATGACAGGACAGAGACATTCAGTTGCCTACTGCAGTCATAACTAAAATAGGCAGTCACAATAAAAAGTTAATCTGGAAATTCAATAAGAATGCATCTCTAAATGTATAATTTAATTATCAAAACTAGATTTTGCTGCCCAAAATATTATGCAGGATTGTGGCTGAAAAGATAAAGTACAAGTTGCTATCAAATAAACAAGGGCACCACAAAAAGAAGTGATCTAATATGTCTGCTATTCCAAACATGCAGGCCAAACATTTGATACTCAAAATCATCATCTTTAAAATGACATATTAGCTTTGGGCTGAATTCTCTCTTATCAGTGTTCAGCACAAATAAGTAAGGAGGGAAAGTGAAAAGCATGATTAAGATAGGATGGGAGGATAGTCAAGGACGACATGTTATATGTCTCTCTTAGACCTTATTTGCTTATCCATACTAGTCTTTGTACTGTTTTCAATATACAAAAGATGATGGTAATGCCAGTTTCACTACCTCTTGGGAACAAGTCTTGAAAAGTGCAGTAGTTGCTGCTTTCTCCCTATGCAGAATGAAAGCAGGAAGTTCAGCATCTGATATTTACTTGGTTACTTTGTATTCCTAATAAATACACAGAGCAGCTTTCTGCCATTGTGAAGGCCAGGCTCCAAAGCTGAGATTGGCCCACACTTTCATAGTCTTAAAAGACAGAAAAGGGATTGTGTTAGCATTAAAAAGGGGAAAGGTGACAAAATCTAGTAAACTGTAGGATATATTCTTCAAAGCTTTTCCAGTTCCTTGACTACCTCACATTCTTAATGAATAATTTAAAATTATTTAGGCAATATTTTTTGCTCCTTTTAGCAGTCAATTTTAATTTATTGAGTTGCTAATGATGCTTCAAAAATCATTAAACTGTTTTGGCTTTTTTAATAATTGCTTAAATATCCAATCTCAAAAATACAATCTATTGAGCTAATGTGTGCTCACTGGAGAGAAATTAAATATCTTAAATCTCTGCACCTCATTTTCTTTCTTGAGAAACATTCAAAAAGAAACTCTGCTTGTTCAAAGTGGAGCCCGTGCATATAGAAGGTTACCTTTCTTTAAAAAAAAAATAAAGTTGTATAAATACATAAATAAATATTAATTAGTTCTTCCTATCCCCTGCCCAAGATCCTATCCCCACACAAAGCTCACTTCATGTAGCAGAAATGCTGGTACAAGGAGTCACATTACTTACCTTACAGGAGGATTTGGTTTCATATGCAGGTAGCTTTTCATAGCTTTGAAAACAACTAGCAAAGTTACAGATTTCTGAAAAATCACAAAGGAAAATTTGTGTTCCAATTTAGTTGTTCAAAATAGCTTTCAATTCTTCTAAAAGATACATTTTAATCAATGTTTTCTTGACAATCAGAGGCAAACAAAGTAGGGTTTTCATCTCTTGGACATTTTCACTGGGGGTTTAGTCCTCCTAAAAGCATTTATTGTAATTAAAAAGATAACATTCAAATTAGCAAAACATAATGTTTTCAAGAAGCCTGTATTTTTTTATTCGTTAGTTTAGTTTTCTTGATCATGTTTAAAAACAAAAACAAAAACAACCCCCTGAAATAATTTAGTCCCTTAAGATCCCTGGATTTTACTACCAGCCAGATACCAGATCTGTTGGTAAATTTGTTTTCTTTGTTGGTTATGACTCCAGATAAAAAAACAAAAAATTATTGAGACCACTTTCATGAATCTTTTCGACACTGATTTAAAGTGTCTATGTAAGAGCTATCCATTATTACTCCAGCCAACATACCTGAAATGTCAAGTGCTCAGATTGAAAAGCTCTTTCAATACACATGCCTGTTGGATATTTTCTGTAAAATGTGAATTTTGTGAAAAACATGGGTTTTGTGATAATTAAGTTCCTCCCAAGAAATATCTCTAATTTATGAAACTCATGCTTGCTGTCTAGTTTGGCTTGGTTTCAATTTGTTTTAGAAAGGAGGTACACTTAGTTTCTTTTTGGTGCAGACTAACCTTCAGTGTTTTATTTGCTCAGAAAAGTTCCCCAAAAAGAATTTTTTTCCCAAAAAAGAAGATAGGCTTAAATTCAAACTGTTTTAAACAGTAGCCACCCATCTTTCCTTTCTCCTTTCCTCACAACATTTTTTCAGAAGAAATTATAATTTCCCAAATCATGCCACTAATTGTTGGTGCCCTATTGTAAGAAAATATTCTATTTCATCATTATGTAAATGCTTAATATTAATTTATATTTCATCTTATATGATTTAATCAGTTGTTGAACCATGTGGTTTCAGTAACCAGGCCTATCCACGTGAGCTTTAGAGCACTATTAGGCCTATGTTAATTTTAGTGCAAAGCAAAAAAAAATTCATAACTATGATAGCTCTTGTAACTTTGCAGACATAAAGAGAAACCACTAAAATCCAGCCACATACCCAGCAGGTATAATAAGGTAGTAATAACTTTCAGTCACTACTCTGACAGGTTTTTTGTTATTTTGACTGTTGACTTCAGAAAGTTGCTGCTTCCTTCATTCACATTTTCTTTATTCAACATGCAAGTCCCATTAGTTTCTAGTCCCAGCAATATATTGCTTTTAATATAACGTCATCAAAATTTCTTATTCAGACAAGCCATAATCATCCTGCAGTTGGAAATGTGGTGACTTGGTCAAGCAGTGAATACATCACCACTAGAGGGAGAGGGCATGTATTAAAAAGTAGTTAAATATTCAATTCTGTATATTGCAATGGTCAAAAGGTCAGATACTTCATCATTTGGTTTTGGCCTAATTGATTTATTCTTTCAAAGCTTTAAACTATGCAAATATTTTTATTTTAATGTATTTGGAAATGGAGAAGCAGAAAACCAAATCCCAAAAGAAAATGAGCCCCTAACAGAAAAAAAATTAGAGTATTAAGTGAATTATTGTACACCCAAAATGTCAGGATAGTCTAGAAATTCCATTTATTTAATAACTAGTCTCTTCATCAAGTCTAGCACTTGAGCTGGAGCATCTTTGAATCACCCCCTCAGCTGAGTCACAGCAAAATTCTGTACCCTTTTCTGCAAATTAGACTGTTTTGGCTGCAACTAACTGGACACATATGTTGCCACCTGCTGCACATTCTTTAGTCTGAAGTTTTTCAACAGCTTGGTTTATATCTTTGAATAATTTCTTCATTAGAGAAGGTAGGAGTGGGGAAAGGGCAGTTCTTCCTTTGGTTTGGTTTGATCTCAGCCTGGCAAATTACTACCAAGTTGCTCCTAGGTTGGACCTGTTGCTGAAAGAGTACAGAGATTTATGTATCAGACATCTATTTTTACTTCTGAAAGAATTTGTTGAGTCAGTGCTGGAAAAACGTTCCTCTGCAAGATAATATTTTATTCAGGTTTGTAGACCAGAATTTAAATGTACATATGCAGATTTTTGTCATATAAATTTAAATAATTTTCTAGTTTTACAAATGGGTTTGTAATTGCGCGTTATTGTGCACGCATAAAATGAAAACTTAGAAAGATTAGCTGAACATTTAGCTTCTTTCATCTGCTGCAGAGATCACAACCAGGACCTTGCATGGAATAGCAACATTCTCCTTTTTATCTTTATGTATTTTGTCACTTGTCATCCTTCTTATCTTTCTCTCTCTCACACACACACCCTCCCCAGACGTTCAAGCCAAGCAACAATAGTCATAGTCAGATTAAGACTATTATATATCCACGATGGCACCCTTGTGAAATTTTGTTCAGCTCAATATAACAAATTCTTATATGTGATTTCAGCCAGCATCAAACACACAGTCAAGGAAGCCTGATCCACAGTGTCCCTGGGAACACAGGCTATCAGTTTGGTTTGCCATGATTGTGTCTTGCATTATTCACTGCCCACAAAGACTCCTCTCAAGTATCTAATGTACTTTGTATGCCAAAAAGCTGTAGCATTTTTAGCACCCATAATTTTTTTTTTTAACCTCCATGATTATTTATAAGGAAAGTTTATATCATAGTCTCATGCTCCATTATTAGCTCTACTGTCAAAATGATTCAGTCATCCACTCACAGTGTTATCCATTACAAATAAGAAATTTGGAAAGATAGGCAGAAAGTTCACAAACAAAACATGCTCTTAAAATGGTTATCCATAGTTTTCAGGAGATACTTATGAATAATAAATGCAGGTGTAGGAGGTAATCAGTCTGGACTTGTATGGGATAGGAATAGGTGATGGCCTACTTATAAAAATTTCTACCCTTAATGTTACATTAAGGAAAGGAGACTGCAGGTCTTTGGTCTTCAACTTTGACTATTGAATTATGCATGAGCTTATCTAGAGAGTTCTGAACCATTTATTTTTTTGTAAATATTCATTAAGCTTGTTCACGTACATCAGCTTGAAAACCCCAGCTTTTAATGACTGCTGTTCTGGAACAGTTTGACCAGTTTGTCTTGCAGTCCCTCCCACCATCACAGGAGGGTGGCTGCGCTCACCATTGCCTGTGCCTAATGAAGCTAAACCTTGGTAACACCAGACACCCACAGAACCTTCATCCCTTCAGGAGCTTCCAGACTCCAAACAACGCCGTGAGCCACTGCAGGGCCTGACCAGGCCCCAGTGTGTGGGTCTGAAAACAGAGTTTGGTCTTGTGCCTCTTGGGAAGAGAAGGTGCAGGGGAAGGTATCTCCCAGCCTGGAGCGTGCTTGGGTGGAGGAAGGAGGTCAGGGAGATGCCAGGGAAGGGAGGGCTGGTGACAGTGTCCAAAGCCAAACAGAAGCAGTCCAGTAGGTGACAGGGAGCCCCAACAATGTTCCTGGTCCTGACGAGGAGGGTATTTCCAGAAACCTAACTAAACAAAGTCTGTGTAGGACAGGAGGAGTGGGGAAAAGAGACTGTAAAAAAAAAAAAAAAGCCTAAAGACATTTACCATACTTGTTAGCTTGGCAGTATTGAGTAATTTAGCAAGTACCTTCTCCTTGCTAACCAGCATGGAAAATGCAAATAAATGAAAATAAAGCAGATTCCAGCCAGAAATACTGATTTTCTGACTGTGAGTTTTTAAATGCAGTTGAACACTCCTCAATATTACAATAAATTTTAAAGTCATAATTGCATATCATAATTTATGTTAACAGCTGTTCACATAATGTGAGAGAAGAGTATTAGCCATTCTTCAAAATTAAAATATTTATAGTAATTGAATCTAATAATTTTAACATATTATATTTTGGCTCATGAGCTTGAACTACCATAGAATTAAATGGACTTAGATCCATTTATGCTGGTGTTTACTATGTCCACAGGGACTTAACCATAAACAATTTATCTTAGTTCTATTATCATTAATATAGCTTAATCAGTGTAAGACATAACATAAAAAGAAGAGACAAAACCAATTTTTAAAATATGCATGCTTTTTTACATCATCAGAAAAATAAATCTCTTTTCAAATATCATTGAGAGGTGCTGGAATAATTTCTCCCCATCGGCCTAATGGCCAGGTCACATAAATTTTCAGACAAAAATTCTTCTGAAAAAGAAAACCTTGCAGTCATCACTGAGGCAATGCTTATTATTAAACAGTAATACCTCCCTGTGAAGTATTCCATGGTGTCCCCTTCTTAAGTGAGAAAGAAAGGTGCATTTAGAATGACTGGTGTCAGGCATAAGCAGAAACAAAATAAATTAAAAGTAATAACTTCTTTTTATTATCTTTTTACCTAATCTGAGGATATCTCAATAATGCTGCATTTCTGAGGGGGTTTAAAAACTGTAAATGCTGGGTTGGCTTTAGGACTAGACAAACATGACACCACAGCCCCCCCAAAAAAAGAAAATTAACAGAGAATATCAATTATAGAAAAATGGAGACTGTTCTGGGAAACTTAAATTACAAATCCCTAGAGCTCTGAAAAGAAGAATAAGGAAATTGCTTTCTCCCTTTGGGCATGACCTTTTCTTTTGAATGGATTCCACAGAATAAAAAGAGGAATCATCTTTTATTTAAACAGGAAGCAACTTGAGGCAGTTTGGGGCTCTTGGGAATATTTAAACACATGCTGAGAAAGAAATTGAAAGCCATGACTATTTCAAGGGCAGAACTTCAGCGATCTATGCCGTTAATGTGATACCCAGTCCTCCTGACACCAAGAGCAAAAATAGCATTTATCCTTTTATCAATATGCAGCATTAGCAATGCAACTGCCCATGATAATGCCTGAAATTATGGAGTGAGCTGTTTTCAGGGCCTTCTGGAAGGAGTGGACACTGCTGGTAGGTCCATTAAAAGTTACATTAGGGTAATTTAATTCCTCCAGCCCAGCTCCATTCACAGCTCCTCCTTTCTTCCAAGTTACAGTCTGTTGAATCAATAGCCATTAGAGCAAATCAACCTCAGTGGGAAAACGCCCTTGTCAAAGCCCAGCCTGACTCATTGTCATTATTTCAGATCCCCCTTAAGCAAGAACAAAGTCACTCTTGAATTCTCAGACGAGATGTACTCTATTATAAGCAATGCCAGAGCCAGCAAGCAATGCCATGGAACTGTGATACCCATAGAGGAAACTCCAGCAAACAAGGTGCAAAACAGCTGAGACTCATTTCAGTGTCTATTTTTTCACTTGCTTCTATAAGAGCAGCTGCAGCCTCCAAAATGAGGCCCAGGCTCCTGAATTAATCTCTCATCTTGTATTTGCTGCTAAATGACATTTTACATTTGTTTTAATGACAGGCTGTGAGCCTGTGGCTTTTTGTGGCATTCTGGAAGAGCTGAGTCCCTTTATACCATTCTGCTCACTTTTACCAGCACTATCACACAGCAGGATAGTAGGGTCTAAATCCACTTTCATTTCCTCAGGGTGATCACCTGGTCAGAAGAGCATGTCCAGAGACCTGACATAACCATGCACATGAGTAAGAGGTGCAGGGGCCTTTCAGGATCGAGGCTGCATTACCTTCCCTTTGGGAGGCAAGACAAAGCAAGTGTTCTGAAGCAAACTAGGGGCCATAGTCCCCACAGCACAGGACATTACAGGACTTTGTGTAAAATCTGAATGCTCTCTAATCCACAAAGTATTACAAGATCCTACCTAGGGTTTGGAAAAATAACATATTTCCAGGAAGATTTTGGCCACCAAAAAAAAAAAAAAAGATTCTATCACAGTCAAGCTAATAGTATACACTCTATGAATATATTTGATCTTGCACTTACTAGGTGGAACTCCATGAATAGATTATTCACAACTGAAAATGAGTTTTCTTTTTGTGTCCTTCACTGCATCTTCCTTTTTTTTTTTCCAGCCCTAATTTTTTTACTCTTCTTTTTTCTTTTTTTTTTAACTAATTAACTGAGATAAGTGCCAAAGTCCTGTGGCTTAATGTACATTAATGAGTATGACATGATTTTCAAGCTGTAATATGGAACACTGAAAATGTGTTATTCATGTAGGGAAAAACATTCCATACCTATTTATAAACCTCCTGAAATGATGAATCTTTCAAGGCTGCTACCTATTTATAAACAGCTCAGGGGCATAAAGTACACTGACAATTTGATGACCTAATATCACATTATATTCTGATTTTGTTTGATACACATGCATTCTGTAATTTGTAAGCACTCACATTGGAATACTTTATAGCATATTCTGAATATAATAAATTTGCAAAGTTTTACAGATAAACCACAATAGTCACAATCAATTCTCTCTTATTTACTTTTCATTACAAATTATTTGTTTACCTCTCATGCTTATGGTTTAGATTCTAAGTAACAGAATAAGGCTAAGATCCTAACCATGTCCACATTGTGGACTTTTTTCTTGCTAAGTGTGCTCTAAATACAAGTAAAAGCTGAGTGTGTGACAGATGAAAATGGATGGAAAGTATGAAAGCTTTGGTTTAATATGGCTCAAGGCTGAGAGGAATAATAGATGACAGGGAAATAAAAATTGATGCAGACTCTGCTATTTTAAATAGGGATATGAATGGCAATAAGAAACTGAGGAGATGAGCTGGAGCAAGTTCAGATTAAGAACTGCTAGGCTAGTATGCTTTTTTAAGCATTATTGTAAGATTTAAAGGATAGAGTGCTGTTCTTCCTTGCTACAGTGTAGAGTAATATTTTATTAAACTTGGGCTGATTATTGGAAATTTACTTCTGAAGGTAATGCACCAGGATGATGACATGAGATTCATATAGAAAGACTGAGAGGTTGCAAAAAGCCATCTCATGAAATCCACTTTTGCCTTTTCTGCACATAGAAACCCTGATCCTTCAGAGACAGGGATGTTGCTTCTAGACTGTAAATATAGGAGTGGGTTTACTAGATTTGGGATGCTTAAAATTGGTCAAAGGAAATCTTACTGATTTCCAGCTAATTGTGCATTAATTCTGATACACTCAAATCAGTGGATTACAGACAAGACTTTTCAGGGTTTGAAGCCTGTTTTTCTTTGGAGATTTTAAAAGCAAGGCTCACTTCTCTTGCTCTCCAAAAATGAACTCTGATACAAGAAAGCCTTGACAATTAATAAATTAATTGCAGGAGTGGATGGCCACTCATTTATTTAAATTAACTTCCAACAGGGACATGCTGTGCTTCCTGATAAAATGTTACTAGTATTTCTTAAGTTAAGCACCGATTTCAGCAGAAGGGACAAAAATTTCCTTCATGCCAGTTTGCACATTTTCTGAAAATGTTTGTAAGTTATATGTAATAACTTTGAGAATTCAGGTAACTGTTTTTACAGTCTCCAGGTTTCAGAGACAGAAAGCTGTTGCTTTCTCACTGTAATTATTTTATTAAAGAGTTTACCTTGATTTCAATTGAGCTTCTATTTTCTAAACTATTCTACAGTAGTCTAAAAATATAAAATTTATATCATACATAACTTTCATTTTAGAGGAACTGATTCAATCCAAATGGATGATAAATATGAACAGTATTAAATGAATAAGCGTTGTTATTAAAAATTTGTCTTATACAATTTCTTCCACCTCTCAACTCAGCACTAGAATGTGGTTAAATCCAGATGATTCAGATATCCCCCAAAGTGCTGTCAGAGCAGTGTGAGATGAGGGTGAGGTACTCAGCTGAGGTAAACCCAGAGATTCAACACATCCCTGCTGATTTACTCCAGACAAAGAGCCAGCCTGTTATTTTTAGCTTGTATATTTTACTGGAATTTATCAGCATTTCAACTCTCCAGTGGAGCATCGGTGCTCCCATCTACAGGCAGAGCATGTATAGGGCTCTAGCTCCTCTCCCACACAGCCTCAAAATGCTTCTGCCACTCTTCCATCCACCCATCCTTGCAGCTCACTGACAAACCTCTCTAAATCACAATGAGGCAGCTGCCCACACATATGTGCTGGCTGGTTTGTTTCGCGCAGACCCAACATACCACCTCCACAGTCACAGCAGCCTGCTTCAGTGATTACAAGTGTGAAAGAACAGCAACAAACAGCTCACACACCAAAGATCCCAGTTTCAGTGGTGGAGGAAAAGTGGGCTTTATACTGAGATTCTTGTTCTCTTCCCTGTGATACATCACTCCTCCCGGGACTTCCTTAGCAGAAGGTTCATAAACCAAAGTCACAATGGAAGTTGCAGCTCCTCCTACACAGTACATGGTGTCCTGCCACCAGGGAGGCAGCTTCAGGAGTTCGTTACAGAACCAAGCAATACTTAAGTTCTGTTGAGTGATTTTGTTGGAAGCTTCAGCATGCAGACACCACTGCATGAAGATTTTGATGGTATATTTGTTTTTTTTTAAATGTCTGTACTGGGTTTGTGTGGCCAGGTTTTGGTAGCAGGGGGTTACAGGGGCAGGTTCTGTGGGAAGCTGCCAGAAGCTTCCCCTAGTCCAACAGTGTCAATCCCAGATGGCTCCAAGATGGATCTGCTGCTGGTCAGGGCCAAGCTCATCAGCCAGCGGCAGCACCTCTGGGATAACAGAGTTAAAAGAAGGAGGGAAAGTTGTCGCATAAGATGACTGCAGCCAAGGAAGATAGGAGTAAGGATCGGTGTGAGAGAAACAGCCCTGCAGACACCGAGATCAGCGTAGAAGGAAGGGCAGGAGGTGCTCCAGGTGCTGGAGCAGATTCCCCTGCAGCCCCTGGTGGAGCCCATGGAGAGGCAGCTGTGCCCCTGCAGCCCATGGAGCCGAGTGATACCTGTAGGAGACTGTGACTCAGTGGGAAACCTGTGCTGGAGCCAGGTCCGTGGCTCCATGGACAGAGGAGCTCACACTGGAACGGGTTTGCTGGCAGGACTTGTGGCACCATGGGATGGTCAGTAGCCTTTCAGAAGAATTCATTGAACTTGTCTCTTTACAAGGGAACAAATTCATTTCATTAATAACTATAAATCTTTTGAAACCCACTGTTTGATTGACCAAAAGTGCAAGCTCCACAAGAGATAAAATCCATACACAGAGTGAAAATATCCAAACACCTAAATTTTATTGCTATATTATCCTAGAGGTCTAGTGTAGGCTAAGTGGGAATTGCAAAGCTGCTATCAGCTTAAGCTGTGTATACAGATGTTTCTTAAAACTAATTTACCCCTATTTTGCTTTATTTGCAACATCGGGTGGTTTCCAGCATCATCAAAATTCTATAATTAAATAGCTAAAGCTCTTGTATGCTTGTAGCTAAGTATGTTGGTATTTGTGTACAGTTTGTTTCAGTTTCAGACTTACATCTGCATCTGGATTTGACTGTTTTTCACACTCAGGGAAACACTGAATATATATTTTTAATATTGAGAACTTAACAAACAATGCTGTAGATCCCTGCCTTGGAGCAATGAGTCATGAGAAGTGGCTCGAGGACTGAAATGATTACTTTGAAAAGTGCATTTTTAACTACAGGAGGAAATAACTTTCATTATCATCATATTGGCAAAGTACTTGAAGGTAATAGCTCCATCAGGCAATTTTTTCCCTAGTCCTTAAGTCAGAAAATAAAATTTTAAAAAAAGCCATCTTTTTTCCAAAACACTGTTCACAGTGGCAGAAAGTTAGATGGAAAGGCAAGATACAGACACTGTCAAAATAAAATATGTTGAAGAAATAACAGGTGCATAAAAGAGTAGGAAAGAAAAATTCCCTCAGGATAAATTAATTTTATATAGTGCTTGTTTAAAGAGCTGTTAGGACCAGAAACCATAAGAATTTTAATTAAATTATTTTAATTCATAAAATTTAAAAAGTATAGTTTGAAAAAAATGTATATGAAGCTTATACACTTATAATTCTGGATAATAAACTATGCCTGTAATCAGGCATCTTTTCCATCAAGAAAGAAATCACTGTTCTATTTGCTATGAGACTTGAAATACACAAACAAGGACTAGCCCTGGGTTGTGTCCTCCTCTGCAGTCTTCCATTTCATCCAACTGGATGAATTTCTTTATTCAGGCACTCCAGCAAGCAGCAGAAGAGTCCAACGTGACTGTGTCTCTGGCTGTGCAATAACAACAGGACCTGTCTATCCAACAGCAAAAATCCAACATATCTTGTTTTCAGGATATCCAACATAACCTTTGTCTCTGTGTAAGGAGTATGTGCAAGGTGCATTTTAAGGTTGTAAATAGAAACCCAGAAAATTCACATATCTGACAGACAAAAATCAATCTCCAGTGCCATATTTTTCATACACATCTTTACAATATTTGGAGCTAGACTGAGTGACAGGAGATGTTTTGAATCAGGTACCTTACATGTGTATCTGTAATCCAACTTGGCTGAGTTGAAATATAAGCTTTTTTTATCCTGTCAGCATAAGTACAAGCCAGCACAAAGCATCCTCACTCGGAGTAGACCAGCAGCCCCGCAATAAACAGTACCTCTCCTTATTTTCATGCCTAATTTTATAGAAGTCCTAAGCCCCTGCTTGCAGGCAGCCTTCTCAAAGAAGCTGGAACAGGAGCTGCTTGTAACAGAATAGGCCAAATTCTCTATATCAATTATAGCTTCATCACTCCATTGAGCAGCCACCATCTGCCAAAATCTGGCTAGAGTTGGGGTGGTCCCCAGGCAGGGTTTGCCAAAGTAGTGACAAAATGCTGAAACAGGCTTCTTTCAGCTTCTGGTTGAAAAAATCACTGCTTAATGAAAACTTCAAAACACTTGAATTCCTCTGACCTTTCAATATAGGCAAGGATGTAGCCATGGGGAAGTTTCACAGAATGTTGGTTGTTGGTCTTACTGGCTGATAAGTACAAAATAGCTCAATGCTGTGCACAATCTCTTTTAAACTGTTTGATCTAAGAAAAAAAAATAAAATAAAATAAACTGTACATTTCCAAAACTATTTCATCCCCATTTTCCTTTCAAGTAGCCTAAAAGAAAATGTGCTTAGGCTGCCTACAGTACACTGTCCATTGCAAGAAACAGTCCCATACTCGTCATGCGCTCTCCTGGGTGTCCCAAGTCCCTGATGGATCAGCATGGCTCAGTAGAAAGAGCACCAGGCCATGTCCCTGCTGTAGGCAGGCACCATGCCAGGACACTGTGGCTGCCTTGGGGGTTCCCTCCTTCCTCATTATGGGCTCATCCCTGTGCATTGCACACAACATTGTACCTGTTAAAGTGTGAATATATGGCATAATGTAAATACAGTCTGGAGAACACTAAGGGCAATAAGTCTAAATTGTCCCTGGTTTGTTTCTGTTCCTCTCAGGCACACCTACTTCCTTGTTCCTGACATTTTTCTGTTCACTTTAACAGGTATAGTTTAGGTTTGAGGTAGTTACATTTTAATCTCCAAAATCTTTCCCTGATTTTAATTGCTGTAGAAAGAAAACTTTAATATGGATTAATATTTAATATTTGTTTATATGCATGCTATTCTCCATAGAAACCTGTTCCTTATATGCTGTTCACACAAAGCAAGGAAATATTTCTAAATTTTCCAGAATATTTCATTTTCATGACATTTTTATTAATTACAGTGATTTCATGAACCAGACCCATTTACAGCCTCTGCAGACTTCCCACACAAGCAGAAGGTTTTAAAGTCTTTGATTTGCAGTGTGGTTACGAGTGAAATTAATCAATACTTACTAATAAAATTTACAGCAGGAGAAATAAAATTATTGAAGTGTGTTTCAGCTTCAGCAGACCTAATTGCTTTCTCTGTCTCTCAGTACTCCAGCTCAGGTGGTATCTGGGGGAGGGATGAGGTTAAGATTTTCTGTGAGTATCAAAGCCAGCAGTCATAGTTCTGTGTGTGTTATTTATTGAGCATAGGGACTGTAGCTGCCTGACTCCTGCAAATTCTATGGGCAGAACAGCAGGGTGACAGTCTCCCTCTGAGGCTGTTGAACAGAACTTGCTGAGTAAGACAAAGCAGACCCTTATAAAAGGAAGACTGACATGTTCAGGTTCCTACATTTAAGCAGATGTTTTGTGTACTGGGTTCTCTTCTCCATCACTTTTAACCCCCTCATGTGAGAAAAAGAAAACATATTTTGCAAAGATATGGTTAACTATACAAAGGGCAAATAGTAAGGCTACAAAAACATGACTATGAGAGCGTTGTTTTGTGACTTTCTGTAGCCAGCACAGATTCCTCTGGTTTGACTGGTTCCTGATCACAGCATTTTGGCCTGTTTTCTTGCCTTGTTTTTAAAACTGATAAACTGCTTTAACCTTGCCAAACACACATCCTGTTGATCACCAGGCTGTCACTCGGCTGCTCTTTTTCATTCTCCTCACAAAATTAAACATTGGTTTTGTTTTTTCGCCTCGGGGAACTTGTACTTTCACATTTTCCCAAAGGGAGCGACGTGAGAGTGGTGTAATCTCCTGCCTTGACCTTCTGGGCACCCCTGGCTTGCTCTAGAAGTTTCCATGCTGTTTCAGTCCATGTTTTTTGTCTGCCAGGCTGCCTATTCCTAGTGCCATGCTGGGCAGCTGCAGATGATCTTTATGTCTTGGGCAATGTGCTTTCCAGTTTGGTTCTTTCAGGACAGCTGCTGTTCTTCCCTCCAGCTGTTACTGTGCTGGCCATGTTTGAGTGCATGAGATAAGAGAAATCAATACCTAGAAGAATCAAGAGAGCCTTGCTGGTTGTTTTTCATCTAGAGGATTCAATTATTTTCATTGTTTAAAACATCCTAGAAAATAAAGTTGGCTGACAATAATGTATAGTCAAATAAATTTTACCTTTAAAAGCTACTGGTTATTTTTTGTAAATCCGTAAATTTGTTTACTATATAGGTTAGATTTTTTTTTTAACAAAAAGTCTCTTCTTTTTCTTTTTCTTTTTCTTTTTTTTATTTTTTTTTTTAATTATCGTATAATGATTCTTTTACCTGTTCACCTGTTCACTCAAACTGCCTCTTGACTTCCCTGCTGTCTTGAGAGGCTACCTCGGACACAGGCGAGACAGAGATAAAGGAATAAAGTAGGGATTTACTAAAAGGCCTTCAGAGGATACACCCTGGGCACTACAAGAGCCCGGCCATGGCTCCACCCAAGATGGACCCAAGATGGACTCCAAGTCACGAGTTTTCACATTTTTATAAGTTTTGATCCATTTACCTATTGGGGTTAATTGTCCAATTACAGCTTCAGGTTAGGCAGTCGCATCCTCCCAGTTTGCTCTCCTCAATTCTCTCCTTTTTACACTTTCTGGGCCTGAAGCTGCAGTGGTGTCCTTGGTCCTTGGCTGGAAAAGGATTGTTGTGTCTGACTAAGCAGTGAGGAGAACTTGCTAACACTTTACATGAAGTTCAGAGTTACACACTAATGCAGAACAGAATCTGGAAAATATGAAAGTTAAAAAATAAGGCATTAAGTTTTATTCCCAATGAGCAAATGCATGGAAGAAGAAATAGATCTTGTGCTGGACTACAGTTAAGCTTTAGTGAGAAAAACCTCCCCACAGGACAAAGCACTGCTATGTTTCACTTTTGGGCTTCTACATTTTTCCTACAGAAATAAACTGTAGAGATGGTCTTACACCACTTTACACTAAACATGGAATTCTTTCTCTTTCTTCAAGCACCTTCCCAAGAGGTGGGAGTACAGAGATGACCCCAGTGTGGAAAATTTATGTTCATAAGAGAAAGTTCATGCATGGTTGGGTTTTCTGCAGAACACACTCTCTGAGTATACATGAAATATATTTCAAAATCTGAAAAATTAATTGCACTTTTTTCTACCTCTGTCTTCCAGAAAAATGGAATAATGGCTCCAATAAAATGTTTGTGGCAGAAGCTGTCATTGCTAATTTCTTTTGGATTGCTATCTTTAACTTTTCCCACCATATACTGTCTGCCCACAAGGCTTCTACTCATGGGTTTATAATCCATGAGGCGTTGGAAGTAAAAGTCATGTTTTTCCTTTCGTGACTTTGCTAGAAAATGGTAAATTGAAGTCTTGACTATGTCTGGACATGTGTTTTCTACTTTCATTTCATCTGCTCAGTGGTCTGCCAATATTTCATAGCTTTTCCTATACCCTACATTCATTATGATATTACACAACTTTTACAGTTCATCATGTCTGGTTTTGTAATTAAAATACTATACTTTTAGTACTTATAAACTGGGTTTTCTGCTTACTTATGTCTTTGGACAATCCACCTAGAAGATTAATTTCCTCTGTGCCAATTTCCAGGAAAATATCATTTTTATAGCTTGAGAAAATAAAACATCCAAATTTCTTTATTTACAGCTCTATTCCAAGACCACTTTCAAATGCAATAGAACAGGTTTGAAAAGTGAGGCTGATCAGAATAGTGTAGACATATGGGTTTTTTCCCAAGCACGTTAAATTTTATTTGATTTAATCTTATTATCTTTTGAGAATTTCTAACATTGATTATGAAAATATTTATGCTCCCTACAAGTGTGTCCATCCAAATTAAAGGAATTTATCCAATGACTTCAACAGTCTTTGACTTGTAAGCAGATTTATTCAGGTGAGATAATTGATTCCTGGGTGAGGGAGTTCAAGGTGGGTGACTTTAAAACCATATTATAAAATAGTAATTTAACGGTAATATTTAAAATGAAACCATGATGTGAAAAATGAAATAGTTTGTTTACCTATTCACTGCACATTTAACAAATTGCTTTTGTATAATTGTAAAAAGTCAGGAAATAAAATCACTTAAATTAAGTCCAGGGATAATGAACTTCCAAACTTGAATGAGCATGGTATTTTCCTCATGCTTGAATCTGTATTACAATCTTATTTGCCTAATAATAAGATCTATTCTATGAAGTTTTCTGAAGTCACAGTGGAGCCACAGAGGTGAAAAAAGGGTCAAATATAAACCTCAAGCCTTTCAATTAAAAGCTAACCTGAAATAAACTGTGCTTTTATACCAAAGAAAGATGCTTGTCCACAGTGTTTCCTTCAATTATTTGTGTTGGAAAAGAGACCTGTGATACACTTCAAAAAGAGACCTGTGATGCTTCTTTTGACAAAATGCATACAGGGAAGGTATCTACACCTAAGCTAAGTGCACAGATCCCCTTTGTGGACAGTGGGCAGAACTGGCAATTGCAGAGTGCATCTCACCTCACTTACATTAAAGGAATATTATGAGATCAGATACATGCCAGAAAATTCCATTTCTATCCACTGTCGGCAGAAAAGATGTAGCCCCCAGTTCAAGTGTTTGTATTGTACGTAAGGGGAGTCCATTTGAATCTTCATATTTCACTTCCATTAAAAAATTAATATCAGAACCCTTTATCTCAATGTACCAGGAAACTTAAACATTGTTTTATGGACCACCTTATTTGGCATGTTTCATTTATGCCTTTGCCTCAAAAATTTCTTTTTAAGTCTCCTTCTGTTATTGCTGAAGTTTAGCTGCAAAAGTAACACAAATTCCTAGAAAAAAATTTGGAAAAGGGTTATGAGAAAATATATTATAAATTGCATTTTTTTATTGTTATGAATTGGTCTTCTAAAATATTTACACAAAAATTGGCAATTTGCAAAATAATAAAAAAGGGAACATCTTAACAGAAAACTACTAAATATTCTCTGTATGAATGGAAGAAACCATATAAAAATATTTTAAAATATCAGGATGTATTGACTTCATCATAATTTGCGGAATGATCAGTCCCCTTTCTCACTATACAGTTACTCCCTCTTTGACATGTGCAGCAGCACAATACTATGTTTTTCAGGCTCTTCTAAAGGTTGATTGGCTTTTCAAGCTATGTACATGCATTGATCCCAGCTCTGAAACATGCCTAGTGAAAACAAAATCCTGGTCAAAACATTTGTCTTGATGAGTCAATTATTGACTGTGAGGGAAATTGTTTTTAAACTCTGTTTCTAAGAAAGGTACCTTGAATGCAAGCAGACTTCAGAAGAAGAGTGAAAGTTTACTACCTGAAAGGTTCTTTGAATTATGAACAGTTATATCAACTGTGTAGGTTTGTTCCAAAGCTCCACCTACTCGACCACATTTTGAAAATCACTTTCTGGATTGCTTCAAGGATGAACTAAGCTTGTCCACTGCTGTTATTGCTGGCAGATTTGTGCCTTGCTATTGTGCTCGGAGAGGAATGAGTGCTGAAAGAGCATGTCCATTCCTCAACAGTGAGCACTCCTGAACTAGAGTCATATACAGAGAAATCCAGTGCCCAACAAGCTTCAGACCCAGTCCAATGCAAATAAAAGTGGGTGTTATTTCTGAATGTCTGTATGTACCTGAATTCTACATTGTCTCATGAAAGATACTTCCAGAAATATGGTCAAAGCCTTTAACATGCTGAATTCCTGACATAGCTTGAGAACAGCTTGCATTCCAGACTTTTTTTTTTCCCCAAATGAGACAAAGGTATTTTTCTTCAGCTTGTTTGTTTGACACTGACTTCAAAGAACTAATAATGAAACACTTGGTGTGGAGAAGTCTGATTGGTAGAGTAATGGAAATAAAATTGCTGGGTTTTTTGGTGCTCGTTTCCAGAGGAGAGATTTTTAGAACTTTGGAGATTTCTGTGTAATGGTATTGCTACTGTAGCACAACATAAATGACCTATTTTCAATAAACAGTATGTTCACTCAGCTGGACTTCTCTGCTATATGTGTCATGCAACTTTAATAAAAGATATTGTCATTTCTCTGCTATGGTCTATTGTGGTTATAAATTTGAATACGCAAACCACCATTTAACATGCATTTTGAAGCCATCAGGAGGAAAAGTTCACAACACCATATGTTTTTCCAAAGTGCTCATTATAAACATCAGGCACTCAAGAGAAGCCCAAGCGTGAGTTCCTGAGGTATTACTGATATGGGTGGGAAACTTCCTGTTCTCACCAAAGCCACAGCAGCATTTGTACATGTGAGTCAAAGGACATTCTGTGTCCTAACCAGAAAAGTCAACTCCACTCAAATCTACCACTGAAAACAGAAGAAAATACTAATTTTTATTACATATTTTATTTTCTTTTGATTCTACCCTCACAGAATCTTTACCTTGCCTTGTTTCTTATCTTTTTGTCCAAATTACCAAGAAGTCACTTATACTTTTAAAACATACATTTTGTATACATATCTTATTTATAATTCTACATTTGTACTTTATTACATATTTTATTTTGTGTTGTGAAATAAAAAAAATGTTTAAGTTAACGCCTCCACCTTAAGCCCCAGCCACGTGCCATGCACTGACTTGATGTCAGTATTCTGACGTTTTCTCTGCTACTCCAAAGCTTGAAGCTTTCCTTCCTAATAATTTTAGAACCAAAGACAAAGCTCCTACACTTATTAAAGAATAAAGAGTCCAATTCTAGCATTTATTCGTGTCACATCCAGACAATTATGAACTTCAAAAAACAGAGAAACCAGTGCATAGCAGTTGAGCAACATAAATGCAGGACAACACATCTGAAATTTTATCTGCAGGTCTCAGTTTCACAACCCTTTTGAATGCAATGATGTTGCACAAGTATAATGCAAGGCAGAATGTAGTCTTCTGCAACCAGTAGTCAAGAGCCAAGAAATGACTTCAAGTGTGTGTATAATGACAGCTTTTTGCTGGCCTCCAGGATATCAAAGACACTGTGCAAAGAGCCTCATAATTGTTTCATTATATTACTTTTAAGGGTGGGATTCAGTGCAATTGTTTTAGGAAACTTTATCCGACCACAGTATCTAAAGAGATCTTTAATGCAATACTTCTGATTATGAAATTATTCTAGGAATTCAGGAAGTAAATTCATGACATCCTTCTCCACAGTAAAGGAGAAAGTAGATAAAATCAGTTCAACTCCCTAGAAATCGGTGTTACAGCAGCCAAAAGTTAGGCCCAGTATGTTATAATGCCTAGAAAGGACACACAAAATTTCCACTTTTCCACATTAAGGATGAATCATTTGTCTTTAGCAGAAATACTAAATAGAATAGGGAAGGTGTATGCCAGAGGTAAGGGAGAGGAGAACTTGAATAATTTTGTATTGTTGAAAAGCCTAGTTTAATATAAAATGAAAAAAAAATTACTTCAACAATCTGCAAATGAATGAGCCATAGATGAGGAAAAGCCATACTTTTTGTATTAAATCAGTCCATTCATTTAACAGTTGGATGTGTTGATAGCTGAATTGCCATCTGCCATAAAAGCAGATGTTTTTCATTTGTGTTTTAATGAATCTTATTTTTCTAATCAACTTTGTACAGAGTAAAAATCTGCTTTTAAGAAGCACTGTATTTTCCATATACTGGACAACTTTGGCCTGTCAAAATTGCAAACTATCTTATGAAATTAAAGTGTTTATGTGACTGTGCTTCCTTTTATGTTCTGAAATGCATCCTTGCTCAAGCAATGATTCTATTCCATCCCTTTCCAAATGAAGTAGTGACACTTGAAGCTTTCCTAGAGCAAGGCTGTGGCAATGCATCTGCAATTTGAGTAAGACCATGCAGATACTGAAATAATTACCTCCCACTATTATCCATCGGCTCTCAAGTAATTACCTGCTTCCATTAACATTTTATTTGATTCACTAATTACCTTCAGAAATGCTGGTAGGATGTCCACTACCTGAAAAGATTACATTCAAATTAACCAACAAAGTTTTTTTTAAGCTGTCAGCATGAAAATAGAAGTCAAAGTGGTGTATAAGAATTGTCAAGTAGTAAAGTGCAAGTCCTTTAATTCCCATTGGCCAAAGTCACAGAAAGTTTCATGCAATGAGCCCTTGCAGCCCAGAAAGCCAATGATGTCCTGGACTGCACCCAAAGCAGCGTGGGCAGCAAGGCAGAGGAGTTGAGTCTCTCCCTCTATTCTGCGCTCATGAGATCCCATCTGCAGTGCTCTATCCAGCTCTGGGTTCCCCAGCACAGGAAGGACATGGACCTGTTGGATCCAGTCCAAAGGAGGTCACCAAGCTGATCAGAGGGCTGGAGCATCTCTCCTCTGCAGACTGGCTGAGAGAGTTGGGGTGGTTCAAACTGGAGAAGGCTCAAGGGAGACCTTGTAGCATCTTCCAGTACCCAAAGGGCTACAAGAGAGATGGAAAGGGACTTTTTACCAGAACATGGAATGGTAGCACAATGGGTGACAGCTTTAAACTGAATGAGGGCAGGTTTAGATCAGATATTAGGAAAAAACTCTTTAGTGGAAGGGTGATGAGTCACTGGAATGAGTCGCCCACAGAAGTGGTGGATGTTGCATCCCTGGAAGTGTTTAAGGCTATCCTGGATGGGGCCCTGAACAAGCTGATCTAGTGGAAGGTGCCCCTGCATGTGGCAAGGGAGTTGATCTTTAAGGTCACTTCCAACCCAAACCATTCTATAATTTACAAGCAGGAAAAAAACAAGAGAATGACACCTCTCTCACATCCACTCTGACCCTACAGCCAGTTTATTGTGGAAGAATATTTACAGCATTTAGGTCTAGTTTATCACACAAAAGGTTATATGAACACACTGGAACAGAGTTTATTAAAGGATTGACCTCTGAAGTGTACATAGCTACTGTCTTATTATACACTATATGTACTATACAATAGAGTATAATACTGCTGGTTTAATTCTTAATACAAAGAATCTAACTCTGTTATCTTGTGAATGGAACCTCCTAGTGCTTGTCCTCAGTCATATATTTATACATAGATAACAATACTTGAGTAAAATGCCAGGCCACCTGTTAGATGCCCATACATGGTTATTTTGCAAAACATTCTCTGTGACCCTTCCAGAGCCTCCTTTAATGAAGTGTTGACCATTGAGACCCCACAAAAGAGCTGTGTAAATTTTCACTGCAAAATAAAAAGTTTATTTGGAGTAAGTAAATTTACCAGCAAAAGTAGTTTGAGTTTGGTGATAAAGTGTTGTCCATATTGTCACAAACCTACAAAGAAGCAACACAACTATCTAAAGGATCAGAAAATTCATTACAATATTCTTGAAAGAACTTTTATTTTTCCCTCCAGACTGCCACAAATGGACTTAAAGCTAAGAAAAATAAATTGAGACAGTAACAATTCTGCTAATAACTTGTCCCATTGGCCCTTTTTTAGCACCAGTGACCCTTTCACATCTGACGTTAGCCATCTGAAACATAGGCATCCAGGCTGTATTTTATTCAGTGAAGAGGAACATCTCCATTGTGAGAGTCACCCTGGACAATCCTGCTCCCTGATATTGCTACACTCCTTCATGCTGTTGGCCAGCTTACTCTCTGGAAGTGTCCTACTTAGGCAGCAATCCCATATTGCAATCTTTATGCAGCAAAACAATATATAGGTAACATCATTTAGTCCAGCAAAACAAAGTTCTCGTGTCCTGGTCCTTGCCTGTTCTCCAGGCATGAGCTCAGGTAATCCTGTTAAAAAGTATTGTCTTCTGGTTTATATGGTAGCATGGATGTCAATATAGTAAACCTACAAAGATCTATTGGGTGATTGCACTGAACAATAGCCTTTCACTTAAAAGGACTATTAAACATGGTGTAGGCAGTAGTTTACATGTTTTAATATTTTACATGTTAGTCTAGCAGTTTTATCTTATTGGCAGTTTCTTCTAACATACGAAGTTAGTTTTCTAGCTACCCCATCTCTCTCATAATTTAGAAAACTCAAGTAGCTTTCGTTATGCAAACAAGGCAAGATGTTCAGAATTGTCCCTTCCAGTCACAAAAATCTGTGAAAGACCATCTTGCATCTGCTCAAGGACACCTTGTCCTCCCTCCACCACTCCCAAATTTATGTTCCACGAGATCTCACGCAGGCTATAAAAAACAGATATTTTTTATGCTGTCTGTGGGAAATAGACATTCACATTATTTCAGTTGCCTCACCTGCAGTGTGGCCCGTGGGGCACCTATGAACCTGCTCTGAGCTACCAAACCAAAAAGGAAATGTGACAGCCCCCTTACTACCCTTCTATCTAGTTTTCAGCATATCCTCCTTCCTAAGATTTTGCTTTCTGTTATACTTAAAATAAAAAAACATAGCAAAATATTACCCCTTAGTATGTACGTACATGCAGATGACAAAAATCAGCTTGCCATTCTGAGCTGCACAGCAAAAGGGGGGATTTTGAATTTGAAAACTGTGATATCAAATCAGCAGATGAGGCTGATTTACCCTTCTGTCGATGTAAAGGAGCTAACACAAGAAAAAAAAAAGTAGAAAGTAGAGTTTGGAGCAATCCAATTAGCTTGACTAAGATTTGGTTCCCATTGTGAAGCACTTGCTGCTATTTAAGCAAAACACTGCACCAAACCTAAATGAGAAAAAACAAGGACAGAAAAGATTCCCTTCACGAAATTGTCCTGGGTATTTTTAGTATTCAGTACATGCATAAATCTCACTAATATGTATCAGTCAAGCAATATTCTAGGATCTCATTTTCTATTTTCTGATAGAAATCTTGTGTCTTTTAATATAAATAGATTCTGTTTGTTCATTTCATTTGTCTCAGGTTTGCCTAGACTTTGCTATATTTAACAGTCCAAAGTGAAATGAATCATTACTTACAAATAATATTTTATCATTGATTGTACAGATTAATAATACTGGAAACAACTTTCTGCAAAAGCAAGTGGATATTAGCTGTAGAGAGCACTGGCTGGATTGTTTGCTGTGACCTACTAATTTTGGTGTAAATCAATAAATAGCCAGGGCACTAAGATCCAAGCTGATGGAAGATTTAAAAAAAAACTAAAGCAAAGCTTCAATGGAAATTTAGGGGTATCAGTCTTCATATATGGCTCTTATAACGCACATCTGTCCACTTAGTCATGGGAAAAACAGTTAGTGCTCACTTCTTACCAGATAGATTTCTTGCTTCTGGTTCTTAAGAGAGCAGTGAGTATCCCAGGAAACTTGGCCATGCCTGTTCCAATTTCATGTATAAGTCCAGTGATGCATTAAGTACATCACAAAACTCCCTGGAAATGAAGATAATGACTCAAAAATATGGGCAGTTTTTGTCCTTTGTATTAAAAGAAAGAAAAAAGAGGACCAGAATCCACCACAGTTCACTCTGTCCAGGAAGTAGATAACTCTTGGGTATCAGCAGTAGATAACTCTTGGGCAGGAGGTCTGCAGAAAAAAAAGAGAAAAATTATTGTAATTTCTATGACCTGTGATATCATTTTAATGCATAGAATTCAGAGAACCAGGATTTCAGATAAAATGTTGTGAAAGACCTGATTTTATTTCCAGTTAGGTTCATTGTGCTTTATTTATTTATTTATTTATTTATATACTTAGAAAAGAAGAAAACATGAATTTAAATTTCAGCCTTGTTTCAGCCTTTGTCACACATGTGCTGAGGATCAAAACCATTGTTCTCAGTTGTATAAATCACTTAATGAATACATATTCAAATGGTGTGAAAGCAACACAATTCTTTTGTGCAATGCTGGCTGTTGCCCTGTTAACTGCTGGATCCTGTCTATCACAGAGGTAACTGAGAGCCTCACAAGTAAATAAACTAACAGTAATGACTCCATGGAACCTCTGATAGTTTTAAGAGTGGGAGGTTGTACTGGTTGCTGTTTCCTAATTATGGAAGATGTCTGGATGATTAAGAGCAATTGAGGAAAAGTAACATTTATTCTGTGTTAACTACTTAGAGAATTCAGTCTAGATTCAATCAAAGGATAGCAGCATCCACCATGCTGACAGCCCCTGACACAATGTGGGTTAATTCCATCTCCTTTTTCATCGTTTTCCCAAGTGCATGGTCAATTTAAATTAAAATGTTCAGCAGAATAAGCTTGACTTGATATTTATCTGTAAATATTGCAGATGTCACACAAGAGATACAGTGGCACTGGTGAGGATGACAGTGACAGACTGCTTTGGGACAGTCATGTAAAATACCTGTCCCACTGGAGGAATGATAGTCAGAATTTTCTCAAATTCATTAAGTTGTTTCAGGCAAAATCCAGAGGGCACATTGTTTTGTAATTTAGCTAATACTTATTTCTTTTATTTCTGCAATAAATGCAATAAATATATGCTTATTGATTTGCACTACTGACCAAGCATTGCCTGTGAGAAGCCTGAAAATTCATGTTAATTTATTATGGTTGTTTCACAATATGAAGAAAGCTCTGTTCCACTGAGCCTTGCAAAGAAAAACAAACATTCTTCTCAATGACCCTAAACTACAGGTGAGAGATTTTTCTGATTAATTTAATGAGGTATCTAAAATTACGAAAGGTAATTGTGATATGTCATAATCTGACTTTTAAAAAGCAAAACAAATAAATTAATTGCGCCAGAAGTTAAAAAAGTAAATTTTTTGAAGCAGTAGAATGCAATCTGTTTGATCTTCAGAATGTGGCAAAAGTGCCTTTTGTTGGTCATGTCAGGTACAGTGTCATGGTAAAACCCCTGCTGAAAACAGCCACACACTCGGTCTCCCCCACTGGGATGGGGGAGACAATCAGAAGGGTAAAGAAAAAAATCAGAAATGTAGCCCAGTCTCTTGGGTTGGGATTCAGACAGCTTAATAGGGAAAGCAAAGGCCATGCACACAAACAAAGAAAACAAGGAACTCTCTCACAGCTTTCCATGAGCAGGCAGAAGTTCAACCATCCCCAGGAGAGCAGGGCTCCATCATGTGCCATGGTGACTTGGAATGACAAACACCATGACTGAACATCCCCCCTTCCCACATTCTACCCCCAGTTCTGCATGCTGAGCGTGGCACCACGTGGTCTGGGATATCCCTGGGGTCAGCTGGGGCCAGCTGTTCCAGCTGTGCCCCCTCCCAAATCCTTGTGCACTCCCAGCCTTCTCGCTGACAGAGAAGGCCTGGCTGCTGTGTGAGCGCTGCTCAGCAGCAGAAACTAAAACATCTCTGTAGTATCAACACTAAAACACAGCCCCATAACAAGTGCTATGAAGACAATTAACTTTACCCCAGCAAAACTATCACAAACAGCAACTTATTCTTAGCTATGTCATAGGAAATTTCAATCACTTGTGCAGTAGAAACAGTACATGAAAGAAAAAGAAGCACTATGGATAATAATACTTTGTTAAGGTAAAACACATTTATTTTTTTTGTATGGTTAACAATATAGTACCACTTAAAGGACCATATCAATTGAATAATGCTTAGTTAGAAGAAATAGTTATTAGTATTCTATTTGTATGAAAAGCTAATCCCTCAAAGAGACTTTTAAAGCTACTTTTTAAACTAACAATTAATTCTGTTTAAATATAATTTTGAGTTCAAGGGGCTTTACTCAACTTTCTTCCCAATTTCTACATCAAAGTAGTAGAAAGAGGAACACGCATTCTACTTTCATAAAAATCACTTTGTATCAACTAATATATGGAAAATTTAGTAGACCTTCAAGACAATTAATCAGAAAATTTATTTTTTATCCAAATTGAATAAAATTATCCTATTGGGAATGACTTTTTTTGTGATTCTGGCAAGAATTATTCCTGCTTGAATTGAGACATTCAGTCAATGTGAATAAGGTGGAAGCAAGCTGACTAAAGTTTCAGGGACTATGACCAATGGAAACAGGCATCTGCCTGTACATCCTGTGTCTCAGGTGCATTTCTGTATTACCATCAAACAGAATAAGAATGACTGAATGACACTTGAAAAATTATGAGTATTGAATCAAATTTAAAAACTAACTTCATGGTCAAATATGGAGATTATATATATATATATATATATATATATAGAGAGAGAGAGAGAGAGAGAGAGAGAGAGAGAGAGAGAGAGGGAGAGCTAGAAACTGTTCTACTGATCAGTGAGAACATCATGTATTTCAGCCCAGTCACATTTCACCTCTGACATGGTTTAAGCCCAGATGGAAATTAGCCACCACGCAGCCACTCACTCAATTCCCACTCTCACCCCCCACACCAGTGAAATGCAGAGAAGGACCAAAGAAACCTAATAGAAAAAATAGTTTCTACAGCAAAGGGATACTTGGATAAGATTTTTTGTAGTTCAAGGTAGACTAAGGAGCAGAGGATGTAGAATTTGAAGAACACACTTTGTTTGTTGCAGGAGACTGTGATTCAAGCAGGCATGAGAAAGAGGGTACCATGGGAAGGATTCACTCTTCTATATTTGTTTTGTCTTTTGTATCCAAGGAAAAGACACATTCTAATCTACCAGAAATTAATTAGACCAGTCACTGTTCTTTCTTTAACTGAAGGTAATGCATCATTTTTTTTTAATAAATTGCAATTCCAGTAAGGATTTTTTTTATTGTAGAGTATGAACAGGAAATGACAGATAAAGACAAGGAAAGGCAACAGCAGTTGCATGAGTCCTGGATTCAAGCCTGAATGAGTTGGTAAGTTCATGCTCCTTCGCAGATCATTGAGTCTGATGACAAAATCTCTGTATAAAGCTTTATGACCTGCAAAATAAGTAGTCCAGACAATGAAGAAGCAGTCCTCTGTGTCAGGGATAGGAGGTGTACAGAATGGAGTATAAAGAGCAAGACTTTTGTGTTGTACCCAGTCATAGTGCCTGGTGAGACTCAAGTCACACTGACAATGTTGTGCAGAAGTAATGATTTCTTTAGGACTCCCACTCTCCACCTACAGCTATACAGGATGGAATCACAGAGAAAGGAACTATTATTTATATTTTTATTCCCATCTTTATCTGCCTAATTAGTTTGAAAATTAGAATTAATAACATTGTTTCTATATAAGACAAAAATCAATGCAGTTGCTGCAATATATTTACAATAGAAACTTCTTCCCAGTGAAATGGGAATAGATTCTTCTATTTCAGAAGGCAACTTCATTAAACAAAACATTTCAAATACCCAGGCTAAGAAAATAACTCCTGCAATGACCTCAGTGGACGCATTCCTGCTTAATTACTGAAGAAACTCTTCTAATCCTTTCTATATCTTTCAATAGCACCCAGTGCATTCTGGACTTCTACTGGAGTCTCTCAAATGACAGCCCACAGAGGATGCAGCAAGGAATATGAAAAATGTGGAACATAGCAAAAAAAAACCTCAGTAGCTTCCCTCAAAAAGACTTAGAATTTCTTGAGATTTACCCTTCCCTTGCAGTACTAAAGATTCTAGTAAGAAATTCCACCACATTACTGCCTTTTGTGACAGAGCTGCATAGGCATTAAGTAGGTGAGAAATATGTACTTTTATGAAAAACAAAGATGGACACAGACTTTTTGTTTTCTAATTCTTGTTTTCAAACGTCCTCTGAACTGGCTGATACCTTGAAACAGCATTTTGTGTATAAATCTGATCCTTCCGAGAAGAATATAAAGGAGATCTTATACCTGGGATTATAATTGCCATTTTGGAGATTCAGAATATATTTCTCATGGAGGTTAATCATGGGAAAAAATCTTAGCAGAAATGTTCCTTGTCCAGCTTAGGCAGTTATAAATATGACCCACAGTACATTGGTACAGATGTAAAAGCTATCAAATGATCTGGGAAAGTTTTCTTTTAAATGTGGCTTTGCAGATGTCGAATCATTTGGCATTTACAAATAGAATAAATATGGTGCCTATAGAATGCATTCTCGTTGGCCTTCTGTGACCTAGGTTAGCTTTTTCCCTTAATGAAAACATAAAGCAGTGATACAAAATTGCTTTCCTTTCCTCTGAAATTTAATAAAATAATGATAAAACCATTTGCTACTGTATTTAAAAAAGTAACATTTTAGGCCTCAAGCAGTGTAAGGTCACAGCTAAAAAATAGTTATGGACAGTGTCCCCACTTGCTTTTTCCTACAAGCTACAATTTGGAAAGCCTTTTAGAATACATGCCTTCATGGTTGAAGAAAAATATGAAACAAAAGGGTTTTTATATCATTAACACTCAGAAACATTGTTAAGTACATGTAAATTTGGGTTTTTGTCTATTGTACATTCCAAAAAAAGTCAATTTTATTTCATGATTATTATTGGACTGGGAGAAAAATCCAAGGTCAATACCAGCATGATTCAAGGATGACTTCTGAGTGTCATCTTCAAAGAGCTGATCCTTGATATTCATTCAATGCTATCAGGGATACAGCTGTGTGTGCATACAGGTCTGTGTGTTTATATCTGCAGCATGAAAGAAGCATGATTCATATGGAGGTTTTCAGTGGTGACTGGCAATAAATGACAAGAATTTATCTACACTGTCATGCAAGATTAGTTATTCTATAAAAACTGTTCTTAATGTCTCTACAACTTTTTACATAGGGTAAGGACCTCTTCCTCTGTTTAGCTTCATTCACTGTGGGAGGAAAAGAGAACAGTGATACTTTTAAGATCACATTGTACCTTCAAAGGAATTAACTCATGTCTGTAGATAAATAACATCATTGCAAGGCAATTTATACAAGTGCCTAATTTAGAAGTTCAACTGATGATTTTGGATAAACTTGTTTACTATCTTGTCAGAATCCAAGGGAACTAGTAACAATCCTATTTTTTAGAAAGATAAATGTATTTAATGAATTTTTTTTTCTTTGCTGCAAGGTAGACATGACTGTGTTTAAAGATCACAAATATATCAAGCTGAATAACTTAGAGCAACCTGAAAACCCAGGAGAAAGAGGAAATACTGCTGTGTAGATAAAATAGCTCCCATCCTTTCCTTTGGAAATATAGGTGATAAGTTCTGATAATTCCATCCTAGCTTTTCTCCACATAGACTTCTCCTGTTTATTATAGAATTGGATTGGTGGTAAGTAGGCCATATGGTACATGGTAGGAAATATGTTTTAAGACTCAAAGGGATATCAGGTGTTTGATTTTATTTCATAATTTTTTCCCATGACAGCTGCATTAAAAATAAAAACCCAAAAACAGAGTGGACAGAGTGACAGGACAAGAAATAATGATAGGGCTATAAGCAAGTAACTTTAGATTAGATATTAGGAAGAAATTCTTTCCTGTGAGGGTGATGAGACACTGGCACAGGTCTCCCCAAGAAGCTGTGGATGCTCCATCCCTGGAAGTGCTCAAGGCCAGGTTGGGTGGAGCTCTGAGCCGTCTGGTCTAGTGGAAAGTGTCCCTGCCCAAGGCAGGGGGCTTGAAACAAAATGATCTTTAAGTTCATTTCCAACCCAAGCAATTCTGTGATTCTGTTATCACAAGCAAAACAAACTAAAAACCACCACAAATTATTCTTTTGGCAATGTTAATAAAGAAGACCCTTAGGTCTTGTAAATCTGCATCATTTTGATAAGAACGATCTTTCTTAACAGTAGCTGGGTGTCTAGTTCATGATTGAAAAATCAATAGAATGTCACAAAAAAATCTGCAACACTATTTACTTTAAAAAAACAGAATAAAACATCATACCTCACTTGATGCTTTGGTTTTGATTTTTTGGGTTTTTTCCTTTTAGGAATACACAATTTTTGATCCATCTTACTGCTCATTTCTCCCCATGTTCTCTATTTCATAAGAAAAATTACAGATAATTTCTTATCAAAGTCTGTGCTTCACAGTAAAAACCAATAGATCAAAATCAAGAAAAAAAGAATAATATTCTGCAGTGTGAATAGAAATATGCATTCATATACCTATTATTAAAAGTAGATGGAAATAAATACGTGAGAAAATTCACCTATTCTTTATATTGAATCTATTTGGAATTTTCATAGCAAGTTCTGCAATGCCTAAGCATCAAAGTCCAGCAAAGGAAATTGTTATCATTTATTTGTTTTAAGGCCATTAAATGAACTGATTACTCACCTATATAATCATAATTTCTTCTCTTTGTGGTATGGCAGCTCTGTCTACAATTCTTTTTTATCCTCATTCACAACCTCTATTTAATTCTGTCTTGTCTGAACTCAAAAAACACTTTCTTTAGGTCATTGTTTATACCATTTTATACCATGTTATACCATTGTTATACCATGAGACTTATGTGCAGTTATAAAATAATACCAAAAAGCAATAATTGAGTGTTAAGATCAATATGAGAAACAGCTTTCCTTAAAATTCTGTCCTGAGGTGCTTTCCAAAAAGTGATAAAAGGATCATATTTTTATCACTTTTTTCAAATTCCCTCACCCTCCAAGATATATAAAAGTTGACTTGCACTCTGCTTCCCACCACAGTCATATCTAGCAGCTTTCCAAAGCATAACTCAGCAAGGGTTTCTCAGTGTAATGGCTTTTTTTGTGGTCAGTGACACTGAAACACATCCACAGAAGCATATCCACTTGAATTAAACTTGCACTGGTCAAAGTTGCTAAAACATTTTATTTGTAATAAAATAGTCCAGGCAATAGTGTGAAAGACAAAAGTTCAAGTCATCTTCACCTTGTTTTAAAGCAGAAATTTAAAATTTGATGTCTCACACTCTATGCAATAGCCCTGAATGGCAGCCTCTGGCTATTCCACAGTGAAGTTCAGGCTGGGAGGAGGTGGTGAGAAGAGAGGAAATTGTTTTCTTTTTCCACAGAATTGAAAGGTCTTGGATATTGCAATGTCATAAGGAAAAATCATCATCACTTCTCTGAATCTTAACAATATCAGTGTTAATCATGTGGGGAAGCTATGTGAACTCAGTCATAAAGACAAAAAATAATTTGCTGGAGGTATCTTGTCAGTGTCTTAATTTGACCAATGGATTGAATAGAGCAGAATTGCTGTGGAGGAAACATCGCATGTGAGGATCAGACATCTGTTCTTTGTAGTGCCCCAGTTTCCATTGGGTAATAACCCTCCATTTCCTGCATGTATTATAGGCACTTGCTATACAATAAAAGAATGTTAAGTACCATCCTGGGCTATGGAACACATTTATTCCAGCTGTGATAGGCTCGTTAGCTCTGCTTGCCTTTGCTTTCCATCCATTCCCTTGGCAATATCCCTTCCCCCATACTTGTCACTCTTTTGGCTCTCATCTCTGTCTTCCCTAATCTCTCTTCCCATTCTTTTCTGTGCCCACTTTTGTTGGCACTGATACCCTCAAGGAAATAATCTAGCTATTTTTAGACTTTGAAAATATATAAACAGAAACTTTTAAAAGCTTTTATTCAGCCATATTTAAGTAATTTTCAAAACACAGCAGAAAGCAAATTTCTGAAATTATGTTGGTCATGGCCTTTCTCCCTCCCAGACAGATTCCAAGTACCTATCCAATCACATATTAAGGTGGTAGAACTTAATGAATAAGCAGTTGTAAGGTTATTTTTAGATGGACAAGACTAAGTATTTTCAGAAAGAGAAGAGCTGATTTATGTTCAGAATGACAGAAATATTTAATCTGAATGCAAGGTTCCCACCACATAATGAGTAATTTTCATAGTTTAAGAATCATAGGGCAATTTTCATGCTGAAAAGTTTTGTATGATATTAGCTACTAACAGTTAATAGGTACGGATAAATCTTAAAGCCATATGTGAACACGTGTTCTCTTTAGTGACATAAGTTCAGCTTGCTGAGTTTAGCAGAACCATTTACACTGCAATATGTAAGATTAAATCAAGACTTATACAGCATGTCCATAAAAATAATTACAGTAAAGCAGTCTAAGAACAGTGTGACTGAACTGACTGTGCCATTAGGTGTGGGAGAATGCCTACAGAAATATGGCTCAAAGTGAATAAATTCAAAAGAAGGCAGAACATCACATTTCAATAAGGAATGCTGTGCATGACAGTGTTCAAAGGTGATATGAACTATTAATCTTGTGAAGAAAATAATGCAGGATAAAGGAGGATGGTATTCAATTGTTAGTAGCCACCAGAAATTAGTACAAAACATTTCTTCATTAAAATCTCCATTATAATATGACTGCAAGATGAGAAATCACTTTTGCTGAATTATTCTTTCTGATTAAAGAATTTCAGCTATCTGCACAGTGCACCTGTTACTTGTCAGGCCAGGGGTTATCCTGTAGAGACTGGGGAATGAGAGGCTGGAGAGCAGTGCCATGGAAAGGGATTTGGGGTCCTGGTCAGCAGAAAGCTGAACATGAGCCAGCAGTGCCCTGGCAGCCAGGAGGGCCAGCCCTGCCCTGGGGGCGTCAGGGACAGCATGGCCAGCTGGGCAAGGGAGGGGATTGTCCCTCTCTGCTCTGCTCTGCACTGGGGCAGCCTCACCTTGAATGCTGGGGGCAGCTCTGGGTGCTACAAGGTAAGAAGGGCATTAAACTACTGCAGTGTCCAAAGGAGAGTGACAAAGATGGTGAAGGGCCTTGAGGGGAAGCCGTGTGAGGAGTGACTGAGGTCACCTGGTCTGTTCAGCCTGGAGAGGAGGAGGCTGAGGTGAGTTACAGCTTCTTCATATGAGGAAGAGGATGGGCAGGCACTGATCTCTCCTGTGTGGTGACCAGTGACAGAACTCAAGGGAACAGCCTGAATTGTGTCAGGGAGGTTTAGGTTGGATATTAGAAAATGATTCTTCATTCAGAGGTTATTTGGGCACTGGAACAGGCTCCTCGGGGAAGTGGTCACAGCACCAGCCTGACAGAGCTGAATAAATGCTTGGACAATGCTCTCGGGCACATGGTGTGAATCTTGGGGATGGTGCTGTGCGGGAGCTAGAGTTGGAATCTGATGATCCTTGTAGGTCCCTTCCAAATCCCGATGTTCTATTATTCTATGATCCTTGTCCCTTGCAATTTGGGATATTCTAGGATTCTAGGATTTCTTGAGTGACTCGCATCTGCAGGGCAAGACATTTACAGATATGTGGAAAGAGCTTTTTTCAGAGTAGGCTCTTCTGCTCGAGCTGCCTCTTTGGCTGCAGAGATCCTGCAGGATCACCTATTTCTTTTGGCAGGCAATCTACTTTGACACTCAGTTAAATTAATCTTTTCCAGAATCACCTTGCAAAACTGCTGGAAGATATGCAAAGAGAAATTGTCTGAAAAATTCACATTTTGTTCCTCCATATAGGCTTTTAAATTCTGCTGCAAGATGCAAAGGGAACCATTACTATAAAATCTACCATCTTTCTCCAGGAGTGAGGATCCCATGTGATTCCTGTCTGAGAAAGTGACTCTGGAGGATGTCAGTCAGAACAACCTTAAAAGGCAAAAAACCTCTCCAGAGAGGAGCCATACATTTGTATATTTGGTAAAAATTAAAATTTTCTTCATATACATTATAAAGCCCTTTAAGCCATGGAAATCTCTGCAGAACATTCAGACAGAAGCTACAAAAGTTATAAATATAGTCCTTGAGAGACAAACTTCAGACAGGTGTTTAGGAAAAAGCATTTCTAGTTTCACTGACTTCTAGAGAAAAATCATTGCAAAGATAATTAGGAGGAAGAAGGACATACAGAAATATAATTTCTTAGAAGAATAATGTAATGAGTTAAGTGGTTCCTTCCCAATTAAACAACCTGGAAGACAAATTTCCAAGGAATGTTTGAAAAAATAATTCTCGTCTTCAAAATCAGAGGACTTTAACACCTCTAGTTCTTAACAAAGCCACTTTAACTTTCAGAGCCTGCAAAATTATCATGTACCCTAAGTGGAAAGGGAGCAGAAAGGAACTTGATACAAAAAACTTTCTGATCTCTTTGTGCTTAAGTTCTGCCAAGTATTCTCTCTGTGTCTCCAAGAAATAGGATGATTACCTCTCTGTCCAAATCAGATACAGACACTTAAAAGTCTTGTAAAGGAATGTATCCTTTTTAATTAATGTGTGAGTTGCTGGGTTTGTTGAAAATTAAAAATGGGATCTGTTCTTCCTTCTTGTGCACAGTGTAGTGCTTCTAGCTGTATTCCTACTGTAAATTCTTGACTGTCTAGGCTTTTGTTTTCAAGCTCTCAGCTGAAAAACTATATTCCAGATTTAAGCTCAGCCAATTCTGGGTTCCAAATTTTGGGACTTTGATCAAATCTATTGCTGCCAAAATTTCAGAAAACAATGATTTAGAACAAAAAGCAATCTGTGGAGCCAAAGTGACAAAAGGCATCAGGATTTTCCACAAAAACAACAACAAAAATTAATTCAGGATTCAGAAAAGAAACAAACCCCCACACTTTCAAGATCTCAGAATCAAGTTGGTGGTTCTAGAATTGCCAGAGAAAGGAAGATAAATTGTGGAGAATTTCTTATTTGTCCTCTCTGGCTCTCTAGCTCTGTGCTCTTTAGGTGTTTTTCTTCCCATTATAGTGGTGTCACTGCTGAGGATGATCTGATAATGCTGAGAATGGTATGATAATGGTCTGATAATCTCTTATAAATACTTCCTCATAGGAAATTTTCACTGAAGCCAAGAGAAATTCCACATTAAGGCTGTGAAATGTTCTTGGAATCAGCTGAAAAAGGTAGAAGAATAAGGCCAGGTTTCCACCCAAATGTGTAATACCTACTGAAACACATATCTGGAGAGTTCCTCCCATGTATGATGAGGACTAATTCCTAACCTGATGGATTCCTTGGTGTCTGAAAAACACAAGACTTTTTGTTTGATAAGTACAGGACAGCTCTGTGCTGAGAGGTAAGATCTGCTCTATCACTTGAAGTGTCTTAAGATGGAAAATCTCCTCCAAAGCCCTTTGAGCTGAAGATTATTCCAAAGAATCTTCTACTCTGTACATGGTTTGTAGTTGAAAAAGGCAGTTTATCTTTAGGGAACATATTCTACAAGGATCTTCTTTCTATTTGACTTTGATATCTTGCTGTGGGCTGGGCAAATCCCGAGTCTGCAGGCTTTTACAGCATTCCTGCTGAGACTGCTGGTGTCTGTGGTTCAGTCACCTTCCCTGGAAGTATTTCAAATGCAAACACATATGGCACTTGGGGACATAGTTTAGTAGTGGACTTGACAGTGTTATGTTAATGGTGGACTTGATGGATTTAGATGTCCTTCCTAATCCAAGTGATTCTCTGGTTCTGGGACAGGGAACAGCAGAGATGAAGGGGTTGGAAGGAAAGTTCCTGAGGATGCTCCTGCTCAGTCATTCTCTGACTGGTCTGGTACCACTACTCATGTTCCTTTATGTGGCCACAGTCTCCTGTGGGAAGACTAGCCATGTCTTGTGCAAATTACAGGGAAACAAGGTAGGATTCTGCACAGGAGCATGAGCATGCATGGATGAACAATTAGATTTGGTAAATTTTGTAAGAATTGTAAAACAAAGGTAGGAATTTTGAGATAATTTTCTTTTTAAAGAATAATTTGAGTCAGATCCAAGGACTGTTGGAATCTAAAAAATTACTCCCAAGAGTTGCAGGTCTTGCCTACAGAATACCTATTACTTACTGGAAATGCTCTGTGTGATTGCTTTCCATTTATGTATTTAAAAGGGTATTTACTAAAACAGAATTTCTTTTTCAAAGGCTTTTTGACTCACTCTCTTACAAATGTCCATTTATTTGAATGAGTTTATTTTTGTTAATGCCTCTAAGGACTTTCAAAATCCCAGCCGTACTTAATTTCAGTCATCTGCTTCAAATGACAAAATAACTCACATAGGGCTGTCAATATTGGACATCCAAAATCCTTCACTTCAGGCAAACTGTGGATGTGTAGCAAATTTGGGGGAGGGTTGTTTAGTGACCAGCACACAGCAACCCAGCTACGACCCAGCATTTGTCGTGTGAGAACAGAATACAGCATATGAGCAGACAAAGCTGTGTTTTTCTTTCAGCTTTCTCTTTTTTTTCCCTTTTCCATTTGTAATATCAGTTAAAAAGCAATAACTATGCTTATTACTTTTGTAAGATTGCTATGAATTATTTAGCTAAGAAATAATTGAAGGAAGCATGGTTGGGGAAATTACCCACAAAGCCAGCAAAACTGCAAGAAAACCTGCTGTCATTGGGCACACAATCATCATTAATTTTAATGAGATGCAGGAGTTTGCAGTTCAGCAGGAGCAGGAGAATGCAGGCACTTCTCAAAAGCCTGCCTGGCATGGAAGGCTGGAAGAATTTTACTAGCACTCCAGATCGATAGTGGAGACAGCAGTCAATATTAGTAGACCTCACAATCATCATTAATTGAAATCTCTCAGCCTTCAGTTTGCATAACAAAACAGCTGGTGCCTTAATGAAGAATGTAATATCTTGCAATTCTGAGCCCCTGAAACTTCCTCAAGGACTATGGTGGCTGAAATAGAGGCTGTACCCTCTGCTGTAAACCTCTCTCTGTATCTTCACTGCCCACACGTGCCCCACACACATGTATGCGTGCTCCTCATTTGTCAGTGTTATGTAGGCAATTAAATAATACCTGGAAATTAAGTATCTGAATTCAAGTAAAGTGAGTCAAGAAACTTTAAAGTGCAGCAGCAGAAGCAGGCAAAATAATCTGCCAAAGAGCCTCATTTTAGTTAAAACTGAAAGTATGGGTATTAGAAAAAATACAAAAAATACGTAAAAAAGTAATTTTCAAATTTGAGATAGAAAAGTTGAAGATAAAAAAGAGATTTTGAACTGGAACAGCTCATATTAAAGCAAATTTCTGGTTTGGTTCTTATTTCTCTCTCTCTCTCTCTCTCATGGAGAGTCATTTGGAAAAGATCAGGGAGGCTAAGACATAATAAGAATCATTTGCTAGTTTTCAGCCTAAATGTGAAGATGATTGAAGCCTGAAAGTGTTCTGTCCTGCCATATGTTAGTGTCCGTGCAAAAGAATCTGATGAAGATGATGAGATAACAATTTTCTGGCTGTAATGAGTATGGGGACTGGGAAATTGCTGGGGAAATTGTGGGATTAAGGCCCATTTATGCCAGAAAATTGCAAAGAACTCTCAGAGCAAATGCAGGAAGGTAGTGGCTGAAGTATTTATTGATTCCACAAATCAGTCTTTTTTTTAAAAGCCTGGCAAAAAAAGTCTTACAAGTCTTCCAGGTCTTACAATGCAAATCTATACTCACAATAAATACATTAAAAGTTAGTTAATTTCACCACAACACTTTCATT
Source organism: Euphonia xanthogaster (assembly GCA_034509185.1). Taxonomy (NCBI): domain Eukaryota; kingdom Metazoa; phylum Chordata; class Aves; order Passeriformes; family Fringillidae; genus Euphonia; species Euphonia xanthogaster. The sequence goes on along the minus strand of JAYDZK010000169.1, from coordinate 99,533,463 downwards.
CTTCCTATTCTTCTCATGAAGAACATTATTGAGAAAAATTCTCAGGAATAAATCTCTTTTGTATTCCTGTTTACTTCACTACTTTCTGCTGTTATTTCATACGAAAGAAGAAGGTATAATGTCCCTTCCAAGTTTCTACCATCTCTTGTGATAGTTATAATCACATATATGTTCCCATGACACTTGCTTGAAAGCCTGAAGACAAATATCTGATTACAGAATCAAAGATAAAAGTCCAAATTCAAAAGGTTGCAGTTTTCCTTTTTTCAAATTTTATATCTTGCTTCTTGTCTTCATGCATTCAAGCCTTCCACAGCTTTTCCTTTTCCATTTCAGTATTTCTTTTTTTTCTCTTTCATCCATTCTTTACGCTTGCCCTTGTCATTCTGTAAGAAGAGGTGTAGCAGTGGTCCTAGTTCACATTGCTTTTGATCTCTCACTTGTCTCTCCTATAGATTCTTCTGCAGTGGTTTCTCACTTATGCAAGATTAAATATGAGAAATACCAGACACGATTTTCTTGAAGCTGAGTTAACAGAATTGGGTTTACTCAGATTGAAAAATTGTTTTCAACTGTTATTGTTTTTCATCTTCTCAGCACAAAAACAATCCTTGCATAACTTTTCTGCAGAGAAACCAAGAAAGCTGCTATGCCTAAAGAGCCAATACCCCAGCAGATCAGATGCTCAGTGAAGTTGATCTGTGGGAATGAAACAGCAAAGTGACTTCAACCTAATTTCAATGATTTGAGGCTTAACCTTCTGATAAGAAAATTGATAGTTCAGCAGTTTTCTCTGATATTTCTTTATTCTAGATTTGACCTGGTACTACTAAGCTTAGAATTTTTTCTAATCAATTATATACATACTAATTCACAAATATATCTAATTCTTTTTCCTAAGGTTGTCAGTAAATCAGCACTGAGTAATGGAAAATTGATTTTGATGACATATTTTACCTGAGACTCAAAAATTACCTTGGCATTTTTCAAGAATGCTAAATTATATTCTTAATATCCTTGTAATTCCTGTATAGTGGGAAAGAACTAAAAAAACTAAAAACAAGGGAAAATTTATATAAGACTGACTTGATTTTCCTCATTTGGAAATTTCCTGCTAGAGCAAATAGCTTCATTAATCTAGGACAGGGCAGCCCTCTTGTCTCAGTGGACATGAAGCACCATGATCCCAGGCAGACTTTGGGGAGGAGGAACAAGCTGGCATTTGTTCAAATATGCATTAAAGCAGGGCTGCCAAAAACGGCAAAATTGCAGAATCTACTCTAAGGGTAACGATAAGGATAGGAACTAACCATTTAAATTCTTTATTATTCTGCCAAAATGATGTAATCCATGTCCTTTCAATGTTTATGTTGAGAACAAATTCATGTATTCCTGTTTTTGTTCTTACTGCAATCTTCAGTCACAGAAATGAAGTGAGATAAAATTGTAGTGACTAATATGGTCCCAAAGAAAAAAACAGGCTGTTGAACTGGTTTGGGGAATGTGAATTTCTTTTCATTGAGAAAATTTTATCTTTTCATAATTTCTCTTGAATAAACTGTAGGCACTAGTTACTTCCATTTTGCCAACAAAATACAGTGTTGTTAGCAGTGCTTTAATTTCTGTGAAAGAAGATCATGGAGTCAAGGACAATATCCAGCATTACTGTGGACTGCTGTCAGCCCTAGAGAGAGAATCAGGCTCTAGAAGGAGTCCAGGCAAAGATTATTATTGGATGTAGTTATAGATTTTTGTCTGAAAACCCTTTTTTTGACACCCTTTTTTTGGTAGTAAGTTGTTTGCTGACTAGGTTTCAAAGAGACTGTTAGTTTTGCATAGCAGTTTTTTATATTGAAAAACGAATAGAAAATTTGTATTTTTTACATGTCCTCTGTATGTTACATATCTTCATGTGTTCAGCTTCAGAGGCTTGAGGATGCATTCATGACCTACTTTTTTCTTTTCCCAATGGGTCATGCTAACTACAGTATGCAGTGGGGCTGAAGGATCTTGACCTCCACAAGATACTTTTTACCCTCTGAATTCATGAGATTACATGAAAGGTCTGCTCAAAGATCCTGACCTGCCTGGAAAACAGGCAATTTATTATATAAATAATCTATTTTACCCTCCTTTTAATACAGATTTTTTGGGGTTGAAAATATTTTTGTTCTGGACTAATGTTTATGTAAGACTAAGATTTTTTTCCCAGCCTTAATCAATAATTTCTGATATGCAAATTTTATCTGCAACTACTTCTAATAGAAAGTTTATTAAAATAGGCTGACTATAGAAAGAGAGATAGCTCAAAATAAATGAAATAGCAAAAAAAAAAAAAACCAAACAAACTGCTTAAGATGACTCTGAGCATAAAAGAATTTTTACATAAACTTCCATGAAGACATTCATGATTAACATTATTTTTTTGTCAGTGACTAGATGTAGTACTCACTCCACCAATATTAATGTTACTTCCTCCATTATCTAAAGCTCTGGCAAAAGTTCTGAGAGGGTGCACCAACATATTACAATTATGATCATGATAATGGCAAAATGTCACTAATAAAATGAGTTAACATTGGTGAACACAAACATTTTTACATTTTTACATTTCTGCATGATCCCATCTTTCTTCACTGAGGGCAAGCTTTTTGTGTCAGAGCTACTACACATTAAGATGTGTTCAAAATTTGAAATGAGTGTCCCTAATTTTAGCTTTTTTATTTTGTTCCTCTCCCCCCACCCCCCTTCCAAATATGACTAATATTAGTTACAATTAACTTTTGGTTAAATTTGCTGGCAACCGTTATAGAGGAAATGACTATATTATTTTAATTTGATTTTACCTAAAAAAATAATATTTCTTAGCCTTGTAATTTGCCTGATCAAGGCTTTCATATGGGAATTTATTTAGGTTTTAAAACACAGTCTTTCACTGGACTATATAGGCTGATAGGTGCAGCAAGCTACATACAAGGCTTATGGCATGAGTAGGTTCAAAAGCAAAATAGGATCAGAAGGAAAAAGTGAACTAAAGCCCTCGATGCATGGAGCAAGCAGTGGTCATTGCACAGACATTTTCAGCAGAGGTCAGCCCGTTTGTTTGTAATTCCCTTCTCCTTCCTCTCTTTCTTAGTAAAAAGTGCAAATTGCACTCTGTCATCTGTTAGGGGATAATCTGCATGCACATGAGCCAACTCTTTGGGACTGTCTTTCCATTATTTTAATCTCACTTTGCTCACAGAGCTTTACATCATGCTCAATACCAGTTTCCTTTTTACTACTCAGCACAAGAGCTGTAGGGCTGGTAACTGCTAGCAAAACACTGAATGAGAAATATTTGTCATCTAGTATTCTGCACATGCTGTAGCAAGAAAAAAGAAAAAGAAGATACACTCACTGGAAAAAAAATACATCATTAATGAAGGCTCTGAAGGACTTTGAAAGGGTTGCTTTGCCATTTTTCTTTTTAAAAACCCAATAACAGGATTCCAACAAGCACACAATTATCAGGTTTTGTCAATAAAGTTTCATGAAAACACGGTTTCCTCTTATGACATATTGAAAGTGTTCGTCATTCAGTGTGTCTGAACTTACCTCTGAAGAGAAATATAGTTGGATTTTTAGACATATTAATTAATTAAGATTTTCCTCCAGAAAACATGATGTTTGATAAAGAATATGTCACATCAGTTGTGTATCTAGTGAAAAAGTTTTAGTAGCAGAAAAGATAATTTGCAGCAATCAAAGCAATAAAAGTATGTAGCCAGCAGTTTTCATTGTTTTTCTATAAAGGTTGTCAGCAAGTTTAAAACCTTCATTCATAAGTATAATGCAAGGATTGGTTTTGCCTGCCATACTGTCACTTTAAATTTTAAAGAAGAGGTTTTATAAATTATTTTTTTTTTTAAGGCAAACATGATAAAAAATTAAATAGATGTCTGTTCTGGATTCAGAAGGGTCACTGTTTTGAAAATGGAGCTGCTTGAAAGTACTCAAAATTTATTTTGATTCTTTGACATTTTTACACTCAAGGTGAAAGGAATTTATGATGCCAATCCCATTTGAGAGGCAGTGATTCTCCACTGCGTCTGACATTAATTAATTCTCTTTTTTAGCATGGTCACCAATCAGAACAAAGACTAAATAAGTCAGGAGTATCTTTGTGAAAATCAATGAATTGCGCGAAGGAAAATAAGCATGAGAGCAGAAAGAACTCGAATAAATGTAGTTCATTATTCATTTCACTTAATTGCTGTGGAAAATAAGTGCCTTTGAACTTTCTAAGCCATTAGCAGAAAACACTCAACTCCTATCTCAAAGAGAAGGGTGGTTAATGCTTAAGTGTTTCTCTGTATCCTGAAGATATATGAAATGATGGTCCCACCACTGGGAGCTTTCACCCCTGGACAGCAATTGAACTGTTTCAAAAGGATCAGGTGGCAATGAGGAAAAGACATGTTTCCTGGAATTCAGAGTTAAAATAAGGCTTTCATTTTTCAATTAGTTTGCAAGATACTAAAAGACTCTGCAAAGGAATATCTGAGCTGCAAATAAATTCAATTAGCTGTTACTGCTCCTCACAACTGAACATTTTTTCTACCTGTAAGGAAAGTCTTGTCCTTCTCCTCACTACCACTGACTCAGGTCCACCTTTGCCATTTGCCATAGGCTGGGGTAGACCTGATCCTCAAGCCGTGCAGATCTTCTTAGACAGACCTGGACCCTTGAAATAAGGTCTCTCACATTCTGGAATCAACATGCAACTGCAGATGACAAGACACTACATATCATTATCCAGTGCTATTTTTAGAATCTGGGACACATTGTTATAACGAAGATATTCCAAGTTACTGATGAATCTAAACTCTGAAGAAAATTTGTTTTCAAATCAATGCAAAATTAAGGCAAGTTCCTTGTTATTTCATGTGGATCACAAAGTCTTTTTCAATAGAAATGAACCGTCCTTTATATGGGATTGCCACCAGTATGAAGTTGAGGAGATAGTTTTAAACTATTTAATTTGATTTCTGATGTCCCTAATCTGGTTTTATGTTCTTTAATTTTCCAGATGATTTAATTGAAGCTATTTTAAATATTTTTAAATTAATAATGAATGTGTCTTTGGGTCCATAAAATCTGAATTTGCAGCTGAACGTCTTTAAAATTCTTTAATGATTCTTTGCATCTGAATGTCTTTAAAATTAAAACTATTGTTCTACTTCTGTGCTAGGAGTTATTCAATCCATCTAGATAAATACAAAATGCTTCTTGATTATTCATCAAAACTATAATTTGTAGACGCAACACACTCATCTTAGGGAAATTAAAAAGGTCATAGGTGGAAATTTTGCAGAAATTAAAGTTTTCCAATGTGTTAAAAATATCACAAGTCCACTGCATGTTATCAGTGTTACTCCACGGTTTATAAGAACAACAAAAATTTAATAGCCATTCATGGCAATTAAAATATTTCATGCAGGATTTGACAATCTACATTCACCCTTGGTCTGTCAGAGGGCAAACCAGCACAGAACACAAGAATGTTCAGGGACATCTACCTGTACTGCAGGACACAATTTAGAGAAGAACAGTGATACATGTGCACAATTAGTAACGTAATTTCTTTGTTTTACTTCCATTAGTAGAAACATTGACATAGACCATCTAGACCAAGTGAAACTTAATTTTTAAATTACTTTTCTAAATACAAAACATGGGAGTTTATAAATAGCTGAAAGAAGATGGGAAACGATGGATTTAAATGCCCAGCTCTCTTCTTGTCCTGCTGTGTTAAGTATTGGTCTGTTTGAACACCAGCATAGCGTGAAGGTGTAAATCGATACTTTTTGACCACTGTTTACATTAAGAAACTTATGTGCCTTAAACTATGAAAAAACAATAATTTTCTTAAAAAAAAAATCATAGAATGATAAAATCTTACCCCTGTTTAAAGAAGGGTCACCTACAGCATAACCATATTTTGCTCAGGACCATATCTGGTTAGGTTTTAAATATCCCTAAAGATGGAAACTCCACAGCCTCTCTGGGCGGGCTTTGCCAGTGTATGATCATGCTTACAATAAAAAACCTTTTTCTTATAATTAAATGGAATTTCCTGTATTACAGGAAATAGCTGCATTTGAGATAATGCAATGGAGCAAGGAATGTAAAAAGATTGTTTTCTAAGAGGAAGTATTTTTTGGACCAGGATATAAGCAGTTTATAAAAGGAAAACCATAAACATATCTGTGATTCAAGACTGATATCTGCTTGTGGTTATATAGATACTTGTAAAATATCCATTATAATATCTTTTAAGTGTATGTGTGTCTGCACTATCATAAAACTCAGTTCCCTTCTTTATTCCAATCTCTTCGTCATGCTCTCTGTGTATGTGCTTCACACCTAAGCTCCCTTTCAGAATAAAGCAGTTAGACCTTTCTGGGATGAAAGTTGGTGGCAATTTCGAGAACATTTGCTCTGTTGGGCTGTAAAACACTTCTCACATAATTTCAAACATCTTGAACTGGGAAAACAAACAAAAAGCCAGACAACCATTCAACCAAAACAAACAAACCAAACCCCAACAGGTGGGCTAGCAGAAATGTGGCTCAAATAGTGCACACTTTAGATGCAACCAGTCTGCTCTTGAAGCAGTTAGCAGCAAAGTTCATGGCTATGAGCCATTCAGAATAACAGAGTTTTGGGATCAAGGACTGGGATGAATGTCCCAAGCAGTGTGGGTGTAGCTGTAGAAATATTTGATGGTCAGAAATCTTTGAGATCAGATATTTATCTCTTATGAGAGTAACAACTCTTGCTGAAGTCAAGGAACTTTTCAAACTCTTATGTTCTGGAGGGGAAGATAGACCCAAACAGGATGAAGGTAAAGTCCTTTGTGCAAACTGGCACATCCTGTGGGGTGTATGACCAAAGCAGCAAAATAATATGAAAAAATGAGGAGGAGCAGTTTTGATATACAATTCAAGATAACTCTGTTCCTATGCTTCTTATCACCACTCCTACAGGTTTCCCAAGGATTATAAACTTTAGTTTCATGCAGTGATTGTTTAAATGTCTTCTTTACCTAAGTAACATTGCCAGTGAAATATTGCTAAGTTTCAAGGAACCTGAGATTCAACAGTTGTTAGCTGTGGTTACTGCTGACCCATATGTGCATGGACTTTACTGTCAAAGACAGGTGGGTTTTCATTTAGGAGCCATTAACACGCTGTTCCAGATTGCAAGGCAGGATGTACTCTATTACCATCTGTATGGCAGTTGTCATGTGTCAGGTGGGCAATTCTCCTTATCTCTCTCCCTGAGTGATCACAATCACTCCTTCCTGGGCAGGGGACATCTGCTGATAACG
>JAYDZK010000169.1:99487094-99507289 GCA_034509185.1 Euphonia xanthogaster | reverse complement strand
GCTCTTCCGATCTGAAGAGTGGAAAAATTATTCATCTTTAAAAAGCAAATTGTGACAGCATTAATGGTAGGAGTCTCTGGATGTTAAATGAGGATGGCACAGCAGAATCATAAAATATGTCTTCAAAGGATTTTTCGATTTCATTTCTGTTGTACTGAATTTAACTTTTTTTCGTTTACTAAAAAAAAATTGAAAAGGCTGGGACTTGCAGGTAAATCAGTAAATGAACTGAAAAGAATAATAGTGTCATTCATGCATTGCTCTAAGATTATCCTGTCAAATAGCCTTTCTTTAACCTGTTTTATGACTCTAGGTGAGATAGAACTCTGACCTAGAATTAGTTATTCCAAATCTCTCAAAGGAATAAATCCACATACAACGTCATTGCAAAACATCCTTTGCCTGGAGAAAACTGTTCTATCTACAGCACAGCAAAGCCCAATAAATTTGATTTTTTTCTTAGCAAGCTGATCAAAATAAAGTTTACAGGTGACAAAATACATTTCAATAATGAATGTCTACAGGCTTCAGAAGATGTGAAATTAGGATGTGGAGAAGCAAGAAAACAGAAGTTTTGCCAAATTATTTAGTCTCCTACTGTTGCTTTCAATTCTTACAGAGCAAGTGCAGTTGTGATTCTGATGCCTATGTGAAACTGATACTGTCTATGACTCAAAAGCTCTAATGAATGACTCACCAGTGCTGAGAATAGCTACCAAAGGGTCACTCTGGGACTGTAAGGTTCCTTTCAGGAAGCAGAGAGAACAGAAATGTGTATCAGTTCCTGCTTGACAACAAAATAATATGAAATGGTAAAAGAGAATTTCAAATATAAATTTTGCATAGAATTAAAATTATGTTCTTATAAATCAAAAACAGTATACACATAAACTCAGAAAGACTTTTAACCAAACTGTTGGGGTTTAACCCCAGCCAGCAGCTTCAGCCCCAGAGACCCATTTGCTCACCTCCCTCTGGTGTTCCACCTTCACAGTGGGATGAGGGATAGAGTTGGAAAGGTAAAAGTAAAAACAACATGAGGGTTGAGAAAAAGAGAGTTTAACAGGTAAAGCAAAAGCTCCACATACACACAAGCAAAGCAAAGCAGAACAAGGAATTAATTCACCACTTCCCATGGGCAGGCAGGTGCTCAGCCATCCCCAAGACAGCAGGGCTCCATCACATGTGACATTGGCTTGGGAAGACAAACACAATCACTCCAAATGTCTCCCCACACACCTCCCCTGTCCTTCCCCCAGCTCTGTATGCTGCCCATGATGCCTTATGGTCCAGGATATCCTTGAGGTCAGCTGGGGTGCAGAGTTCTGGCAACCCCTTGTGCCTCCCCAGACTCCACCTCGATGGGGCAGCACAAAAAACAGAGAAAACCTCGATGCTGTGTGAGCACTGCTCAGCAGCAGTAACAAAAACATCTCTATATTATCAACCCTATTGTCAGGACAAATACAGAACAATACAATACAGGATGTATTCCCATAGCAGCTACCATGAAGAAAATTAACTCTATACCAGTCAAAAACAGCACACTGGTACACAAGTGCTAGGAAAAAGGAGAACTGAGATCTTAGATTTTGCCTCTATAAATACTTTCATTTCACAAAGGACAATCTTTAACATAGAAGTAGATCTATTATGAAATTTATCATTTACATCTCACTACTCAACAAAATACTGCAAAATAAAGCCAAACACTTTTCAGATTCTGAACTTTATAATATATTCTGACATCAACATGATTTTCAGTATAGGTGATGGCATCAAAATGTAGAGACAAACAGATGCCATAGGATGTGGACTTGGACATTGTGAGGGAGAAGTTAAACTGCTTTGTGCAAGAGTCGGTGGTGCTGGAGCAAGACAGACAATAATTTTCACTGGAGATGGAGAAAGATAAGAGAAGAAGTGAAGTTTGGGCTGTGGCAGATCCTGGGGTAAACAAGAAAGAATGCTGCAAGAAATTCAGCCAAGAGCAGGAAGAGGGGAGAAGAGGAGATGTGAGACATTAACTCTGGAAGTCCTGCGGTGAGGGAGAAAGAGAGGACCAAAAGGAAAACAACACAATGAAGTCCCAGTTGTCTCCTGTTTGGAAGACATGGGAAAGACAAATGGGCAGGCTGCATCAGATGAAATTTCATGTGATATATTAGGTAGTGCTTTGATTATCAAACAAAAGTCAGCACTTTGTGGGCCTTTCTCAGTAAAGGCTTTAAGGACATAAGGAATTTCTCAGTTCTGGATAGGACTGAAGGTCAAATGAAACCACGAAAATGACTGAGTAGGAGTCAAAGAGATTAACAATCACCTGAATGAAAGTTGACACCACAAAAGATTAGGCAGAAAGATACATTATCTCCTCACAGCATGGATACGGGTTCTCTGAAACAGTAGATCTTTTCCATCTCAAACTCTCTGGGGCCTGGTAGCTCCCTAACACTCAGAGCTGATACCACACCTCCGATAGCTTATTACTGTTACAGCTGTGCACCTAAAGCTGTGGGATATAAAAAGCAGAGCCCTGCCTCTAGCCTTCACAAACCCTAGTGCATTCTTTCATTCATTGTGAGTCTGTGGCTGTAGCAGGCTGTGATCTCTGATCTCTGAGGTATGCATGCTCCTCTGACTAGAAGGCCAGAAAAGGCAATGACAGCCTAATAGAATTTTATGATTGCATTTTGAACATTTCCACTGTGAGCAGAAGGCTCCAGACTCAGATATATCCATCTTCTGCTTAAAGAACAATAAAAAATAACAGGAAGCAACAAGTCATAGTAAAAATAACTCAATACCTCTGCTACATATCCTTCTGCATTATTTTCACAAGAAACTAACTTACTGAAATACAGTGAGAGTAATTTGGGAGTTCTGAAAGAGAGGCCAATACTTCCAAACCTGAGTAGATGGCCAGCCTGCAATTCTAAAAAGGAGATTTTGCTCCAAGTACACCAATGACAATGAACAAATGAGCCAAGCCGGGTAAATTGAACTTTGAAGGAATCTTGAGGACAGAAAAAATTCTCTATAAGATGGCTCTGAGACAAAATAGCTTCCCAATCAAAGCATCAGGAAATCTGAGGAAAGCCTGTGAGCTTGTGCCCATACTGGGGCAGAGCCACAGCACGTGTAGGAATGTCTGGGCTTTGGATCCCTCAGTTTAAGAGACTTGAGTTTCACCCATCTAACCCAACAGTGCCTTTTTATCCAACAGTGCCTTTCTAACAGGAAAGTTAAAATAAACTGTAATTTACTAAATCACAGATATTGTTCTTAAAATGCATTCATGAGTGCTTGTACAGCAGTTTGAGATTTTTGCCTGGCTGTATAAGCACAAAGTGTTATTAAATCATTCAGCATCAAATGTCCTTTACCTCATTATATTTTATAGTGGTAACTTTTTATTATCAGCTGATGGCAATAAAACATGACACAGCTCATCTAGCATGCTGGGGCAAGGTCTTGATTGAAGTTGATTAAAGTTTTGTCTGAGTGAGAAGTGAATAAAAATTGAGTTAAGGACTTCAAAATTTCCTTTCCTGATAAGGCATTATGAACATATATATGAAAACTAAAAACTTCTAATATATATAGGTCACTAATGTTTTAGGCTCAATTGACTTCTTCTAATAGGGGTATAAGCTCTACTAAATTTCAATTAATTTTTAATTATATTTTTTCTTATTACTGTTTCTGTCCTCCACATATGTCCCTTTTTCTGCCTTTTTTATGTCACAACCATAATTATTTTTACTATATAGTGAAAGCTTTTGTTCAAGAATAATGAAGATAATTATTATCATTAATGGCCCATTGAATGGAAAATGCATAAACATGTGATGAAGACAATTTTGCAAAGAGAACCTATTTCATGAGGAAGCTGCGTCCTCAAGAATTGATTTCTAATTTCATCCTGTGAAGCAGCAGCCCTGGAGGAGCTAAAGAACAATTAAATGCTGGAAGAGCAGTGGGAAGAGAGGTCCATGATACAATTGTCACATGATGGATAAGACATCAGTGATCTGGGCATCTCTTCTGGACATCAGCACATAGCTAGGGACATCACCAGCTGAAGAGGGTGAGATAAATCAGGGTCCATCCCACTCCATTTCCACTTTCACATGCTGGTTTGGTTTTTTTACATTCTAACAAAAGTAAATTTTGTATCTTCTGTTGCAATGTGATATAATTTAAAGCACTTTTCAGCTTTTTGCCTTCACAACCTTACTCTGAATAAATGCCAGAGCTTCCCTGACTTGTACCATTCAACTGAATGTGTTTTTCAACCATGGGAGTTTCCCCCCAGTGCTGATTAATGCTTTTTCTACCATCCATCACTTCTTTCTGTGGTACTGGAAGTATATATAATCTAAAAACTCAATTAAATTAAAATATTTTTTATGCACTAAACTGCCTTTTGGTCTCACTTCTCTCTGTTTATTATTAATTTTATAGGCCCCTCATAGAGATATTTTATTTTGAGGAAAAATGAAGGAAAACAAGTTAAAAATAACTAGCAAGCAGCGTCACCACAGTAAAAGGTTTCTACAGAAAACTTAAGCCATATAGAAATCCCCGATGTATGACCAAAAAGAGCAGCCTAGAGTTTCTCTCTACTGCCTCACTACTCAACACAGTGCTGGGGGGGAATTGGTGAGGCAAAAGCTGGTGAATAAATACATTGCAGAGCAGAGACTCTGATGGAGTCGGCAGTGGGTACCTGTAGAGAGGAGGTTCTTGCTCTTGGCCTTTTCAAAGATCACAGCTACATCAGTGAAACCAGTCTGTGTGCTGCAGGCACAAGCCAGGCATGCTGTTCTTTTGGCCAAGTGTCCCTGTGTCAGCCCAGCAGTGGGATGCTGTGATACATGAGGATAAAGCACCCATGCTGGCTGAATAGCAGCATTAATCGTGGGGTCCCCAAACTGCACTATGAGACAAGCTTGCCTTCTGTTTCAAAATTATATTCATGACAACAAATCTGTTAAACTCCTCCACTGACATGTTTTACTTTCCCAGGACGGGAACACTGTGAAGGCTGCTTTTTGGCTCAGCTTCAATTTTCAATGACAGATTTCAGGCAGTGACCTAACCTAACTCGCTTTACAAGAAGCAAGATGGAGATTTAAACTAGCTATGGAAGCTTATTGATAAACTGACCACTGATATTTAAGAAAATAATGTATTTTCTGTGTATGAAAGACTATTCACCTCCAAGGTTGAAGAGTTCTGCATCTTGAATGGAAAGAAGTTTCCTTTATGAATTAGAAATTCTACTGCTTCCAAGGACGATGTGGAAGCTACAGACTTCTACTGCTTATATTTCCCCCAGGGCAACCACACAGCCAGAGCCAGCTGAAGAAGGCGCCTAGGTCACTGGCAATAGGTAACAAACCTCTCCATCCTACAGCTATTTTGAATACTCCTCAGATCAGGATGGGGAAAAATGTGAGACTTTTATCAGACAGTTTCTTGCTGGTGAACAATAGTAGTCTTTACTTAAAGAGTTATTATTCTCAAGTCACTTCTTTATAAAACACACATGGAGTTCACAAGCAGTCCTCACAACTCACCAAAGAGAGAGGAAAAGTTTACTAGGTGAAGAGAGAAAATAATCTTCCACAATTTAATGTCAAAGTCAAAGCAGAGAATTCTACAATATTCCTGTTGTGCTGATTCGCTGAGTAAGGGGTGAATCACATTTGTCAAGTCAGTCAATAGCACAACTGTTATCAGCAGTAGATTTAACAATTTCTGCCCCCTTCACCCTAAGAGATCTCCTGTCTGCTCTTGAGAGTCTCTGCAGACCACAGGAACCATTTCTTCTCTGGGCTGACCAGGGCTGAAGGATATCCAGCCTGTGAGAGCAGGGTAGGGACACTACCTCCTGCAGATAAAAACAGCACAGCCACAAGGAGCTGAAGGAAAGGAGCAGAACTTGTACAGAAAAATCCCCCTGATCCATAAATGCCAAGCATGTTTCCAAACCTCTGAAACCCTTGTCTTTCAAAACATGGTGTCTCCTCTTCTGCCACCCTACTCCAGGACAACAGTGAATTTGAGTAATGGGGGATGGGAAAAACAGTCCTAAATCCAAGCTGCTGCTTCTTTTCCCTCTGCTCACCAAACCTGATGGCTACACATGAACTGCACACTCATTCCAGTGGGATTAGTTAGAGTGCACTGCACTCAGGCAAATCACAGCTTTGTTCCCATGAAAACACAAATCCATTGTGTTTACACCACCTTAGTCTTTTTCCATACATTTTTTACATTCCTTTATAAGGACAATCTTCCCTAAGATTGTGTTTCCAGCATAAAACCATACTTTCATGCATCAATCCAGAAGGGCTCAAAGGGTGTCCAGCTTCCCAGTTTTAACCTGGTAACAGATGTGTGTCACTGCCAGATGGTGCTTCAGTGCTCTGGAGCCCCCTGCTCAAAGGTCCCTTCTCTGACAACACACACCTCAACTCCTACTGCAGCTGGATGGGCAGGGCATGGTGAGCGAGAGGAGAGATGCTACTGAACAGTTCAGCAGTCTAATGTCTGCTAAACTTATCAGCTATAAAATGTTAGTCCTTCTTGTACATCTGTTATGCTCTTCCCATGGGAGTAAAGCAGGACAGACACCAGATTGTCTGTTTAATGGAAACAGAATTATTTCCACCCCCCCCACCGCCTTTTTTTTTTCTTTTTTCCCCATCAAAAGAAACAAAAGGAAAAAAAAAAAAAAAGTTGTGCGGGAAAAAAAGGGAAAATTAAGAAATTAGACATTTAAATCACTTCAACTGCTTTGATTGAAAAATTGTGACATTTCATTTGAATTTCAGTCTTTTTAAATGTTAAGAACATTTTAGTACAAAATAATTAATTTGATTTTGAAAAAGAATTTTGTAATTAACATAATAAAATGTAATTCCAAGTGTGTCAAAATAAAATAGTTTTTCTGTGGCCCCTAAAGCACCTCTTTTAATGTGGAGCCTAAAAAATCCATCTCAGCTGAAAATTCAGAGAAAAAAATATTTCTTCTTTTGCACTAAGATTTAGAGCAACACTCAACAGAGTAATAAAAAGGAACAAACCCCACAAAGTTCTTGGTTTCCCATCAAAATTACTTTATTTATCCCTGAGTTTTATGCAGGTAGCATGCAGAAGTTCTCATGTGGACTAGGTCATCTTGTGGTAAAACCTACATAGAAAATCTACAGGAAAAAGTCTGTAATGAATATATATTTTTTAAAACTAGCAAAATGGCAGTGCTAATTTTCTGCCTATGGCATCAACATATTTTTATACCCCTTCAAATACTAAAATAGGATAATAAAAATTTAAAATGACCCTTCAAATACTAAAATAGGATAATAAAAATTGCTCTTCCCTTTTTCTGGCGTGTCTGGTGTAGAAGATGAAAATGGTCTCGTGAACACTGAAATCAAAAAAGCTCCACTGAGTCAAGCTCCATTATAGGAAAGAGCAGCAGCATCTTGAACTGGTAACTCTGCAGCCCACAGACTCCATTCTCCAGTTATACTTTTGAAATAAATCCATGGGTTTTTTAGCTAACATTGACATTTCAACTTTCTTTTCTCTTTATTTTTGAGATAAGGCAATTCTATATAGAACCAAATATGCACAGAGAAATCATGTGGGCAATTCTACTCCACAATGAAACTGTATATTTCCTAGAGGAAATTAAGTCAGCCAAAGACTGTCTGACTTACCCAACCAATTATTCTTCCTCTACTAGAGGCAAATTATGAGTTCCATTCATAATTAAGCCCAGGTTATTGGGATTTTGCTGATATTACCTACAGTACATCTTTCTATAAACACCAAGCAGCCTGGAAAATGGGTAGAAACTAATTTTTCTACAATCATTTCCATACAGAGGGACTTGAGCAAAATATGTATTTTCACAGGGGGCAGTGAAAGCCAAATTTGTGATGCCTTTCTGCACAAGAGGTCACCATTCTAATAGAATATGCCTGTGTGTACCCATCCATTGCTATGATGGCATGTGGCTTCTCTGATCCAAAAATGTGAATGTCATGGCTCTAAGTGCAGTGTTAGCACTCCAGAAACTGTCCAGCTCAGCATTCCCATTGTGTCAGATTGTAGATAAAAAAGGTCAGATGTTGACAGCTCTACCTTACAAGGAGATGCACCAAGTCTGCCAGTCCAAGTCATTCATAACATTCAAACTTTGTTGGATAATAATGAGGAAAAATTATGATCAACAGGAAATAGCCCGAAATCAAGAGGCCAAACCTCACCAGACACATGCCTGATCATGTGTAACTATTGACAGCATTTTACTGCAGCCTAAGCAGAGCCCACTTGGGTGTGAGGATAGGGGATAGCAAGCCTGTGACAGCTGCTGTCTGATGGGAGAGGAGACACAAAAGTTCATTTCTAGGATGCCATTTCAGCTTTTAGTTTCTTTTCCTGCCTTGCCACAGGTTTTCTAGGGAATTTGAGTCATGCCACCATTTGTTCCTCTAATCCTTCTCTCACACACTTGTATGTACCACTCTTAAATGAAGGACATGACTCTCAGGGATTCTGAAAGGATAAAAGTGTTAAGCATTATAAATATAGGAACTGATAGTGGTGAAGGGTAAATGTAGAGAATGTGGGAAAAGCTTAAAAAATAAATCTTTTTTCTTTTCTCTTTGATACAAATACAGATCTAAAACAATAGCTAAAACCAAAACTAAAACAAAACTTCTGTGTAGAGTTTTTAATTCTCCATTTGCATGCTAAGAAACACTGCTCTGTAATAAATGCTTGGGCTTCAGGACTAGAATTCAGAATATGTGAGGCCAGAATCCTAGTAGGGATAATTTGTTTAGCACAGATTATTTCAACATTCCAAAATGGATATTTTTTCACGAGTTAAAGATTTGGTGGCTGTTTTTTAACTCCCCTTTGTTCCGCACCGCCAGGGAGATTACACTTCTCTCACCCATAAATTTAGCATAATAATATTTGTCCTCTCTAAAATTACCTGCTAGATACAAGGTGTTCTTTTTTACATCCTTTGCCATTTAAATTATTATTAATTTTTATGTGTCACAGTTAGCCCCCCCAGAAAAACCTGTTATTTTTTGAGGAGCACAAATCACCCCCCTAACTGATGTCCTGTCTAATCTGAGTACCAAAGGAAGGACTGTACTAACAGACATCTGATGCCATCTATAGCTGGCAGAGTGGCAGCTTTTCTCTGTTCACTGTGAGCACAGTCCCCACTGGGATCAATTTACTTTTTCATTCACACCACACAAAAGAATGTGTGGATAGTGCTGGAGATGACGTCAGTGCAGTCAGCTGCAGAGAGCCGTGCAGAGTGCAAGGGCTGCAAACAAGAGCAGCCATCGACAGCACGCTCCCGGCAGGAAAACCTTCCTATTGGAAACCAACAGGCACATCTATGAAAGCTTTGTTTTGAAACACAGCCAACAACAAACCCAAACAGCCGAACACACCAGAGCAGGAAGTTCATCATGGTGATTTTATCCTGAAATCATTTAAAGAGCACTGAGCATCAGAAAATTTCCAGTTTCTAGGGAATTTATCTTTTGTGTATCTTAGTAATAGAAGGCACACCGATTTTGGTGCATGATTCAGTATTCAGGGAGAAAAGTGCTGTGGCTAGGGGGTCATGCTAGCCTAGCCCTCTGCCTGATCCAAAGAGCAATGCAGCTTCTGGCTGTAAAGTGAGCAAAATTTAGTTTGTTGCTTTAAAAAGTCTTTTTTTTTTTTTTTTTTTTTTACTGAATCTCCAACATCATTTATTAAGTGGTGCTCATAAGGTTTAGTATTGCACAATATTTTTGAAGTCTATTTACTATAGAAAGGAGAGACCATTGTGATTGTAATAATGATATTCTCTCGACCAACAATATTTCATCAGTATTCAGATGTCAGTTTGGTGCAGGTACTAATACTTTGCCTCAGGCAGCAACTATGTCTGAATTTTATTCTAGTAATCAATATTTTATTTAAATTTAGAGATTTTTAAAGCTATTTTGCTAAAGCAAATCTAAAAGAGTGCTTAAGTAGTCCCTTTCCACCTCACCTGTGATGCTTGGGCGCTTTAGCGGAGGTAAGCACTTGAGCAGGCTGATGAGCTGTGAGCCAAGCACAGCAAGGTGCTTGCAAATGGGAATCTCTCTACCGACTTCAATGCCCCGCGCATCACAGCCTAAAAAGTAGAAATTCGGGGCTGAAAGTGGAACTTAGGCTGGAGTGGGAGGGTTAGCACAGCACACAGAGCTGTATCAGACTGGCTGCCATGTGGCCAGCTCAGATGAATGACAGTGACATTGCCGTGCCCGCACACAGGCGGCTCCGCGGCCGCGACGCCGCAGCTCCCCGATGGCAGTGACACATCCCGGCTGCTCTGAGCTCCGCGCCTGCATCGCAGTCTGCACACGGCCACAAACAGCCTTGGGGACTGATGTCTTTTATGTAGGTATGAAAGAGAACAAGGTTTCTCTGCTGTCTTCCCTCTTGCGCATCCTGAGAGGACCAGACCTCAGAGAATTGCTGAGTCTCTGTGTTTGAGTCTTTGTCTCGCTGCTGACATTTACTATGAGCAAGCTAATTTGAACCAACTGGGAGGGGTAGCAACGAAGAAAAAGAAGCCAAAACCACATTAGTTGGAATAAGATTAAGGAAATAAGTATTTCTACTTTTTTTTTTTTTTTTTTTTAATATGGAACTACTGGAATGACTACAAGCCCATTAAACTGCATAAAAGGCAATTTATTGACATATTTAAGGTTTGGTTCAGGAACAAAATGAGTAGAGTCTGATCCAGCATTTTCTAAAACGAATGGAAAAACCCTCATCACTTTCAGCTGAGGCTAAGTCAGACTAAACCACTTGGGGTAATTTAGAGTTTGGGGAACATAGCCAACACAGACCGGTAGACCATTGACTTGTTTGAAATTCATTTACTTCTTGGTCTAGAGACTTCTCTGCAGTATCTTTGAGGACCTTAAGATATTCCAGATTTTTCAGTGAAGTCAGAGGGTAACCATCACCGCGTTCATTCAGAAAAAACCTAAAGCAGAAGGAGGGAGGGAGGAAACAATTCTGATGCTCAGCATGAAGCTGCTACTTATAAAGGGTTTCTGACTTATGTACAGTGGATAAATGTTTCAAAATGTGGTCTTTCTTCTGCATACTTACAGGAAATTCTGCTTGGAATATAACTGTAGAGAATTTCGTTTTGCTTTGGTCAATGAAATGGGGAAAGTCAATTGATGCTTTGTCTAGTGTTGCAAAGCAATGTTTCTCTTCCCTCTCTGGGCACACAAGAGTGTGGTAGATCGTAACTCTTGGTTTCTTGTTTCACACAGGCAGGCAAGTTGCATGGAAAGGATATTCCCATTTCAAAGGCAGGTTGCTGTTCTCTATTTGAGAAAGAAGCTTTTTATTTATTGTCTTACAGATTCAAGGCATTCTGAATTACCTAAATTTTGCCAATTCAGTTCTATTTTATACTGTAAAATTATACTGGATTATTAATAAATTAACTTATATGTAAAATACAGAGAAAGACACATTTTTTTATACACACACATATATATACATATATACATATACACATATACATATGGAATCATATCCAGCTGGGACTTTAGCCTCAGTAGCATTTACAGAAAGCACCAACCTTAGACCATGGGAAACAGGATATTGAGGGGAGACACCTAGCCAGGCCATGGTGAGAAGAGTGGGGGTCATGGGAACTAGTGGTATGCTAATAGAACCATCCTATATTTGGTCAGGTTTCTGGTCCTTGTTCTCAGTTGGTTCGGTACCTGGTACATATAAGGTCATGTTCCAAGTTTGTGATTGGACCTTTGCCCTCAAAGACCCCCCCCCATGCCTGGCTGCGTTTGCCACACCCGTGTCTTTGGATCTTGCCCGCCATACTCTGGGGAATCCCATGTTTTGTTATTTTGTTATAAAAGTTTTCATTTTCTGAGCAGAACCATCATTCCCATCCCTTATTTCACCACCTCCCTCCAGCCAAGCCAAATAAAGGGGTCACAGCGTGTTCTGGACTGTGATATATATATATATATATATATATATGTATGTATGTGTATATATGTATAAAAGTGCATAGACACACCAGGAGGGGGAATCCATATACATTTAATATAGGGAGGATTCCTGTTCCTGTTAAAGAGCAGTCAGGGAGGCAATCAATCATTCTGGCACTGTGTGTTGCCAGAACATGTATCTGGATTTGGTGTTGGGAACAAATATCTGAGTAGATATATGTATGTTTTATTTATATATTGTGAACATATGCAATGTTCATCTAGAAGGTGTATAGAAGATTATATTAGGGATAGACCATATGAAAGAAATCCTGTCATTTGTCTTTTTGACATGCTGCAACACATTTTGGTTGGCATCTTGGTGCACATTCTAAGTAGCGGTGTTTATCACAGTAATAACTGCTGGGGTGTGTTACCCTGCCAGAGGCCTTTGGCAGCTGGACAATATAGATGTTTAGTGTCCTGGCAGGCTGTAAAGGTTTTTAGCAGAAGCAGCCTCAGAACCATGCTGCAGCAGCAGATAAGTGCTGCTGGGGTGTGAGGCTGTGTGAGAAGCATGGGCTGGGGCTGGCCAGCACTTCTGGAGTCAGTAGCTGTAAGACTGGGTTCCTGGAACACAGATGCAGGAGGATGAGAGAGAACAGAGGTGGTAGTAAAATCAATGGGCTGTGTTAGTAGGGTAAGTGATAATGGAAGCAGATCATCCAAATTCAACCTCAGTGAATCAAAAATCCAGCCTTTATGTAAGACAAATGTAGTGTGTAGGAGAGGCTCTCCTTTGAGCTTCTGTCAGCACCCCCAGGCAGTGCTCAATCCATTCTTATTAGTGAGTGATTTTGCAGCTCTGCCAGCAGTTGATTTTATTTGAATAACACCTGGATCCCTACATCTGAGAATCCCTCAACGGTAGCAGCCACCCACCCTTTCTAACACTCTTGGGAGAGTCCTGCTTTTTACAGTTGATGCCCTTTGAAACAAACATTTTATAAGTTTGGGATTTTTTTTCCTTTTCTTGAGAAAAGCCATAGCTGCAGCCTTAGTACAGATTTCCTCTCTGTCTTGCATGCCTTGCTGTTATAAGCTTGCAAAACTACTTGTCTCCTCTGGGCTTAAAAAGTATACAAATACTGAGTAATGCTATGCCATAAAAATGTCTACAGAGTTACAAAAAGAGGACTGTACCACCCCTGTCCTATTGTGAAAAATGCAGTGAATAGGCATCTCCTTCTGCTTTTGGTGACAGAGGAATGACCTAAATTACTTTTGGGCCAGGAACTAACCTGCAGAGAGAAAGCAAAAATGACTGTGATTTAGATGTGTTTCTAGGAGCAATCAAATGATTAAACACTTAAATAGATACAGTTTCATCTGCAGCTAATTACAGGCTTAAAGAAAGAACACAGTAAGGAAGGGATGAAGACAGGGTCCTAATTTGTCCTAGAGCCCATAAAGGCTTCCTTGAATGCAAACAAAAGAGGCGTTCAAAGGCACAGGGAATGAAGCAGATTATTTATATCTATATAGGACTCTGCTTATCAATATCCCAAACCATTTTGTATTCATTATTTGATGGTAAGACTCAGGATCTCACAGTGTTATCAAAATTAAAAACTGTATCATGAGGCTCAGACTTTTAAAAGGACAAGCTGTGACAAGTTAGTTTTCTATACAATGACAGAGAGAGAAAGAACAGAGTGATACAGATAAAATGGTAGAGTTACAAAAGTGACCTAGTGATTCTCAGTACAGGTCAAAAAACCACTTAATCCTTGTCCACAACTCACTAGATGCTGTTTGAAAGTATGGATGTTTCCTGTGAGAAAGAAACAGTCACAAACCAGCTGCTAAGTAGCTACATTTCATCCTGTTTACAACACAGAGATATAATCCAACACGAATTTTTATTGCAAGTGACAGTAAACTTGGACAAAGCTGCATGCCATTTGTCAACCATTAGCTCTAAAAGATGTGCCAGAGCTTGTACTGGTGCAGCATGAATGCTGGAACCATGCCCTTCCCATGGGCTTGTCCATGGTGGTCAGCAGAGTATCCCTCTCATCATGCTAGAATGCGGCTTTTTGCACCAAACTTTTTGCAGGAAGACATAGATTTTTGAACAAAAGGACACCAAACCACTGACAGAACAAGGAACAAGGAAAGGAAGATTTTGGTACGTTGGTTTGGTTTTGTTTCCTCACAAAAATGGGGGAGGGTATTAGGAATTTGGTGCATATGAAAGCAGATGAGAATATTGTTTCTAGAGAAAATGTGTCCACTCTCTTTCTGGCATGAATCCAACACCCCTTGAAATGAGTGGGAATTCTTTCATTGACTCAATGTCTGATACACCAGTCTGTATGTACTACACAAGAACACACATGGTTTTAAAAGCATAGGAAGAAGGGCAGTTTGAACTTTTTCATCTTCAGTATAACAATCATTTGTGGCCACCAGCTGTAATTTTCCCCAGGACAAGACCTTCTTCTGCCTGTATCAAAAAAGTTTACTTTAATATTTTGCTTAAAAGAGACACAAAATTACAATTATCCATATTACCATTTTAGATGTCATTGATTTTATTAGTTAATGTCATATTAAATCACCCTGACAGCCCCCATACTACTTCCTCAGATTGCCAAAGGATTCTAGCAGTGATCATGAGGTTAGTTACATTCACTTCATATTTCAAACTTTGTGTTCAATCACAAAATCATGAAGTTTAGTGTTTTTCAGATGAGATTCTGAAGTGTAGTTATACAGAAGCAAAAATTATTGCTGAACAAAGCAGAAACAACAGTTCACTTGGAAGTACTGTTACTTGTAGGGTGAGTGTCTGCCACGCTGGTTCTGGGGAGGGAAGACAGGAGCAGTAAGGAGATTTTACACTTTCTCATCCTTCTGTTAGTAATGACAGGTTCAGCACATTTTTTCAGAGATTCCTGAATGTCTGAAAGATTGAAGGAAGTGACCACTGCCTATCCGGCAAAAGCTCTGCGAGGTTTGTTCCACACTAGACCTAACTGCCATGCCAGAGCTTGGAATGATGCAGCTGAAGCCATCCTTATCTGCACACCAGTACAGCATTCTTTTGCCACACATGGAGATTAGACTGGATTCACTGCACATGCACTGCCATTCTTTTGTTTGAAATTTCCATTTGATTTAGGCTTCCGTAAGGGTGCAAAAACTAATTACATAGAGCTGGGTTCAGAGCAAAGCAATACATTTATGTGTGCTGACTGAGCATAGAAGAGCAGCTGAGTGTTGACTACACCCTCTACCACATTTGAAGTTGGTGCTGGCAGCATATGACATTTGAAGTTGGTGCTGGCAGCATATGATACCTTGGGCAGCAAATGGTCTTTGCACTATCAGCAGAGACATGGTAGTTTGGATATTGCCAATGGCTTCATGCCCCAGGAAAGAGCAAAAAAATCTTCACAATTTCTCATAACACAAAAGAAGGTAAATTAAAAAAAAATAAATGGGATAACGTACCTAGTCTTTGAAATTTTTCATTGTCAAAACCTTAAAATAGGCTGAGACTAGGCAGTGGACCTAGACTAAAATGATTACACTGGAGAAAAGGAGGAAAAGAAATGTTGAAAAAGAGATGCTGAGTCATGGCACAATGACCATCACTAGGCTAGGTAGATTGTCTTCAAGCAATTTATTATTAACAACAAAAATAATGATAATTCAAGTACACGTACTTTTATATTGAAACTACAATTTACTGAAACTGAATCTAATTTTATACAAGTAAGTACCACTTATTAATATAGACTGCATATTAACTTCCTGTGTAATTACTTAATCTTGTCTCTAGAATGTATATTTTTAGAATCTAGATGCACTACCTATATCATAATGATGCACTATATATCATAATGACCCTAAAATTATATACGTAGTAACATCAAGTACCTATAACAAATTCCACAATTAAAATGTTTTAAGTATTGAATTTAATTTCTCACATAAACACTTCAGACCTCAAAACCTGATGTGGGTATTTTTAAAAAGGCAAAAGCAGTAAATATACAATTCCTAATTTTCTAAACTAGGTTTTTTCATTTGGATTATGACATAACTTAAATTTTATCTATTCAATTAAATACTGGCCTAATCTTAAAAGATATCAAAAAAAAAAAAAACAGCTGCTTTTTCTCACTTCATCAAGCAAGGCAACCTGAAAACTATGAAGGGTTTTTATTGTACAAAAAAAATAAGCTACAATATAGATTAACTGTCAGTGCATTGTAAATGTTAAGTAAAGCATAAAATTGAGATCCTAAGGTCAACACTGTTGATATCCTCTATATTCTAAATTTATCAAACTGAATTTGAAAGTCTGTATCCTGATTTCCCCAGGCTTGCTTGAAGCACCCATCTTAGTGTTTAGCGTTTTATTCTATAAATACTATGTGTGTTTTGTCTTATTTCACAAGAAAAAAAAAATATTCTGTAGCAAAAAATATCAACATCCCCTAGATGTTATAGCAAAGTGATCAGCCTTGTTACTCAGACCTTCTTCTCTTTGGCTTTCAGAAAATCTGTAACAGCTGTCTGAAATTGGTACAATTGGTACAATTGATAGGGACTGCCTTGTGATGAGCTGGGAATTGAAGGAAGAATAATGTTTTAAGCCTTTCAGAACCAGGAAGCAGAAAGGTAGCTGATGTTTTGCAGAGAAGACCCTCATTAAAGCAAACTCTCTTTCATCTCTCCCATCTCTAAATACTTACATTAAACACTGGGACCAAAATTGACTTGTCTTTAAATGTGCCCATAAACAAATACCTGGCCTGAATTTTGGATTCAGGACATCTGTGTGCAAAAAAATTACAAGTTTTTTTTACCTTAATGGTCTAAGTTCAGAAACATCAGTGTGCTGCTTTTACACAATGCACCCCATACAAATATTTCAAAAGACAGTTAAAATCTGGCAACTCCTTATACAAAACTTTTTATTTACATATTATGCCTTTTGATGACAATTTGTGAAACATATACACAACTTCATGGCTGTACTTCTTCAAAAATACAATATGAGCTTTTCAATGAGACAGACAATATCACCTGGCCTCTTTTAGGATGGGCTGAACACTGCATTGACCGCCCTAATTTTTCTCCCTTGACTATCAGTGACTCATTCAAACATAGCTATCTAAATTTTAGATGTCCCACAAAGGACAGATAAATTCCACAGTTCATCTGTTTAATGCAAACAGATGTATTCAAATGGCTGACCAAATAAGCCCATTATCAAACAACATGGAGTCTACAAAATTCATCAGCTGCAAGTATTTTAACAGAGAAAAACCTCTGAGCTTTAACAAGTTAATGTTGTGAGTGAAGAAACAGGTGTCTTATTTTACATGCCAAGTACCGAAACACATAAGAAACTGGAGCTTTAACAGATATCATTATATAAAGCAAATATTTGAAACTTCCAGTGTTGCAGTATAGGTGAAGGTGCAGTAACTTACTCCAAAATATATCCACACGTGTCTGCTCCATCAAGTATACTATTCCAGTTTTCTGTGAGTTTGGGGGCCATTTGGGGGTTTTTCCCTATTTTTATTAAAAAGGCAAATAAACCAGTTTTCGTGGATCAAAACCTGACACCTAATTAATTACAGGATGCTTTGGGTACAATCCAGAGCAGCTTTTGATTGCACCCCTCATTTTATTTGTATATCAGAATAGGCACATTTAACAGTTCTACTCAAGTAGATTAAGCTTCCTGTAGAGGCAGTTGTAGAATTAGGACCTTTCAAGTTTGCTTCTTGATCTAGAAACTGCCTATTCAGTTCACATAGAACTGAATCAGCAGTCAATGAAATGAGTGTTTAAATTCTGCTGTCACTGAAAACTTGGCAGCCCAAGGGATGCTGATAACACAGTTCCAGTCCAAGCACTCTGGCCAAATCTACTGAAGTTTTTTAGCCTGTGCTATCTATCTTTTCCAGCTCCCTACTTAGTGCCATTGCATCTGACTGGCTAAAAGTCATTGCATTTTCCCCCACAGCATGCCTCAGTGGCTGGGCAAATGCTTGTATCCTCTATTACAGAGGAGGGTGAAGGCAGATGGACTAAACAATGTGGATATCTAACTTTGTTTCTTCAAATTATCACAGAGAAAAATATGCAAAATAGGTTCTGAAGAGATTTCAGAGATGACCTAACCTATCATGATGTCCCAGCCCAGCATCAGTCATACCTCAGTCATTTTTATCTGATAATTCTTTAACTTATATCTTAAAACCCTTCTTTAACTGAAATTCCACAGGCTGCCAAGACAATTCTAGTGCATCACTATCTCTCATGTAAAAAGGTTTTCTGAATGAAATCTTTCTAAAATTTTAAGCCTTGTCTTTTCTCCCCTATGGAAATGGAGAACACTTTATTGTCCTATTTTTTGTATCAGAAGATATTTGAAGCAGACATATCTTTCTGAGCAGATATTTCTCCACTTCTTTGAACATCACATTTTCTACTTTTCTGCTGATTCCATGATTCTATGAACATCTCTCAAGTGTGGCAGAACTCAGACTTGGATGTTCCAAGCTGATTAACTAGAGTTTTCTTTCAGCTTGAATATGCAAGTATCCAGTATATTTTAATTATATCCTTTCGTACCTAAGCTGGGTTGCTATATACATGCCTCAGTGTCTTAGATCAAAGCAATCAGGTTCTTGTAGAATTAAGTCTTGAGTGAGAAATGAAAATCAGAACTTGTCACAGTAATACCATGAAAATTGAGACAAACTTTATAATCAGGTACGTAGATATGTTAACTACTAATAGGATATTAATGATAGTTCAGTATATGAACATCTTAAAAATCAATCCCTGAAAAAACTCTTCCCCTGAAGAAGGAGGTGCTCTGAAGAAGAGAATAAGAGTTTAGACCTATATTCTCGTGCAGTTACTATAAAACTTACATCCAGTCATTCAGAAAAGAGATTCAAAACATGAACTCAACATCCAGAGAGAGGCTTGAATGCTGCATAAGAAATGCATTGACTCTTAAAAAAAACTGCACTCAACTATATAATGGATAAATTGACTAGAAATTGCTAGAGAAGTCTGTCTCTGCTGCAAAGAAGGAGTTATCTTACAATACTGCACATAGCATCTATGCTGGAAGGCATTATATGAAATTTAACCATTAACAGGAAAGCTGTTATGTGACTTAAGTCAGAGGGCAAAGGTTCTACCAGCAGTGCTCCCCAAAACCTATCTCAAATGCATTATTCAGGATCCATCCTTGATAATGAATATTCCCAGCATAAGAAAATTTTTGTAAGTATGTATGATAACATTTAGCACAGTGATCACAGCTTTGGAACTGCAACTGTTCCCAAGGCTGTCTCAGTGATCACAACTATTTCTCTGGAAGGACCAGGTGGATTGTTTATACACATGATGGACTGCCTTTGAGTAGCCTCAGCAGCCATTCATGCAAACTGACATCAGATAAAAGCTACAAAGGAATAATGGAAAGGTCAGTTGTAACAAATCTGGCAAGGGAAGACAAATCAGTACAATTCTGAATTGTTTCCAGAAAACCAGTATCAAAGAATCAGAGAGTTTGAAGGTACCCATAGCAATCATCCAAGTTCAGCTCCTGACCCGGCAGGACAGGCCCAAGAGTCACACCATGTGCCTGAGAGAATTTTCCAAATGCTTCCTAAACTCTCCCAGGCTTGCTGCTGTGAAAACCTGCTCCATCATGCAACCACCCTCTGGGCAAAGAACCTTTTGCTGATATCCAACCTAAACCTCTCCTGACACAAACTCAGGCCATTCCCTCAGGTCCTATCACTGTCACCACAGAGCAGAGATCAGTGCCTGCCCCTCCTGCTCCCCTCCCAAGGAAGCTGTAGCTGCAGTGAGGTCTGCCCTCAGGCTCCTCTCCAGGCTGAACAGACCAAGTGACCTCAGTCACTCCTCACAGGACCTCCCCTCAGGGCCCTTCACCATCTTTGTAGCCCTCCTCTGGATTCTCTCTAATAGATAAATGTATTTTGTGTATTGTGGCACCCAGAGCTGCCCCCAGCACTGGAGCTGAGGCTGCCCCAGTGCAGAGCAGAG
>JAYDZK010000169.1:99432709-99487027 GCA_034509185.1 Euphonia xanthogaster | reverse complement strand
CCAGGGCACTGCTGGCTCCTGTTCAACTTTCTGCTGACCAGGACCCCAAATCCCTTTCCATGGCACTGCTCTCCAGCATCTCATTCCCCAGTCTGTCCATACATCCAGGGTCACCCCATGGCAGGTGCAGACTCTGGCACTCTGTCTCTGTTAAAATCCATATGGTCATTGTCCATTGTCTGGTTTGAAAAAGCCTCTTTGTGGGGCCCCTCTGCCTTGAATGGGCTCAAGAGCTCTTCCCTATTTAGTATTATCTGCATCTTAGTATACTATTGTGTAAAAAAGGGCAATACAGAAGAAATCTATTTTAACTCTAGAAAGGTACAGGCCAACCAAATTGTTGGATTTTTTTTTCACTGAGATGTGTTTTATAAATTGATAATAGTAGAGGCCTTATGATTAGGTGGAAAAAGTTAAATTCAGCCACTGTTCTTGGTCTTTGCCACTTCTTTTTCTTGAAATTTCCACCTGTCTTGTTGTATCTTATCACCAAGTCTGGACAGTAGGTAGATATAGATTTTAGGTCACTTTCCTGCATTACTTTGATAATGGCTTAAAATATTCACACCCAAAATGATTTGTAGATAATAATAAAAATATGAGTCATAGAAACAGAAATACAAGGCTGATAAGGTTTGTACACTTACATCAGTATGCACTTTATTTTAAAAGACCCATCCAAAATCAAGATACATGGAGATGTTTACAAAGCATAGAATGTTATGTTCAGACTGTGAGCTGGTATAAATTTTAACAATTTCACTGGAATCCATGCAGCTACACCACTGCATATACACCAGCTGAAACTCTGAGACATTGGTCATGCCTAAGCACACATTTATTAAGGTGGATAGCAGACACTGCAGGGGAATAGTATATCTCCCACCTAACTAGGTTCCTAATGACATGAAACAAATACACAGATGTGAGTAGGTTTAGAACAAACTGCTCAGAACTGTTCTCTACTGCTTATTTCCAGGACTCAAACACAAGCTTTCTGTTAGGTTCAGAAGGCAACTGAAGCAATTGAAATCCTGCTGTGGATGAAAAGCAGATATGATCTTTGGCTTTTAAAATGAGGTTCTGAAAAGACTAAACTGAGATTTGATAAATTAAAGAGAAATTACTATCTCCATCTCCAAAACCTACTCTTTTCTGTCTGCACCAGGTCTTCTGCCTCCTTTATTAGCCTTGATATATCACAGAGTTGCTAAGGGATGTTGAGGAAAAAGGGTTGGTTTTTCTGGGTTTTGTTTTTGTTTCTTTTTAAATTACAATAATCTATTGATTTTCCTTTTCTTGGCTTTCAGGTTTTTTCAGTCTAGAAATACACCAGCTATGAAACAGGATGCATGACACCAACCCAAAATTTATCATCTCCAATGTCATTAACTGACCAAACTGCATTACAACTTCTGTGTTAGTAGGCAGGTCTACATAAGCATGCCTTTAAGTGATGGATCTTTAAATTTGTCCTGGCATGGGGTTAAGTACAAAACATTATGATCCACTCTACATTTCACTGTACATTAAGCTTGCCTAGAAAGAAGTCAGTATTTTAATGTTCAATTATATCCTCCTAGGCCACCACAATGGACTGCCAGCATGTCTTCCAGGAGAGGAAATTAAATATGCACAGAATGTTTTAAAATAATCAGTACTTTAAGAAAAGAGAATTGCTGCTTAGTAAATCTTTATCAAAAACATTTGTGGAAACTTTATTTCATCAACACAAAATTCTTGCTTGCAGACACTCTAACCTCCTGCCCAGTACTGGACTCAAGGTAAAGCAATATGGGGCAGAAGAAAATGCTCTTCTCCTACGCTTCAATTCTTAACACTTGTGGAAAAATGGATTAATAGTAGTAAATTGCTGATCTCCTTTGTTTCTTTCAGGTTTGTACTATAGGTAATATAAACAGCCTTTTGACTGAGCTGGTGTCCCTGCTAGTGACTTTGACTTCTGCAGATTAGGAGAATGTGTGGTGTCCACAATAACAAACCAACAGTTAGATGGCACCAGGGTGTCAGTGTCACACCAATGGTTTATACACATCTGGAGTGTTCCCACATGTGTCCTCTAAAATCATTTTGCTTGCTTTGGTCCTCAATCCCCACTTTTATCACACTAGAACTTATATTGGGAGTTTAAGTAATGTGTAAGCCTGAAGACATGGAAGAAAGGATATTTCTTTAAAGATATTTGACATATGGATCTGATTTTTGTGCACGGGCTTGCCATATTTTTGCAAATCTGCAGCATTATTAGAAGAGCCATGACTTTGTTCTTGAGCTGTGGCCCAGTGTTGTCATGTCAACATGTTCTAGGCAAGCGACGGGTGTTCATTGGTTATTTAAAAGCATTTATTGAGGGTTGAGAGAAATTTAAGCAATCCATATATAAAGAGCTTGATCCAATTCCTTTAGAAAATCCTTACATACTGATGGAAAACATGTCATCTAGACAGTCTCAACCCTAAAGACATTCCAGCGAAGTGAAAAGCCCAGAGTTTATATGTAAAAGGTGGAAGCCAGAGGGAAGGTTCCTAAGAGCAAATTTAGGGTGCAATGCCTATGCCATTGTGGTGTGCAAGTCAAGACAAGTAAAACCAATGTTGATACACTAATGTGAAAGTAAAGGAGGATTGGAAATCATGTATGAAGTATACAGCAATGTTGATAGGGGTATTTGAGAAACACTGAAGATATTTCTCAAACACCAGGGCATGGTGTAAAGAGACACATATGTGGGTTTTCAAAATGCAGTTTTTATTGAGAAGAAATTTTAATGGAAAATTTTCACACTAACTCAAGATTATTGCAATGATCACAACAGAATTTTAGCTTTTTCATCCCAGGCAGTGGGACCGCCAAGGCTGCAATGAAAGATAAATGTGCCTTGACAGCAGAGCTATCCGGCTGCTTGATTTTCTCTTTTGATAGGTTTATGTTTCATGCCAGTCAATCCAGCTCTACTGTGCAGCACAGTCACATTACCTTTATAACGCAGCCTGCTGCCAGCCTAAAAGCACTGAAGAAATATAGTGACCTCTAACTAAAGCAGGCAAAAATAAGTTAAGTGTGAGGATGGGCAAAGATTTTTTAAGATTTTTTTTTTTCTTCTGTAAATGATTTTATCTAATGGTTCAGATATTCAGATCTCAGCCATTCTGATGGTAACACATTTCCCCAGGGGGAAACATATGCTCAATGCACTCACCTTGGGGTTTCCCACTTACTCATTGCAAGCATAAAGAAAAAACACTCTGGGAAGACGCCTCTAAGGAGTGAGATCTCATGGTGAGTGATTCACAACAGAGTACATTCTTTTGCTGAAAAAAAGAAAGCCACAGACAACAGCAAATATTAGATCAAATGTTGAAGTAAATTCATAATTACTAAGTCAGATTCTCATCTCAGTTAATAGAAATGTGCATTCAGACTGTTTATTTGTGTGCTGAAGCTGCTTTGGATTTACTCCATTTCAATTAAGATCAGAATCTTACTCTGTTGGTTTAGATTTTTTTAGTAGCTAAACTGTGCCTACATACAGCAAACAGATGAATTCATTTACGGCCCTGTTCATTTAATAAAAGCTTCAGCAGCCCTTAGTACCTTAATCTCGCTCCTGGAATCAGGACAATGCTTTGGGGGTATACCTAGCATATGCTGCAAATCAGGTTATCTCACTCAAACGTAATATTGTAACAGCCCTGACTTCTAATAATCAGTGAACTGTAAAATCTCAGCGCAGGTTATCTCAAATGGAAATTCCAGAGACAGAAACAGTTTGGAGGTTAATGGGATTATCTGAAGTCTCAGGATGAGGGACTACAATATTACTTTATGCTGGATCTGCAATACTGGGTGGACTAGCCAACTTGAATTCTTTTTTACACCTCTCCCTCTCCCACTCTTGCTATTTCCCTAGGTTCTATGAAATAATGTGAGGCTTTTGACAGGTACTCTAAAAATTAATTCTGACAAGCCATATGCAGTATAATACAGCTTCTTCCTCCATTTTAGAAACAATTCTCCTTCTGCAAACACTCACAAACATGTCTAGTCCCATTGCATTGTTCCAGCTGTGCTCAGCTATCCGAGTGGAATGGAACTCATCGTGTATCATAAATCTGAGTCACTACATGCTCTGATGGTCCTGAGTTTATTTTAAGGAGAAGAGGATAACAGATGAGAAAAACAAGCAAGATTCAAAAGTGAAGGGAGAGCAACTCAGAAGCATTGCCTAATCCTGGTCCCAGGTCATCCTCTGAAATACCTGATGGCTTTGGGAAAAAGAGTCAAGTAAAAATTTTCTTCAAGCATGGCAGTAGAGTGTCCAGCTTGGGGTATCTGAGCACATTATAACTTGAAGGATCAATGAAGTTGGACACAGTTTAGGAGTAAACAGGCAGAGTGAAACCTGTGCCTAGAAATGGGCTGGAAAGAAAAATCAATTATCTTAGTTTAAAAAAACAAAAGTTGAAGCAAGGTTACCAGTTTTTCCTAGTAAACACATCTAGTAATAGTTTTTAGTGCAAAGAAAAAACAGTAAAAAATTGCTATAATTAGAATAGCATCTGGTTTGGCAAGAAATATCTTGTGAAGGTGAGAATAAGTATCTGAAGAAGAAAATCCTCTAACATGGATCAACTTCCAACAAAGGTAGTTTCCACATTATTAGTATCTGATGTCCTCCTTCTTCTACCCCTCCTTCCCCTACATCCCAGTGCAGATGGTTTCAGTTCCCTTACTTGTGAGAAATGCCCAAGCATTGTGTCTGAATTCTAGATAAAAGAGAGCAGAAAAATACAGAAACCTTTTAAACTGCAGTGAAATGACCATAAGAAGTTACCCAATCACCATCTTAAATCATAAAAACCAAATAAGGTACAAATTAAGTATTTTGTAGAAGCCACAATGGATTTGAAGTAATGGACTAAAGGTTTGACACCAGAGACAGCAGAAGTTTAAACATTTTTCCCTCCCATCAGATTACATCTGCTGATTTTTACATCTCTGTCAAATGACAGCCACTGAAAAGGTCCAAGGCATACACTGAAAACTCAGGGTTTTAGAACCACAAAGAAGTGTCCTGCAGTCCAGCCAGGACTGCATCAGAGCACAGCTGTAGCAAACCTGCACACTAAGCATTTAAATCCACTGGCACATTGGCTTCATCTGGGTCAGATAGGCTGGCTCTTATCTCCTGGCTTGATGGGCCAGTGTTGACATGGGGTCAAATTTCAGCCAGAGTTCTCAGCATCTTCAAGCAGTATTATAGTATCTGTACTTAAGGGTAGCTTAAGGCTCTGCAGAATGGAAAATGAGCTGGCTTGTTCAGACACGAGCTTCCATTTCCTTGTGGTTTAAAATCTAGGTAGGAAGATGAGCACTGACAAGCATCAATGTGAGAAACTAGCAGATAAAACAAATGGCCACATTACAGTATATAAAACCCATATTTTTTGATATTAATTTCAGTGATGTAGCAAGCTGAACTGTGTGCAACACCCATTTCTGACTCTCTCTCTCTCCTCTGAAACAGAAGCAGCGTGCGTGCAAATGTAAAGCTGGGATATGTATAACTTTATTTTCCGCGCTGTGCACATTTGCATTTTTCAGTAGCAGCCTGTTTGTCCTTATGTCTATGCAAGGCAACGATATCTCAGATGTCTCCAAATGTCCTCGCTGTGGAACAGGAAGCAGCATAGCTGCATCAACATGGCAGAACTAATCAGTCTGGGCACCGTGCCCTGCTGACGCAGCTCTCCTGTCTCCAGGACCCCAGCTAACATCTCTGCAAGGCACGAAGCACATGCTGCTGAAATTCAAATACTGTAGTCATGGGGACAGACAGAGAGCAGCAAGAGACAACCAGACCTTACAGGCTAGTGGGTCAAGCACATAAAGAGAAAGGGGGAAATTTATCAAATATTATGCAATTATTATTTTTTTAATCTGAAGGAAACTGTGCATGTATTTTGCCTGGAACCTTCCCAAGAGGTTGTCCGAGCTACTAGCTTAGGATTAGTGTGCCAAGTGCTTTTTATGCTCTTGGTCATAACCAGTACTTCTATATGGCTAAATTTAACAGTGTCAGGACCCTTTCTTTGGCTCTGAGATCAGCAGCTTGGCCCAGATGTGTCCATGCTATGCCTCCAAAGTGTAGCTGCCTTCGGGCTGCCTACTGGAAATAGATGCCAGTCTGTGCTTACTCCGGGGAATTGCTCAGAGGACACTTGTTGACTCAGGTCAAAGTCATGCTGGGAAATATGCTATGGGTATACAGATGGTGTCTGAGCCCTGGAACTGGTGAAGTTGCTAGCATAGGTGCTGCACTGAAAAATGATTGAAAATACCCAACGTATTTGAAGAGTGACTGTCCAGCTTCTGCATGGTAAGCACCAAGACCAATATGTTCACACTAATTGCCACAAAACCCAGTGAAATCCAGACACAAAACAGCAAATATAAAACTGTGAGTTCCTACCCTGAGCTAGACTCAATGCTTTCTGAAATGTGCTGAGTGCATCTGATGTTCTTTTGAACCCAGGAAACAGTACTTTTCAGGCTTGAAATATTGAGAATACATGAGCCAAGAATGATTCACACTATCAAGGACCTAGAAGAAAGGAGAACACATGAGAATATAACAACAAACTGAATTTGGAACACTATCACTTTTAGTCCCAAGGGAAAAAAAAAAGAGGCTTCTTACACCATAAAAATTCTGTAGCACCAAAAAAAATCCAACGCAAAATTTACTTTGCCTCCCAAGCGATTTTTTTTTCTCTTGTTCAATACAGCATTTTTCTTTATAGAAAATGTAAACACAACCACTAATAGACCAGCAATTCATTTTTCTTCAGACTCTAAATGAAATTCATAAACAGGATTATGACCTAGACTTAAATTCTCTACCAACCTACTTAGAATAGCAGAGCTATCTTTTTTGTATTCTTTTTCTCTCCAGTAGCCTAAGAAATCCTAACTTAAACATTACCGTAACTCAGGCTTCTATTTAACTCCATGATCTAGTGTGCCATGGCCTTTAAAGCATAGGCATATTTAATATCAGTATTTTAAGGAGACTCAATATGCAATATTCCAGTGCACCTGATTAATAAAGCTTTTTTTGAGCAGCCATGTGTGTTCTGTATTGTACGAGAGCAGCAAAAAAGACAGAGGAATCTCCCAGGAGCATTGCCTTGTTCGAACTTAGCCTTGGTTGATGGTTTTCAGCCCACCTTATATGGCTTGGAAAATGTTAGGCAGTAGATACCTTTATGCAGCCAAGGACACCCCCTGCCAATATGACAATGGAATATAAGCTGCTTTTTGAGAACTTGATTATAATAAAACTTTTCCCAAGGCTGTGTCCAGTTCCAAAGTACCAGAGCCCCTGATCCCCCCGACACCAGGGGGATACAGACACACACATCAATGTGTCTGAAATAAGAAGGTTCCTTAGAAAAGAAAGGAAAAGAAATTCACTGGCCCGGCTTTCCCTTTTCCTATTTGTATGGTCCAGCTTGGTGTTTCTATTAATTTCCTTGGATGTATTTGCCTTCCCTGGCAGCAGGCGTACACAGCTTTGCTATCAAGGCACCTTTGCAGCTCCAGAGTGGTCCCCTCCTGGGGAGGGACAAGGCAGAGGGATTTTTCATGAAAGAGGGAGGTGCTCTGAGGCAGCTTACAGCATCCAGAAACTGCTGTTATGAAACTGGGCATTTGATTTACTACTTTTCTTCAAACATGAAGGTCCACCTTGTCCAAAATCCTCTCTCTGGCAATAACCAGTACCAGATGTCCAGAGGAACAAGACTAACTAATCCTTGCACTTCTTCACTTCTTTGTGGTAGTTAAAATTTGGATTAAACCCTGAAGCATAAATTTCTTTCCCAAAACTTTGTAGTACTAATTTTCACAGCTCAAAATTCTTGTGATGCGTGATTCTTCTTCACTGCTTGAGAAATTCTTGGTCTTAAAAACATCCTGAGACAATGAGTTCCAGGAGCATGGTTATTTTATGTCCTAATTGCATCTTTTCTAATTCTAATTTCTCTTCAGTTTTCATTAAATCCATGTTTTGTCTCTTCATAATTTGATGGAGAGACAGAAAGTCCTGATCTGAATTCTTTCAAGATTTATCATTTCATTTAATTTGATATACTTTCATTTTTTTCAGTTTATTGTTCTGCTTTCCAAATAATTACAGTATTTTTAATCTCTGTTCATGTAAATCATTGTCATGCAATTTCTCAACTCCTTCTCACAATTCATATTCAGCAGTAGCATTCCTGATTGTCTGGTGACACTTCACAGATACTCACAGACCCATATCAGACTACACCACTGATGTGAATAGTCTATTTTTGCCCTTATATTTTGCAGTGTTTCAAATTCATATGCAAAAATAGGATTTACCTAAAGCTACTTTTAATTTTTCTTTTCTAAATAATAAACTCATTTGAAAAAAATCTGATTTTACTAACAAAGTAACATTACAGACATAATATACTGCCCTCTCTATATAGAGAATAACTTCATAAAACAAAACTTTTCAAGGACTGATACAGGCCATTAGTAATGGAATGTAAAAATAAGGCAGGAAATATCATGTCATTATTGCAAGTCAGGTAATGGTCACTAAAACCAGTTCATTCTCAAATACACCTATTTTAAGCAGCAAGACAAGGCAAGAGGACAAAGATAATGGGCAGTTCAGTATGATAGCATGGATTGAGCTGAATGATTTTCAGCTGGAATGCATTGATCTCAGAAAGCATTAGAGAACTCAAAGTCCATCTTCTTTACTCATCTGTATGAGTCATCCTCATTAAATTCAAAGGATCTCAGAACATCTGTGCAACTGTAAATTGAATTTTAACACTCAAATGAGCAGTGACTCAATACAGCCTTCACTGCCTGATACCAAACCTGGCAAGCGAAGAATTGCCTGAAAGCAACAAAGCAGTACAGAAATTTGCCTTAGAAATATCAGACTCACTATATGACAAGTTTACAAATTTATTTCCAGTAGATTAATAAAATACAGCTTTAAATATATTTCAAATATTACAACTATCAAAATACTAGTATAATAAAGTTTGCACAGAGAGGATTAAACTTTTTGTTTACTCAAAGATACAAGCAAATAGACAACATACAAAATGTTAAACAGAAATATACAGAAGGTAAGGATCTAAAGAAAAATTTAGTACTATTGAAGATGACCAATATTTTCAACAAAGAGTCCATGACATTAAATGAACCAGAGGTTTCACTTTAACACTCATCACATTTCAGGGTTGATTTATTGATGAAAAAATTATGTCAAGTAAGACCTAAATGTAATAGATATTTGTAGTTTTGAGTGTTATGTGCAATAATAAAAACACTTGTAAATGTTAAAGGATCAGATTTGTAAAAGTATTTAGATCTAAACATCAAAATGATGTTTCAGGATACCATTCTCAAAAGAAAGTTAAGTACCAAGAATCCCTCTGAAAATCTCATGGTTTTGGCTAGGGTTTTTGGGTTTTTGTTTTTTGGTTTTTTTTTAACCTGAAGACCTTTAATATCTTGTCTGTTAGAAACAGAGCCATACTGGTCTTCAGTGTATAAACTTGTCTTTTTTTATAAACTGGAGCTCCTAAACTACTTTATTCATACAGTTCATCGTATATGCACTCACAGTTTTGACCTTGGCTTTTGGTTCATCCATGGATGAGGCATATGTGCTTGCAACCAGCAAAGCTTCATTCCTGGCTATATGCATGCAAGGAAGTGAAGCAGTGGAAGGGAGCACTCTGCATGCTGGAATTCAGTCACCTGCCATTCTCAGATGTTAGACCATTCCCAGGCATGCTATGGCTTTGCTTTCCACAGAGACTAAACCTGAGTTCAGACCACAGACTATTTCCTTTAGGTATTTTGGACACAGTCACACCACTGCATGAGGTGAGTACCCTGGGCATGTACTTTATGTACAGGGTGCCACAGAAATGTCCTGGGCACTGCGAGGTGCTGGGCACCGCTCATGAATTATAGGATTGTCACAGTGAGATTAGAAACCAGTGGTTTTTTTTTCTATTTCTCTGATCTGAAATTTATTTATAACCAGTGCCAACCCTACCAAGTACTCCAGGAAAAACAGAGTGGCATCCAGTTCTCTCTGCCTTCAGAAATGTGCTATAACCAGTAGAGAATTGTGTGGTCTCTGCACTGTCCCTTTTGCTACCTGTTGTCCCCATCATCACTGCAACCATGATCAAGCCCTGACTCATCAAGCTAGGTATGGGATCACTGGATGGAGAACAGAAGCTGATTTATATTTCAATCACCCCCAACAGTAGAAATCTTCACAGCTCAAATTTCTCACCTCTCACTTCTTCCTGTGACCACTGCCTGACGCCCCCTCTGATCTTTGCACTGTACTCATCACTGTCCTGCATCTGCTCAGAGCATTTCTGGCTGCAGGAGAGCTTCCCACAACCAAGGGTTTAGATATCCTACTGAGAGCAGAGCAAAAGCAGCATTTTGGTTCTTTGTTCCTTAAACTGGAACTTCCCCATACATACTGCCATGTATTTAAGTTTAGGCATGGACAAGCCTTTGTGGTGCTGAATGAATTTACTCATCTCTGAGCAGGACACTTGCTGGAATATGAACAGCTGCAACCCCTCTTTTTGCTTAGACATGTCATTTTCAGGGAACTCCATTTTCAGCACTAGAGTTTAGGTCTGGCTGTAATGCAGCCATTTGTAATGTGCCTCTCATCTTTGCTGTGATAGTCAGAAATCTTTGAATTCCTGGCTTATACTCCTAAATTTGGTTGTCCTCCAGTGTTATACTTTGGCTTCCCTAGTTCTATCACATCAGGACCAAGTATTTCAGAAGGGACATAGTGACCTTGCTCTAAGGCTTGGTCTGAGAAGGATTTCTGTACTTTCAATTATTGAAAGCTCCACTCCAACATAGACTAATAAAGCCACTGTAATAATGGCCACTTGAATTTTGTAGTGTTTCTTGGTGGATTGTCATATGTAGCGCTGCATGCAAACAGAACAAAACAAAAACTACTTTAGCATGGCTCTGAAAAAAAAAACTCTTTAATTCTCCTGTTTACTAAAATTGTGAAAATACAGAAAATGACAAGGTGATTGTGATGTCTTAGCAAAACTTTACACCAAAAAAACCACCCAGTCAGATATAGTCATCATTTAATTCTGACAGGAAATGCTTTTCAGGATTCATTCATGCTTGAAATTATTCAGTTTTGAAGAAGAAAAACCCCGTTTATTACAAACAAGATATTTCCTCCTTTTTTGTAACTGAGAAAACATGTGTTTGTTTTTAAAAGGACACAGTTTTCTCTCTCATTACACATGCCTTAAACCATGGAATGAAGATTTTTCTGACTGTTTTTTCTTTTGTACTAGTAGTGATGACAAAGCCATTTCCTGCATAATAAAATCTATTAGAAATGTTACAATATCTGATGTAAATAAATAGTTAGAATTTTAGCAGTATATCATAATTTACAGATGCTAATGGTAATATTGGAAGACACAATTCTGTCCACAAACTAATTGAAAATTGGAATAATTTTTCTCTATTGGGTCAAATATTCTCTATTTTCTCTGTTGGGTCAAATATTGCTTACTGGGGGAAAGTACTTTATACGTGCATTGTCATTAACTCTCTCACTTTGCATAATAGATTTTCAGATACTTTGTCACTTTTAAGAAAATTTTGGATTTATGAGGGACTTGTTTTGTCATTGTTACATTCATGGGAATTGAAGTGTCTCTACATAGAAATAGTTTGCCTTCAAATGCCTCACTTCCTATTTTGCTTGTTGTGTATTTTAGCTAACACAATTACTCTGGCCTGATTCAGCTACTTTCTCTGCCAAATGTTGACATTTCAGAATATTAAACATCACTAAAATGGTGAAACTTTGCAAAAGGCTTGATATAATTTATCTGCATAAAAATATAGTGTACCAAAAGCTGCAATGGGTGCAGTAAAAGGCATTAAGGACTCCCCATGCCATAATTTTCTCCAGCCCTTAAAAGTCTCAAAAAGTTTATATCCATTCCTAATTGAAACAATGGAAATAGAAGAACAAATTCCATAATTTAAAAAAACTCTGGAAAGACTGCAAGAATTAACTAATATAGATCCTGATAAAATTGAATTTAATTTGAAAATTAATTCCTTTGAAATTCATTGCAATGGAATGAGTAAAGAGCTTTATGGCTGGGGTTTTTTTTGCATACTCTAATTGAAATGCAATAAAAATTATGATTGATAGGAAATATCTAAACAATAGTGGAACTTATAATAACCAAATTATATGCTGGAATCACCATATATACAGAGAAGAAAAAGTCCAACAGCTGCATTTCCAAATTATTACTATTAAGAGAAAATGTTGACTGTGTCTTCTCATGTGTGTTTGTATTCATGTTTTTCACCCAGGAAAGATGATAAACCTATGAAATCTGAATAATAACACATGAGAAGTATCCACAACCCAGGATCTTCTGTCCCACACTTAGAGAAGAGATTTGAAAACTCCACTGAAGATAGAAGTTTATGTCACCTGAACACTTAAGGCAAGGTTAGTCCAATAATTTCTGCCATTATTATTTGATCTAACAGGTCCCACCTTTATTACAGCTCTGCTGAAATTGCATCCTGATCAAACAAACCCTATGATGCTGCAGTTGCAGTTTTTAGATCTTTGGAGCAGAACTGGGTTACAATAATGCAATCCGGAAGCAATAGGAGGTATAAATTACTTTAACTCTATAGTGCCGATTGACATAATTATGTGAGAGAAAAGATAGAAAAGATCTATTAGGTCATCTTGTCCATTCCCCATGATGCATTGTAATGTCTCCAAAGAAAATGTCATTATGTGTTGTGACAAGGACCTGGCTATTACTAATGCTATTAATAATTGCTGTGGCATTTTTAATTCTCTTGCTTGGGTATTTTTTCTGTAATCTGATGATAGATGCTTTGCTCTTTTAGAATGCTATCAATACATGCAATATGATTGTATAAAATGCAATAGAATGTCTGATTGCCAAACAAAATTATAATGTGTCAAGCTATAAACTATTTTTGTGTGACCAGAGTGTTAAAATATTACTCTGTGAAAAACAGAAACAGAAAAATTGTTCAAAATTTATGTACTTGGGTCTGATCTCACTTCTCATACAAAATAGAAAGGAACTTCTAATCGTTCCTGTTGTCCATTCCCTATTCTATGGAATCAAAATTTTCAGGGCTTTTGGACTGAGAAGGATTTGGGGATCTGTACCCTGCATGCAGAACAAAAAGTTTGACTATTATTCTATATTTTCTACATAAAATTTTAAAATAGTCTAAATTTTTTTCTTCTAGTGTTGTCTACTCTGCCCTTTTTGGTGGTTGCAAATCCAGACAGTGCAACAAAAATCACCCTAGAAAATATTGGTCAACCTGATGTTGAGTTTGACAGAAAAGATTTTTATCTGTGAATCACCCAGCATTCAATCTTTGGCCATACATCCTTGTGGAATTAAGACTTGTTCTACTGTGCACAAACATGTAACGCCAGCAATTCCACATGGCTGAGGAGATGAGACACAGGTCTGTGTCTTCAGTTCAGGATTCACATCTCTATTAACATCCTACCTGCCATCAGACAAGTCATCTAGGTCCTTCACACAGCTGTTTCATCTCTTAATTTGTATATTCCTTCTATTTATCTTGCAAAGTTTACATCTAAACCATGGCCAGTCCCTAGGTAAGGTGTGGACTGGCACTTTCTCCTCTCTTGCCCCAACCACTGCTTGCTGTGGTTCTTAGGGAGAGGAAATAGAACCATGGAATGGTTAGGGTTGGATGGGACCTCAAAATCACCCAGGTCCAACCATTCCTCCATGGGCAGGGACACCTTCCACTAGAGCAGGTGGTAGGAATGCAGCCTCCCAGGCAGGGATGAGTCCATTGCATGTTACAGCTGATATCCTTGTAGTGCCAGCTGTACATCTGGTGTGATGGAACGTGCAGATGACATCTGGCTGCAGTTTAGCCTGTAAAAATGATAGTCCCTGGAGTTTGGTACTGTACTGCACTGCAGATAACTAACAGGACCTCCATAAACTGATGTATCATGGTCACGAGTTCTTCAACACATCAGTAGGAGGTACAGGGCTCCTGACCAAACTGGATTACCAGGAGTTCTCCAAACAAGCTGAACAAGATCAGTGCTGCCATTTTTCCTTGTAGTCTGTAGTTATTTGTTATTTGATCTTTTTCACCCCCTGATGTAAATTAGAGAGGTTTATACATTTTATGTGAAAAATTTGATGGATTTCTATGCCAATTTCAGTGCACAAAAATTTTCTAGGACAGTTTTTGGTTTATATTCTCACCAAACAAGAAAGCATAATGACCATAAATTTAACCAATGATAGCCTGATAAGGCACTATTAAGTACAAAATAGAATTCTATATAAAAAGTTTGTGTGCACTTATGTGTGCAGGATCTTTATTAATACTTATGAAGTAATTACTAGTTGCAGCTAAATTAATTAATAACTTATTTTAGAACATGTTTTACAAAAAACCATTAAGAATGAATCATTAACAAGCAATGTCACAGCTAGCTGTTATAACAAATTTTGTAATGTAGATTTCATTAAAAGCACGCACATGCCTGATTAATATATGAATTCACATGGTAACATAGCATCCTTTAAAGTACAATAAACTCATTAAATAATAATCAGTTGTACAAACTGACATAAAAAGACTGTGAAACTGGAATATAATGCCATCTGTAATGGAGTAATCAAACAGTCTTGGGCTAAGTAGTTTGGGAAACACAAAGAACAGCAGAAAATTAGAAAGCACAACATGAACACTTTGTCTAAAATCAGTACTAAAAGTTCATGCATAGATGTCATTGTTAAGGGCTGAATTAAGTAAGTTTTGTGATGGCTTGTTTCTTCGTCTTTTTCTAGGCCACAATGGAAGAGATTCTTCAGGAGGTGACTGAAGACAGCAGACAGGGTAGGAGCTCCACATCTCCAAGATGCCACTTGGGAGAACATCTCTCCTTCTATTGACTACCCAGAAGGTCTGTGGAGATTATTAGGTGGCTGAAATACCCAGTTTAATTACTTTGCACAAGTCAGATGCTGTGATTTCTCTACTAATCATCAAATGCCTGCAGAAATTTCGCCTAAACCCACTATTTACCTAGCTGCACATGCTACTTTGGAGCTACTTTGGAGCTACTTTGCTTTGAGATACCCATGCAGACTTTTGAAGACATGTTTTCTAAAGCAAGCTCTATGTGCTGGCTCTAAGGCTCACTTTTAAAAGCTGCAGTCAATTTTTTCAGTTGAGTGACTTTGAAGACCAATTTTTATGAAGGATTCTTTCAAACTCAGGCTGTTAATTTATTACGTGCTGATCAGTAATATGAAAGAACTCTGTGTTTTGGAAGTTCAGTAGTTCTTAATTATGAACAAGCTTTGAAGCACCCAGCCATGCATGACAGACTTCCTGATGCCTCCTTGTCTGTCTTCCTGCAGTCTGAGCTCTTCCCTCCAACACTCATATTGCCTGGAAGGGTTTGCCTTTATCTTGAAGATTTTTTTGAATCATCTGACTACTGAAAAATTCAGAGTACAGAATGTGACAGATTCACAGTATGATTTAATATGACAGATCATATCCTGTGCAATATTGCAAAACCAGGGAAGGTTAATTAATACTTATGTCAGAGCTAGACGACTCCATGTTGTGTGTGGCTGTCCTACCTTCAGCACAGAAATTAACAATTATCCATTAGAAATACAGAGCCATTTTCTGATCCTGCAGTATTTGACTAAAAAGCCTGAGTGCGTGTCAGCGATGCCTGATGCATTAGTAACGAACCTGGCCACAGACTGTGGGGGAATTCTCTCAGAAATATATATCTGAAACAATCCCGGGTTATAAATCACTGAGCAGCAAACTTCCCCCATTGAAACTATCAATTAATGGGGATCCTGCAAAGACAGAACAAACTGGTCTAGGCATCTAGGTTCAACTGCAAATCAATTAGATTTTAAATGACACTAAGATACATTCTCACATTCTCAGTTTATGCAACACTTTTGTTTTCTAACTTGCAGTCTGGTGTTGACAAAGATCCGGATTCATTCATTCTACTCTATGCATCTAGTATAAGGTGGTTATCTAAGTTTCATGTGTAAGTAGCAAAGAAAGAAACAAAGCCCAAAAACCATGGAATCAATATCTCTGTGAAAAATCTTATTCTGCAGTGGCTATACAGGTTGCTTTAATTAAGTGCACTACTTCTGGACACCACAGATGAGCAACCTTCTCCCTTCTTGCCTTTCTTTCATTGTCTAGGTACGTCAGGAAAATCAAAATTTATACAAATCACCCATAATGGAATAGTACTTTTCAAAGAAAATAATTTGGTCAATGAAAATAAATTTCCAAAATGAGATATGATGTCAGAACCCCACCTAAGCCAGGAACTCTTAGAGGAGGGCAATGGGGTCAGAAGTTTGCCTTTTGTCTACTATATTACTTTCTCCCTCCTATTTTTCAGCATGTGAGAATGGTTAGTCCAGCACCAGAGAACTTGGATCGTACATCTGAGCATTTCCATCTCCTAATTGTTTTCTGACTTAAAAAGACTAATAAATGTGAGGGATTCAAACATGACAGAGATGAATGCTGTGTCACAATTTGGCTAGACACATAGTAACTTCGAAAAGACTCCCTCTGGACAAACTCATGCACTTCTATGAGTTTTTCCTTTTTTTGCTTCTCTTCCCTGCACCTCTACCTCTAAGCAGTCAAAAAGGAAAAGACTGAGGAATAAATCATTTCCTCACATATTAAATTTCTTTAAAAAATATTTTCCAAAACAATTGCATGAAT
The DNA here is from genome assembly GCA_034509185.1 of Euphonia xanthogaster. Lineage (NCBI taxonomy): Eukaryota > Metazoa > Chordata > Aves > Passeriformes > Fringillidae > Euphonia > Euphonia xanthogaster. The sequence goes on along the minus strand of JAYDZK010000169.1, from coordinate 99,470,053 downwards.
TATTCATTACCTCTCTTTCTTTGTTCCTAGTAATATCAGCTTCCAGAGCTCTGTTTGCTTGGGATTTTTTATCCAGTCCTTTTGGTGCTTTGCTCATTTCCATTGATGGGGTGTTATTTATTTTGCAAATTGAAATGCCTGCAACTAAACTATTAATCCTAGAAAGGCTTTGATGAAATTATTTCATTTCTCAGAATAGTGGAAATGCAAAAAAAATCTTTCACCTCTCTGAAGAAGGTTGCAGTGCTTAACAATTTTCAACATGCATTAGAGAGCTACAGTAAACTAGCTAGAAAGAATCTGTCAATATTTGCTCCAAGTATGGGCTAAGCCTAGAAATCCTGAATGAAGCAAGAAATCCCTGTGCAGCCTTTAAACCAAGGCCATGAGCCCCAGTATTCCTCCATATGGAAGAGTGCCATAATCTCAAAGCTACAGGGTCACCATCCATCTCTCTTTCTGTCTTTTGGGTGTGAGCATAAGAGGGGCAGCTAAAGAATCATGAATGACATTTCACATAGAGGTGTACAGTCTGCCCTCACTCCCCATTTCACAGATTAATGATTACAGCAGGCTCCTGTTCTGAATTGTCTCAAAGAAAAGAGAGCAAGTCCTGTGCTTCTCAATGATCTGCCTTTCAATCCAAGTTCTCACACAGATGGAGACCTGAGGATGCTGTTCTGTTTTTCTCACCTTTCAAAGAGAAGAGCAGCCCCACTATGACTTTTAAAAGGAAGACTGTAATTACCTGTTTTGAACCAAGGGCTCCAAGGTGCAATGCACTCAATACCAGATTACAGTGTAATGCTTTTTTTCTCATTATGGCTAAACAGAGCATGAAATGAGTGAATTCAGACACAGCTCTATGTAATTTCATTTGTTCACAATACAGAGACATAGGGCATGTAGGAGAGCAGAGAGACACTCTTTACCTCTACTCTGCATTCCTGTGGCATGCAAAGTAGAAGAGCTGTAACAGGGAGGACCATATCCATCAGAACCAGGAGTCAGTCCCAAAAGGGACTGACACTGTCATTATCATCTGACAAATAGTTTCAGCAGGAACTGCTGCTTACAGTAAACTTCCAGATGTTGGGGTTAAAAGTTATCCTACAGAAAAGCATGAAGTTCTCCAAGCTGCTGGGCTCCAAACCCAGCTGTGCATGTCCAAAGCCTTGCCTCATTAGCACACTAAATAAGTAAAACCTTTGGTCAGTTACCACATTTCCTCGGAAGAGTGGTTTAAAGGGAGCACAAGCTCCCACTGCAGTGTCAGGAGAGATGAGAGCATTGCTGGCTTCCTGTTGGTGTCATCTGCTCATAAACAGAGATCTGCCTCCCTGCTCTGGCAGCCAGACACAGACCATGCTAGGGAAGATGATCTGGGATTTCAAAGCCTGCAGCACTTGTAAAATAAACAGAACTACTGTACAAACTCACTGGACAGATGTGCTCTTAACTTTCCTGCATTTTTCTCAAGTTTCAGAGTATTGAGTTACAGATCTTGTCCTGCTCATCTCACAAAATGCTTTTGCTGATATCAGTAGGGAGAAGTAGCCCTGATCCTGACCCTGACACTGCCCCAGGCATGAGGCCCATAAGCCAGGACAGATTTTGCCTATCAGGACTCCTGGCTGACACGGGGCTTTACCAAATGTTCACAGTGGCTGTCACGCCAGTCCCCGGTGAAGCCAGGGGCAGCCAGCTGGGAGGCACAGGGACAGCCCCAGCCCAGCTCCCTGGCACCTCCCTGGGGGTGGGGAGAGGCCAAAGCCAGGGCAGGCCCATGGGCAGGCAGGGTGGGTTTGGGGAGCAGCAGCATCGCTGGGCCAGGGGCTGGCCCCGGGGGCTGAGGGCTCGGGCTATTGATAGACAGCTAAACCTGTTGTGTGCAGCTTTGTAAATGCTCACCAGATGCAAGAATTCATTTACTTGTGCTACTTCAAGTGAAATTGCCACATTCTAGTAAAACAGTCCCTTTGAAAACCTGGCTCCAATTCGACAAAGCAATAAAAACATCATCATTTATGTCCTGCTATCTCTTCCCTGTGTTTTGTTTCTTGATCTCAGTCCAGAAGAAAGAAGCAATAAGCATAGTGAACACATCATCAAAATTCTCTTTTACTTCTTGCTGTCAGCAGAGTGTGGGGAAAAACAACTGGGATTTGGAGGGTTGCAAATCCCTCCAAGAAGAGGTAAGAGTTTTTCTCAAGATAAAAATCACTTAGAGGCTATCATATCTGCAGACAGGAATATAGCTATTATCCACCAGCTACAACTCAGAACAAAGTGGCTGAAAACTTAGGAAAGGAAATCATAGTCCACATAGTAATAAGGAAAAATATATTACCATTGTGTTCAGCAAATCCTGTTTCTTGCAGGTGCTTTAGGAATGTTTCAGGTTTAAGCATGTTCAAAAGAAATATTAAAGGTATATAAAGAGATATATACCTCTACTATAAAGGTATATAGTAGAGTTCATCCCTCTGAATATAAAAATGGGAGCCCAAGCTTTTGGGATTAACAATCAGAAAATTGATATTTAGCTAGTCGGGAATTACTTTCAGAATACAATAGTGCTTGAATTTCCCTTAATTGTCAAGGCATTCTACCATAGAACACTTAGAGAAGTCATTAATTTGATGCATCTTCAATTGTTTATTTTTCAAGGGTGCTCAGTATCCTGCCATCAGAGCAGTGGCTGTGCAATGTTAAACACAGGCCTTGGGTTGTTGTAAACAGTTTGAATCACAGAATGGTTTGGGTTGGAAGGGATGTAAAACATCATCTGGTTCTAACCCTCTAGAACCTTTCATGCTCCAGAATGTCACAGGCTTTCTGCAGATACTCTGTTTTACCTATAGATCTCATGTGGTTGTCTGAGATCCTCTCAAGATGTCTGTTTAGGGAACTGAATTGTTCACCATCATGAGCATTCATCATTCCCTAAAACTCTTCTGGCTGTGAGATGAAGAGTGAGTCATTTGCATGCAGATAAGAACTCTGACAATTGCTAACCTCCTTTAGAGAAAAAAAATGGAAAGGAGCTATGAGAGCAGGATGTTAGAACTGTTCTAGATAATTCTTTTACAGGCATTAACAGTGGGAAAAAATGGGCTCCTGAAAAGAGCACATCTCCCTTTCTTGTAACTGAGCAAAATTGTAAGAGGCATTCAAGTCTGTTCTTAGCTGGTCCCTGCCTGCTTGCTTTGGTACTCCCAGAGAGACCATTCTCAGCAGACACATGGCCTAACCTTGCTCTAGAAAATCTAGAGTTTTAGCTGATTTCCTAGCTGGATGACCTATTCATAATGCTTACTCAAAAAGATGATAAATGATTGGCACCAAAATCTGTCTGTAGGGTTGTGCAGATATGGTTCTTCACACACAGGAATACTGAAAGTCAGGATCACACTGCTTCTGTTTCAGCAGTTGCAGGGCTTCCTCAAAATTTGGTCTTTGCGCTGTAATGAGGGTTTGAAAACAGAACCTTCAAATTAGTGATGCAGTAAATATATTTCTTGTACCTCCAAACCACTGAATTCTTACAGGACTCCTAGAAGAAACTGAAATGAATAAACGTGCAGAATGTGCTAATCTGCAGAATGAACCATGAGTGGTAATTTATGCATCTCATAAACAGCTAGCGAGCTGTTACTTTACAAGCTCTATTTTGAGGTTTCATTATCTCACAGAGATAGGCAAATCTGCAACCTTTCACTCATTCAGCAATCTGCAGTGCTTACTTGTACAAAGTTTCAGAGTTTGAATAAGAAGGTGCCACTTAAAACAGGCAATTATTAGGAAGAGCAGTGTGGTACACAATTAGCCAGACCAGTACTGCAAGCAAGAATGTGCAGCAGTAACTTGCAAGAACAGCACAGGGTGCCTCAGAGCAGGAATAGAGTTCAGGCAAGCACAAACCACAGTGAGCTCAGGTTTGTGGTCAATATTAGCATACACATTTTTCAGGCAAACATCTCAAATAATCTTGAGAGATGTGAGGAATTGTACCATCACTTGTATCCTTGAGCACCGCTGATGGCCCTAGCAGTCATTTCGGTAGTCTTGAAACAGCCTGGAGAGTGGATGACCTTTCAGCAAAAGTTATTATTTGCATTTGGTCTAGCCATGTTCCTGACAGTACCTGCATGATTAAAATGGTCAGATTTTTTTAAAGGACACAGGAGATTTCTCTTAGACATTGTCCATGAAATCATAATTATACTTCTTTGTGAGGCTACAGAGATAAGCAAAAGGTCAAGGATGGAGTCACAGCATCTGATATGATATTCCATGCACTACATTCAGTTATGCTATTCCAAACTCACACATGGTGACACCTTATTAATTTTAGTCAGGCAGTACTTTGCTGGATCTTCAAACTCACACTTCTCTCTTCTGCTGAAGCATTGACTAGGAGACTGTACAGTCAAATTTATAAAAAAAGCTCTTCACAAAATTTTCATGTGATTTTCAGTCAAAAGGAGCTCTATATATATTTATTCCTGTATGCGTGGCCATGTTGTGTGTAGCAATGCTCAGATATACACACACATGTTCATCTGTATACCTCATTACAGAGCATTTTTTTTAATTATGTAAAATGCAGTTTATCTAACAGTGTATAAACTAAATGAGAAAAAACGTCAACAGCTTGTGTGTGCTGTTCCGGGATTTACAGTTGTTCATTGTCTCACTGATGGGTGGGAACACATCTGCTGTTTCTATTCAGAGTTGTTCATGAGCTGTGTGGTCTAACCCCCATAGGTGGTGGTCAGGAATAGCAGAAAAGGGTGCTTGACTCACTGAATAAAGATTCTATTTTCTTATTAAGGCTGGGTAACTGAGTTGTCATCAAGGGGAGAAACTGACAGCCCATTGTAAAATTACTGACAACACAAACTGGTCTTCAGAGTTTTTATTCAGCTTTCAGGGTCACTTCATAGCTTCACCCCTCCCATTCTTCTTATTTTCTACCTCTTCCACACAGAATGTGTCTTCATGTTGGATTGTGCAGTGGCTTAATAAAATGGACTGTGACTACCCAGGTCTAAACCCTTTAGAAAACTTTTACAAACGTTATATGTTCATCTTGCTCTTCAAACCCAGCCACCTCTACACATAGGCCTAGTGTAATCTGTCCATCAAAGGGAGAGGGTGATGTCAAGACAGGACTATCACAGACTCCTTTGGACCTCCATCCCTGACACATGAGAGACTGCCATGTCGGATCTTTGATGGCAGGATGAACTCTGGGACTCAGGGGCCAGGGTCCAGGAATATGCCACAAAAGTAATTCCCAGCTGGGAGAATGCATTTTTGCAGTGATGCACTGAGCTGGTATTTCAGGAAACGTGAATGGCTTCTCCCTTGGTGCTGTGATGCCAAAAGTCAAAGCAGGTATTATATGGCATGTGGGACCAAGAAAATTCTCTCCATAATGCCTCAAGTGAAGGCAGATGAAAATCATTGATGATGATAGTGAAGCAACTGAGAAAGTCCCAAGCACAGACCAGGAGACCTGGCAGAATTTGGTATGAGAAGAGAGCAAAGTCACCAAAAATTTCCTTAGATTGCATTCACACTCGAAAGAAGATGGAAGATTATAGCAAGAATTACTGCTCTCTCATGTAAGAATTTTATAGAAATTTGCCTTGAATATTCATAGCATTAGAACAGCTACACAAAGGGGCTCCTGAAGAAAATCTGTCAAAGCTGGAATTTTGCAAAAAATAGTAGTGCTAAAGAATAAAATAAATAAATAAGTGTTTTGTTAGAAATTCTGGTTCCAACACCTAAATTACTTCTAGCCTTCAACTTTTGCGTGACACCACAAAAGTCCAGGCAAAGTAGAAATAAACTGATAGTGCAAATAAAGACCCATTTTGTTGCTGAAAATACCAGTTTGAGCTTGCACTTTCAGAAATCCTTACCATCACTTTGGGCTTGGACTTCTTGGAAGAGCGGCAATCGTTCTTCAGGCAGATTTTCTCAATAGATGTTAAAGACTGTACTGTTCAACATGGGAACCAGGCTCAACCTCTACTTTAATTTTTCATTTACAAAATGCTTAATGGGATGCTTTAAAAAAATTGAAATGAAAGTTATCCAACCCTAGACAGCAGGTTCCAATCTGCTGTGATGGAAAACAATTTTTTTTTTCTCTTTTCTTTCAGGTCACCAAATTCAGGCCCTGTTTTTTTTTATTAATCAGTGCATAGTTTCATTATCCAGTACAGTACCTCTAGGGCACTGCAGTTTACTAAAAACATATATAATTTCTGAAGGGCAAAATAGCTTGCCACCAAGCAAAACCAATTCCATTATTTTGGAGTGGCTTTCTCCTGGATTTTGGTTTAAGTTAAATCTGTTGGAAACATTCAATTTCTGCTCTTAATCAATTTGAAATGTGTCTCATAGATAACTTGTCAACCTCTTGTATGGACTTCAGTGGTGAGAGCCTTGTATTTAGTAAAACAACAGTAACAAAGCAACTGCTTTGTGGTCAGGGCAGTTATATTTCTGTCAGGTTCTTTTTCTGTATTTGAATGATGACTATCTTTCACTTCTGCATTGAGACATTTACTAAAATCATAAGGATTGTCATGCCGTGAGACATGCACATGCTGTGCTGTCCTCTTCTTGTCTTTTGAGGCTGTGTATTCCTTTTGTTTCTGTAATTATTTTTGCAAGGCTCCATAATTAAAACATTTTCAATATCACTGTGCAGTCACCTAAAATACTCAGACATAGGTGCAAGGGTAGGTTTGACATTATAAGAATTTATATTAGACAGCCATAAGTCTGTTCCAAACAAAATTATATCCTGATTCAAATGTTGGTTTTTGTTATAGTCTTGCTGTGAGTGCTGTGAGAAAGCTGTGAAATGGGCTAAGTGTAATATAAAACTTGGATGAAATCTTCCATTTAAAACATCTTTTCTGACCATTAGTAAGTGATGAATTGAAGGGTGCATAAGTCATCTCTCACACCAGCTTTCCTTCTGCATCTTGCAGAATCTGGGGAGACTGCCTCAAATCTCATGCTTGAGCACTGCCTCCAACCCTTGGACACTTCAGATCTAAGGCTCCACCTGATCAAAATTCACCTGTCCTCACCTGGCCTTGCAGTTCCATAAAGCAAAGAAGACATGTAAGAATATGGAGACCTCTTTCTCTACAAAACCCAGGACTGTGACTGTTCAGAGTAGTTTGACCATTCATTTAATTTTTTTTTATATTAAATTGACATTTAATCTTTTTTTTCCTCTCTTTTCTGGTTGAAAATAATTTTTGTCATTCCAAAAACCAAAATTGCTAAGAAAAGTTATTTAAGAATTTAAGGACTTATTGTAATTTTAAAAATTTCCTTTAAAAATTGTATAACATTCTCAAATGAAAAAAATATTAATTTCAAACAGCATTATATCTTGATTGAAATATTTTGGTTCCTGGTGGAGCTATTCAGAAGGGCTTCAGCAGACACATTTGTGGAAGTCTGTGACTTAAAAGACATTTGTGCTTTATGTAACTTTTGCTGTGTAAAGCCCAGCCTTCCCATTATGACCACAGTCTACATCATCTTCTAGTGTCCAAGTATTTTGGGTTGAAATCTTCAGGGGCTGGATACAGTGGAGTAGCTTAAATCAGCAGGACCATTTACATGCAGTGAGTGAGATACCTAAAAAGTTTGCACAGAATATTCAGATTATTTTTTTACCAACCCTTTCAAGATGAGACCACTGTTTTAAAATCTTCAAAGCTAATTTTATGCAAGAGAACACAGCTGAAAAAGAGACTGCTCAGAAGCCCTTAACTGCAAATCTAATTGTTACTTCATCTTGTGTGACAGTTAAACTAAATGGAAACACAGTGGAACATCATAAAGTAATCAATTAAATCATGCTTTCACTGTAGAACAGCAATAAAAATCTGTAAGATATTCAATATTTTCTGATAGCTAATATTCTTTTCTTCCTAGAGAAAGCATCAAATTCTACCAGCAAAGTGAAAACAGCAAGTGGTTTTCTTTTAGGGCTGGGAGCCTCTTAAGGAAGCATATTTCAAATTAAATACTACAGAAGGTACTCATCTAAGAAACTGAAAAGATATAGCTGGTTGTCTGTAGAAGTCATACATTAAAATTGGAGAGAGCTCAGGAGGAGCTCTGTTGTTTTCAGAAGAGCTTCCAGTCTTACTTCCACCATTTACCATAGCTAGGAGTTGAGCCTGGTCAATGGCAATTCAGGCACCTGGAAATTGTATCAAATGAGTCACCATAAAACCATGACTGCTGAAATTCTCTTGAATATATGTTCTTACCAGTAGTACTTAGTACCTTTGTAGACAAAAGGTATCCAGGAAAAAAAAAAAAACAACTTAGAGACTCACTAAGTAGTCCAAATGTAGATGTCTAAGTGTCCAAAATGTAGATGTTGTGACTATAATGATTCAGCCAAGCCTCCATGTCTGGGAAAGCTCATCAAAATGGCATTGTGGACTCTGCTCTAATTTATCATAATAATAATTTATCACCACCTTAGGACCATCTTCTCATTTTCCTTTCATACCTTGTGAAGCTAAAGGCTGTTCCTGAGGGAAAGGAGTTATACAAGTAGCTGGGAAAAGAATGAGAATGTCCTGTTTTGAGGTAGACATTGACTTTTCAGATGTATTTCAGGGGCCTGTTGTGACTGTGTGTCCTGGATGTCCATCAGCATCAAATTCCCAGCACTAGACAGAATTCCACAGGGCTTTCTTTACCCATTCTTTTGGAGTTATAAGCTGCTAACACGGCCTTTGACTATGTGCTTACAAATCAGGTCCTTATTTTTCTGTCTTCAAACTGTTACAATCCTACTTACATTTACAGAACTGGTCACATTCTATTCTTATATCTCAATGTTTACAGCTTTAGTCAGGATATTTTTTCTGTTTTAATTTTAAACTTAGATCTCTGGCATTATGGTACTGAGGCTCCTGGTCAATGCAACTGTACAGCAATCTGAGGAAACCATGTGCAGTTTCTCTAGTAATACTCAAGGGTAATAAACTATAGCCCACATCCATTGAATCCATTACGTGCTTGAACATGAGAGCTCAGAGAGCTGAAGTTCACTCTGCAATAGGAAGCAAAGCTTCCTTGGTCTCAATAGTCTGCAACATAGGGCTGTCATCTCTCCCACCTGCACTGAAAAATTGTACTAATGTATTCTCAGATACTGAGATCCTTTGGGCAGTGTTCTCAGCTGTGTCACAACAGTGAAAAAATTACTGACCATGTTCAGTGCCTAGAAATCTCTATGGATGAGGTATTAAAGGGCAGTGACAAAAGCACAAGCATCAGTCCTACTCTTGTCATGCCTGTTTTCTAAAAAGTGCAGAACCAAAATGGACCATGACTGCTGCTGAGAGTTTTAGTTCGGTTATGCCTCTGGTTAACCTGCAGAACTTCCATCTGGTTTCCTCCTATAACTTCTCTACTTGATGGGAATCATAGCTTCCAGCTAACCTTCAGAGCCTGGATGTCACGTTTCAGTAAATCATCTCATGCCAGGGATAAGGACAGAACATATTGCGTGTCAGCACTGTAAACTGTAAGCAAGTTATCGGTATGCAAGGTGTAAATCATTGCCTAAAGGGGACTTCAGCTTTATGTTACAAATCCTCCAGGTCAAAAATAGTTCACGGATAGGAAAAAAAGTGAAAGTGATCTATCTTCATTTAGTTAGCCTTATTTTCATCCTTCAATCATTCTTTATTTTTTTTAATTTTTTCTTCTTATTTTGTTTTGAGGGCTTTGAACTTCAAATCTCTTCCAGTGATTTATTATTGATTTAATGTACCTTTAAATTTTATGCTTCAAATAATCCCTTTGAATGTCATAGGATGTTGTCCCTTTAAACCATGATTGTGAGCCAATATGCAGGGATGACTGTACTTGACCTAGTTAGGGCTGAGCTTTCTGTTACACAAGACAGAAAATAAAGTTGGGTCATTGCATACTCACACTCACACAAGATTGGCAGTCTCTTCCCTCACTATAGATCAGTCAATAATCAGTCCTTGTATGAAAGATCCAATTTATTTGCATAAGGCAAATTTGAGAAGAAACTGTCAGAGATGCTCCTTTGCTTTTTGAGGCAACACCCACTTTTTTATTATGTTATATAGCACCCAGTACTGGAGATCCTTTTCTACAGCTGCAGCTGTTTAGCCACACTGCATTATAACATTCTCAGGAGTGATGGGTTTGGGATGGCTTCTTAGTTTATTTAATATGCATTCTGGTCTTGCCCAAAGAACTTAGCTGAGAGTGAGCTTCATTAGAGGTTTACATATATTCATGTATAGAAATATAAAGTACCTACCCCATAAAGCAGTAATTTAAATGGCATGGTTGATGCAGAAGAGGTAAAAGAACCTATGTCAGAAATTTCAAGAAACCTTCTCCTTCATGCTCATGCCTGACTTTTTATACATGAATCCACCATGTCTTCAAAAATTACATTTGTGCAGAAATGTTTAAAGCAAAAAAAATCATGGTTTGGACATCCTCTGTGTGCAGATCAAGAGCATTCAACTGGGTGGATGCATATTTCAAAATGTGTGTTTAGTGTTTGTAGAAAGTTTGGGCACAGCAGAGCACCTATACACTGCATGGCTCACCCTGTGTTGTTACACATGAATAAACTCATACTTCCTATTGCACATTGTCTATTACACGTTCATACTGCCCCATGGGAGGCGCCTTCCCTCACCACATCATTGAAGAAGTGTAAGAGCAGAAACAGACATTCCTCTGTGTCCTGTACCTTACCTCCGGTTTGCAGAGGCTATAACAGATCTGCTAGATAACCTGGAACCTTAATTTGGGACTTGATGAAAACATCCATTGGCATTGCTATTTCTGTGTGAGTTTGTAAGCCAAGAATTGACATCCACAATCAGGTTTCTGGAACTGATTACAGTGATCCCAAAATGAGCTTGACACTGTGTTGTCAAACCTGTTCCAAGCCTGTTGGTGTAAATGTGAATTTACCCTCCAGTTTGGTAACTGACTCGCAGTGATTTTAGTAATGGTCAATGTGGTGGCTAATTCACCATTGCATTCTTATTTTTCCTTCAGGACATCTGTAACTGTAAGTCTTGACTCTGAAAAACCTCCGTAACTTTTTGAATGTTAAGAAGCCAGATATAATATCTCTGTCAGCATGCAGGAATTGTATTTTCTCTCTTTGCTCTGCACAGCTCCAGAGGCCCTATTCTCACAGTATCCTGTGTATTGTCCCCAAAAATGTTATAAAATTATATCTCTACTATTTTAAGCAGATGATGATGAATCATCTCCTGTCTTCCAACACCACCGTTTCCTTCAATATCAGCACTATCCAGCCCTCAAGTGATACTTGATGCTACAGATCTTATACTTCTGTTTTCTAGTGAAAAAGAAAATGTCTAGTAGTAATTCAACATACAGCTTTGAATACAACTAGTTTTACTTGTACTATTTCTGGCACAGAAAATGGCAAAAATCAAGATTTCAAACAACTCTGCTGTAAAGTCCTCAACCAACTCTGCAAACAAGGCAACAGTCCCCAGGTGACATGTTAAATACTTCTTCACAGCTTAGGAATAAAGGGAAGACCTTGTGCAAAAACAAACTTTGGGAAGATTATTTTCATCTGATGAAGAAAGACAATTTTAAGATGTTATCTTACAAGCAGGCAGTCAGACTAGAAGATCATCATAGATCCCTTCAGCTATGCCATTCTATTCAAATTCTTAATGTCTCTATTTTCCTTCCTTGTTAGTCCACCTGAGTCGGAGCACCGCAGACTGCGAAGTGACTCCTAATCCCTCATCACTCAATAAGCGATCCACCTCTCATTATGGACCTGGAGAGTTTGGCTGTGTCTGTATTAGCAAACCAAACCTGGCTGGGACTCGACCTGAGCGCTCACTCCTGATCCGCGCTGCTGCTTGCCTGCTGCACTCCCAGGGCCATTTCCTCCAAATTGCACACAACACCCAGACTGAGATCAGGATTCAGCACAAGCCGGGGACTATCCCCAGTATGGATGATTCTGATTTTGTTTAGAAAGATGGCTTAAACTAATGAAAGTCTTTCCATGCTACTTGTCTTCCCCCACATATGGTAATCCTTAAGTCACTATGAATTATAGCCAGAACCTGGAAGGCTCGTGATTCAAACTGTCCTGCCCTAGCCTAGACTGAAGAAGTCCCCTGCTAACAATTAACTCTCTTGATCCCCCAATAGCTGTGTCTTCTTTAAGCCCCAATCCCAAAATGTACATTGTTTAGGGTAAATTATTTGTTTAACTTAAGTAGAAAATAATCAGAATATTATTTTTCTTTTCTGCTGCTGTAGCTTGGACTCTGAAATGCAGGTGGGTTCCCATATGAATGTCTCACTTGCTTTGGAATAAAATGAGTTTTTCTTAAAAGGAAAATATCATATTGTGAAATCAAGACAAATCTCCTACAGTTTTTTGTCTAAGCAAGCAAACGCTTTGAGAGAAGAAATTCACATGAGTGGGGAACAGTAGCTAAAAATAAAGGAACAACTGCATTAGTATGTTTGTGACATTCATACATCTTGGAAAAGGGGATGGACACATAGACCCTGGGCTGCCTCCCAGATCGTTGGCAATGTGTGACAATTCTTTACTTCACCTTCATATCACACACAAAGTGTTCTTGAAATTACAGAATTTGACTTTCTCAGTTGTATATATAAATCCAAGTATCAACCGAGATAAACATGTCCTAATGTAAGATTTATGAACACAATGATCAACAGAATAACATTGGGACTTCATCTAGAGTGGGATTTGTCTCACCTACTCATCATGGTTGTCTCTTTGGCTGCTTCAATACTCAGTGGAAAGAGACAGGTGAGGGTAAATGGCATTTAATTCCATCCTTCTTAGACCCTGATTTGGAGAAGACAAAAAACATTCTAAAAATGGTTATCTATCTTTCCTTCTGGGGGAAAAATTAAATATTCAGAAGAAATCTTGTTAATTTTCCAAAGATAGTTGATTATTATTTGTTACCTACAGGGACAGTTGCACACTCTTTAACTATAGCTCTTTAATAGCTCTTTAACTATTTATAGCAAACATTCTATATGCCTGCTCATATTCAAGGATAAAAGCTACCTTTCTTTTGCAAATGAGTTTTGTCCACTCTAGATAAAGTCCACTTGTAGCACATCATTTGCATTCTGGAATAAGCATATTCAATCAGCTGTCCTCCCCATCACCAATAACTGGTGCTCAGTTTCCTTCCCTTTGACACAGACTATGAAATTCAATTTTATAGCAAAATATCAATCTTCTTTTCAGTTAAAACACCAGATCTTGAAAGACCATCTTGAATTTCTGGTGTGTTGAGCTGGGACTTGACTCATTTTTCCCTGACACACATGGGGAACAAGGCTTAATCTCTTCAACATTTCACTTCTGGGAATACAAGAGTTATTGGTTCTGTATGTTCCATATCCTCCTTTGTGAACATTGATTTGCAGAACACTTAGGAAAATTCATTAACAAAGATATAAAGTCTGTTCACTGCCTCTTGCAATGTACAGAATAAAGAAAATGTTTAATAGTTTTTTTTCTGCTAAAAATCACAATTTTTTTCCTGCAAAAATCACAGTTCTTCAGGGAGTCTGATTCCAGTAATTGTATTGGTTAGAGAAAATACTTGAAAAGCAAAACTGTGCAGGTTATTGGGAATTATCATGTCTCTTAATGATGCTTAATATGGTTTGTCCTCAGTTTACACGTTGCTCAACTGAAGACTATGACAAAACTTTATTTTATAAAATATGAAAATTTTTCAGTTTGCTGGTTTCTTTATTAATCACTCTTAAATTCTTAAATTAGAGAGCTTCATTAAGTACATAATGTCTTTCCTGGAAGACCACAGGTCTTCAAGACATATCTGCTAAAATAAACCAAGTTGGAACACGAACACAAAAGAACACAGGACACAGGAGGTCTGTAAATGGAGTTTCTGAGTATTTAATATTGCCAGCGTTGAAGTAGACCAAGGAAGAGCTAGCTTGGTTTCAGATGCTGAGGATTCAGTCTTTGGGCCAATAGAAATATCATTCAATTAAAGGCACAAATCTCCCAGTTTGAAGATGCATGTGGCCAACGTGTGAAGGGTCAGTTTTGGTGCAGTGAGAAGTACTTTACTCCTGCAGGTCACCACCTGCACATGGAGCATTCTGAGATATAAACATTCCCACAGATCATGGGAACAACTTGTTTATGAGAAGAAGCAGTGCACCCATTTTTCTCAGTCCAGAAAAACGGAAGTTCAGACGTTGATATAAGTGTTCCACAGCAGTAGTAAACTGTGAACTCCCTTTAACAATTTTTAAAGTGGTTTAAAGGAAGGAGAGCTCAAAGAGCCAGTCACGAACTGGGAAGAATTTCTGCCATAGGGCAATGGTTTAAATATGACCCAGTCCTGTAGTCTAAAAGACTTCACCACTGGAGGCAGTACAGTGGTCTATGTAAAAAAGTCTTGTGGGATTAGGTAATTTCGCATCACAAAAAAAATAGCACCACTGTTACTGGAATGAACTGAACCCCTGTGTTTGCAGTGCTAGAGATAATACATGATAGAGCAAACACAGTCAGCTCCCTTCCTATGGATCTGGTCCATAAGCATTGGGACCAGCTAACCAACGTCCTCGATGGCCTTCTCAGCAGGGCCACTGAATATTCCCACTCTATAAACAATCCTGCAAATGTGTTCTGCAGTGAATTTCATAGCACAGAACTAGGACATGTTTGCTGTTGTCATGCACTCAGGATAGAGATCACAGAAATCAGACAGAAATCAGGAATGAGGTGAGTTGATAAAGTAAAATTATTTAAACTCCCTCTCCATTCCTCCTGTAGTATTTCTTCCAAGATGTAATTGACTACATATTCCTTTGAGCAGAACTTGCATGCCTATCTTTAACAGCACCATCTTGTGATTTCCAGCACTGTAGCAGATTTTGCTGAAATGAACTGGGCATATAAAAAATTATGACTATAGCACCTGAAGGTTATGTGAAGGTCTCATCTTTTGAGTAGGAAGCAATTACATAGCTTTCCAGTACATAACAGTAATGTGTCCCAACCAGGAGCAAGTGCCATCTTTTTTGCAAACATTATAGCCTGTTCTGTAAAAATCTGCCTCTGGATGCTAGTGAGGAAACAGAAATTGGGGGCATGTAGCTGCTGCTGTTTTGAAATGCTTCTGTTACATTTTGAGACACAAGTGGTAAGTAGCTGTTTTTACATTCAAAACCTTGTGTAATATGCATAGTTTCTTTATGAGATGTGATATCCTGTTTGAGCAATTTTTTTTTTTTATCTCATGCCAGAAAGAATCCATTTCAAGCTTATGGTACCAGACCAAAATAAAAGAAATTACAGTGCCTTAGAGACTTAGATGAAATGTCAATTTTCAAAGACACACATTTAGATACAACTAAGAAATGTCAATATTAAGTTGGAATAATGAGAAAGAATGATGTGTGGAGGAAACAGTCTACATAGGAAGCTGTGATGAATATTTCAGTGATTGGAATCAATATTTACTTTACTTGGGTTAGCACTGTATGATATATCTACTGAGCAAATAAAAATAAGTCTAAGGAAGCCAGGGAAAGCTTTTGGAAAGTTATTGCAATCAGAATGGCCAACCAGTTATTTTATTGACAGCTTCTTGTGCTACATCTCTGAACTTCATGGCTTAGAGCCCACAGATCTCCCAGGGCCTCTGATCCCACAGCCAGGGGGAAGGCTGTGCTGGAGGGGGTTCCACACAACAGGTGTTGCCATTGTTTTTGCTGCTCTCTGGAATGCCCTGGCCTCTGATCTGAGGCATTCTGCTTTTTCTTCCTTGATCTTAAGCCCAGCCTTAAAGAAATATTCTCTCTATATAATATCTGGGTCTGCAACATTTTTAGATGATGCCTTATTAGTATTTAAGACTCATCTTATCTCAGGCCTTAGCATGTTTTGGTGGAAAGGTCTCCTTCAAATCAAATGTACTTTTGGGTAGCACATAGAGCTGATACAACTGCCCTGAATTTGATGTTATCTGTGGATGTCAGATGTACTCAGAAACTACAGCCCATGGCACTTCCAAACATTCATATCCTACATAACATGTGGAATATATAAAAGATTCTGATTCAAAGCATTTCACTTGGAAATTTTTGAAGCCAGAGGTTGAGATCAGCTCTTCAGATGCATTGCTGCTAAGAACACTGATTGAAAAATAACATTGGACTCACAAAAGTCTAGCTTTACATTTTATATTCCCTTCTAGTTCAAATCTAAAATGTGATTCAAGATCTGTCTTGAAAAATAATCTGCAAATGTAGGAAAGCCTGCATGCACAATCTATAATTACAGCAATAAAGTAAAAGGAACTACTTATTTTGTTGCTTTCTTTTTACAGAGCCATTTCCACATCCTGTTTTGTGTGGTGGTTTTTCCAAAAAGAAAAAAAAAATTTACACATGGTGAGGAGCAGAAAATCCCCTGTGGGGGTACGTTGATCTTTCCACAATGAGGATGGGAAGTGAAAATGGATTCAAGTTCTTTGAAATATTAGTGGCTGAATGTAAACCACACCAACAACATAAGTCTTAATGACTGACACTCAAGTTAAATAAGAAAGGGAAAAAAAAGTCTGAGCCAAACCAAGACTAACTGAAGAGCAAAATGCTATTAGAATCAATAGCTGCCCCCAATAGACTGAATGCATCTGTGCAAAAGATGTGTCTATTTAACATGCCACCAATGCAAAGCTGAGGAGCAAAGTGTGGCACAGGACAGGAGGATGAGGGCTGCCTGTGGTGACGGTGTACCAGTGGCTCTTTCCTTCTGCTCTCCAGGAATGGCCTGGTAGAGCCAGGCTGCTGTGGGCTGGCTTTCACATCTGGACACAACCAGGGGTGTTTACACCAGCAGCTACAACGTGGCAAGGTCTGGATGCTGAGATCCAGGCTGCCAGCTGCTGCCTATTGTAAGTTCACCAAAAGGCACCAGGCCTGGTGTTAGGTGCCTTCCTGAGGAAGGGATTCACTGACAGCTGGCTCGCCTCAGCTGGAGCTGAAGTGTCTAAAACTGAATGCTACAAATCATCCCCATGCTGTACAAAATAAAGTCAAAAAGGGATCATCAGGGGACATGGCCAGTGGCAGGGTATGGCTGCATAAAAGGATGTGCTTGCACAACCTAGTGATTAGAGCATGGCTAACATGTTCACCAGTTTCAATGGTGAACACAGACAGGCCTCTTCAAGGCAAGGTACCAACAACAACCTGCCCGAGAATCAAAGTCAATAATTGTGCCTGTTTTTCTTTATGAGAACTCAGCCATCTCTATCACACTGCCTTTATTGCTTAAATGATATAAACATATAAAAGTACAACAAAAAAAGGAGTTAACTGTTAAAGGAAAAAATAAGTTTCAATTTCTCTTGTGGTAGTTTTATCATGTTACTTAATCTACTTTTTCTAACTCAAATTCACCGTGGTAGCTGAAATTTCAGTTTAAAAATAAATACATTTCCCATGGGGAAAAAATAGAGAAACTACATAAAGAACAGTCAAGCCACAATAGAAAACATACAGTCTATAAAAAAATTGCTGGTCCATTCCAAAAAAACCCCAAAGCTGTTTCTGATCAAGTCAAACACAACACAATTTGAATTAAAGGCTTTGCAAACAATACAGTGCAGGTGGGATGCTGTTAACTTCTGCAGGATTTTACAAGCAGGTACAAAAATTAATCCTTGTGTGGACAAGGCAAAGAAATCAGAAATGCTCACATTATTATGCAATTCACATAATAAATGTAATACAAATTGAAAGGTTAAAAATGGATGGAAGGTTTTTAAATATCAGGAAGATATTGCCTGCTGAAATAGTTTTACTTTGTGATGTTAAACTAAAAACTAGTATGCATATAAGCACATAATTGCCAAAATGTTTCAGCTGCATCTGGACACTGTGTTTATCTTTGAGAAATAGCACCTTCACTGTAAATAAAGATCAGGAAAACTCAAAATTATTTTATATTTGGATTGAATAAGCATTAACAGTTGCAACTGCCAAACAGTTTACTCACAAGGCTGTAGTGACTTAACAACCAACATTCAAGTCAGTGTCCCCATTACCTTATATCCAAAGGCTAATGCAGGTTGCTGGCAACGTGGTTTTCCCTGCTCTTGTATTCACAAACCACCTGCATCTCCCTCACCCAGAGGGTGAGAAAAATGGGGATGTTCCCAATATTACTGGTTGAGGTTTCTATACATTATATCATTGCTAAACTTTCCTTGGTATGGGAACAAGTTCCCAGATTGTCCAGCTGCTTGACAAGTGTCCTCATCATTAGGTTAGAGATATTTTTGTCTTTCCTCAGAGCCAAGATATGCCACAGTCAAGCAGAAGATGCTGTTGCCTGATCATTATGCCTCTCACTTGAATTCAGTTCCTTACCCAAAATCAGACAGATAATTTACCAGCAAGCATACTTCTCAGATGATTTATACAGCCAGCAGCCTGGATCTACCTTGAGGAACAATTCCTTCCATCCTGCTTTAGAAGGTCTTTCTTCCTATTGAAAAAATGAACAGCTACCAGCAAAATTCAGCTCAGCCCTTCCCTTCATACCTATGACTTGGTGTTACCTGCAAACTTGCCACTGGACCTCTTCTACCCCAGCTGCCCAAGAACTAAATATACAGGGACAGGAGAAAGCATCAGCAGGTTCTAGCAGCTTTACAACTGTTCCCATTATTTCTTCTGCATTTCTTGCAAGCCATCAAAACTCTTATTTTCCACTTGAATGTAGTACTTTGTGGTAAGGCAAATGCAATTTGTTGAGGAATCTTAGGTGAAAATCCAAAGTAGGTTTACTTTTGGAACCTCCAGCCCAAATTGCCCATCCTCACCTCCACTTTGACCAGAGAAGCAAAGAATAATTACAAAAAATTTGTCATGCCTAAAGCCATAATCATCCTATTTTAATTTGGCAGAGCAATAGCTTAAGTGGTTGTTTGGTTGAGTCCTGCATATACAGTTACACAGCACTTTCATTCTAACTTTGCTTGAGCAATTGCTGTAACTTTCAATATTAATCCTAATTATAGGACTAAAATGCTTTCATAAATAATTTTAAACACTGTTCAAATGACTAATAAATAAAATGAAGAGCGAGTATAAAGCTGGATGTATCCAGTTAAATTACTCCTCAGTGTCTAATATCCACGGTATGTTTAATGATTATACTTCTGTTCATCTATAAATAATTATAATTATTTGCATTTATTACTATCAAACCCAGTAATTTGGCTAATTACTACAAACTGTAGTTAACATATTTTCAGTTTTCAGCAATAAGTCATTCCTTAATTTCTAATTATCTCCATGTCCTGTACTTCTCTTATTCCTTATGTCATTTAGCTTTGATAAAGTGTCAGAAAAAAGCCTTCCAATGTTTCATAGTTTCAATATCTTCTCCTTCATTTAAACAATAGATTTTCATCAATACATGAGTATGTCACTATATATTACCTGGAAAGATGTTAGAGCCTGTAACTTTCAGTGGGGATTGGACCATTCAATGGCACTCTCATAACCTGATAGCCCTCTTTGTCTTCTACATAGTGACAGCTGTCCCACTGAAAGTCACTCTGAGGGTTGCAGCACTTTTGAAATCACAGAATGTGAGCCTTTCTGTAACAGGTTCCCATTAGTGCAAGTCTGCTGACTTCATTGGAATTACCCTTCATTTAAAGAAGCATTAAAATAAAGTTTTTACTTTTAGAGCTCCTTGAAAAATGAAAGATGTATGAATTGCATCAGCTGAAAGGCATTTGAACTTGTCAGAAATCCTCCAGCAAAATACTTTTATGCCAAGGAATAGCCTTTCACAGAAATGCTGTTCTGTGGAGACCTTTCAAAACAGCATGGAGCAAAGGTTCCCTCAGGATCAAGCCTGCCAGATGGGCTTGCAACCTATGCAGCTTCTGGCCACCTCACCTACTCCCTCAACAATGTGCATGAGGAACTGGTAGAAAAGTGAGATTGTGGGAATCCTGGGTTTCACCTCATCAGGTCCCAAGTGCTGCACAGATGGCCTTTCAGGAAATTTTGTAGGCTCCTACAGCTTAGAGGTTCCCAGTTAACCAGGGGACAAGAGTCTAACTTTCAAACTCATTGCTGCTCAACACCTGAACTCCCAGGCTACCAGCATTTATGGCTCCAGCTCATTCCACAAATCACCATGGCTGGCCCTGGGTCAGCCTATTAGAAGGATGACCCTTGTAAAAACCTATGTTTACATTAGTAGAAACATTACCATTTTGTCATTAATTCCTTCAAAAAACAGAATTGCTTTTTCTCACATAGTTCTTATTGGCACTGCCATTGTGCATCAGGCTGTTATGAGCAGTGAATTGCAAGATTTCTGTTTTCCTTTTGTGCTGATCTTTTTCGCACATCCCAATTCACACTCTGAACAGCCCAGAAGCCTTTCACATTTTGTGTCAATACCTAGTTCAGGTCACCATGTATCCACAGGGAAGTTCAGACTATAAGGATGCAGTCTTCAGAGCCTTGAGCCTTTTGATGTTTGTCACCTCTCAGAGAGGCTGCAAAGAAATCTCCCTTTCCAACATGATTTATACCTAGAATGAGCTACAGCAGCAGAAAAGGGAGCAATTTATGGTATTTTCATGGACTGCAAATACCAGTCCCATAAAAATATGGGACATTGCTCAAATTCCAATTCCATTCATTATACAGAAAAAAATCCAAGGATTAACACTATTTATTTATTCTTTTCCCTTGAAAATGTTCTGAGCTGGAAAAAAAGTCTTGGTTTTGCTGCTCAGCATTTATCTTTTTAGAGATTTGAAAGAGCTCTTGAAAGGGGATGTAAATTTCCTTTTATTGGTCAGAATAAAGATGTTTATTTTTAAAAAGAGAGGAGTTGTTGTGGCTGATGTTAGAAAGAAGAATGCACATCCATGCTAGAGTAGAGTGACCATTCATGAATCCATTCTTTCCCAAGTATTATCCTGGCCAACAAAGTCAGTGTGGGCTCATGCTAGCAATGGCACCAGAGCTGGCCTTGAAACACAGACCTGCCCAGGGGTTATTTCAATTGGTACAGCCAGCTTTTCTAAAAATGCCTGTTTGCAGACTTGCAGGCTTGTTATGTTCCAACAGTGGGTCTCTCTGAAGCCTTTCTCCATGCTTGTCTTCCTGCAAGACATTCATCGCTCAGCCAGTTTACCCTGTTGTCCTCTGAGAAACCTGGGCTGGGTGCCACAGACTCCTTCTGTGCTCTTGGCAAGACATTTAGGGTCAGAATCTTATTCACACTTAATTTGAAAGTATTCCCTTGGTTTTAGTGGGATGACCCAAGGGGTGAATTATTGCACAGGGACAGTGGAGTCATGAAATTTTAGACATTTGGATATTTTTATAAGAGCCATCTCAAGAGCCCTATCCTTGAATCTGAGTACATGAATGAATAGTTCTTTTGATCTAAAGCAAATTTGAGAAAGATGACTTCTGAAGAAAAGCTGTTGCAAGAGACATGCACAAAGTGAATCTTCTTGCATTAGACAATCCAAGGATCTCCTTGCACACTTTGGAATTGGTACACATCAATATGCCTCTTATTTTAGCAAAGGATTTGGGTTTTCATATGCTTTCCGTAACACCAAGTTCTTCCTTACAAGGTAATTTTATCTTTACAATGATTTTTTTCTGAAAAACCTCTTCCCTGTACAGTCATAGAGAGGATGTCTGTCCTTGATACCCAAAATGGGGCACTAGGCAGCCTCCCAAGGCATGGTTATACACAGGTTCAATGTTCCTCCCTGCTGAACAACCTGCATCTTATTCTTAAAAGCTGATGCTTAAAAGCTGGATTATGAACTCTGCTGTTTAAAATAGGAAAAGGCCACCCACTTCAAGTGCTTGGTTTCTTGATGTGGCTCAAAGAGGAGCTAGAGATGTGGGAAAAAGAGTACTTCCTTCTTCCTATTTCCCCATTTTATTTTCACCTTCCCACTGGTCTGATTAACATAACAAGTTTATGAATAGCTTCCTTTTCTGAAGTCTGGGATCTCTAGACGAATGAACACCTGAGTAAATGTATTTCTTTCTCTTGGTGGTAGCTTAGAAGAATGATATTTGATAAAAAGGTCAGAGATGTTTGCACAAAGGTTGCAGATAATGAAGATGCTAATAGAAACCTGGGGCCAAATGTACTTTTCATCATCTTTCAGAGAACAGGGGTCTTTCTATATAACCAGCTTTGGTCTTTAGTCTTTTGCAAACTTTTATATGAATCCAAATTTGAACAATTAATTTTGGGGTCTCTAAATGAGTAATTTGAGCCTGGACCTATACCAGAAATCTCAAAGGCTCTGCAAGCACCTCTTTGTGCATTTGTTTACTTCCCAATCTCCAGTCCTGAACTCCTTTGATCATTCCCTGTGTTGGAAAATTGCTTAATGTAAGAATTGCTCTCATAAGTTAAAAACTAGAAGGAGTTTCTCACTTGGGTCAGAAAATGTTCCCAAGAGGTGGTCCTGAGTCTCTCTGCCTGATCCAAGGTTGGGGATATCTAATAAAAAGATCAGCAACAAGATCAAAAGCCCTACAGAGAAGAAAATTGTTTTGCTGTCTTTGTGCTCTGTGTAATAAAGACAGGTATTTTATGAAACTTGTTCATTATTTGGTTGAGTTTGAGGGGGTTTTTTAATTCAAAAAGGAAATGGAAAACCAATGCAAAAGTTAGTTATGACATTCACAGTCCTTGATAGTGGTTTTACACTTGCCCAGACTTTCAACCTGTACTACTGAAAAGCGGATTTTGGCAACTAAGTGGCTGACTCAGACACATTCTTTGGAGACAGATCTTTGGTTACTAACATCCCTTATTCCCAAGCAATAAACATCTCTGTAAAGTGCCTTTAAGGCATAAAGACTGCAGAAATTACCGAAGACCAAGCTTTGCTTTCTCAACTTGTGCCATCTACAGAAGAAAAATATTACCATTAAGTTTTGCTTCCTTATATTTTCTTCTCTTTAAACCAGCAGCCTACACTACTTACAGCAGTCAATGATCTGTTAACAATGTGCTTCTATTCTTCAGTTTGGAGCCCAATTAATTCAGTTCTTCTTAAGGTGTCCAACTGTACTTCAGCTAGAGATCTAAGAAGATCAACCAGGTTGCCAGTAGGTGAGTGACTGTAGAACACAATCACACAGTTCTGCCTCCCTCTACTCCACCTGCATTTCAAGCAGCAGTAGCCCAGGAATCCCTGACACCCTCCAGAGGTGTGTGTGCCATGCCTGGGGTGCAGGAATTTGAGAGGTGCACATGTGGAGCACAGCATCTTGAATACAAGGAAATATATTTCCTTTGTGAGCTCAGGAGCTGATTAATCACAAACAGCCCTAGACCAAGGCAGCTCCACTCTCCCCTAAAAAACTAAAAGAGAGAATTACTGTAACTGGTAGGGATGCAGTCATGTAGAGGATAGTGTAGGGTTTCAGTCTTGCATTAAGATTTAAAAAATATTCAAAAATAAGTTTAGAAATATATTGAATTTATTAGAAAGGAGCATTTTTTCAGGACCATTATGGAAAATACAAGACTGGTTCTTGGAAAGGTTTTAGGAAAATATTTCCAAATGTCTAGCACAAACAGGGCATACCAAGCTCCTGTGAGCACTAAGCTAGTTTCATTGTCCTTGGTCTATTTTCTCTGTTTTACTTTCTGAATTCTCAGCCTCACACACCAGAAAAGATGCTGGTTTCTCTTAGAAAAACTGTGCTACCTATTCAGACTCCCGTAAATAAACTCAAAACAAACAGATTGCAGATTATTTTAAAGTTGTGAATTAAAATTAATTGCAATTTTAATATTTCTCTGTCAAAATAACTCTGGACTTTTTTACTTCTCTGTATATTCCTCGAAGAAGACTACAGGTCAGGTTAAATAAAACATGTTGGACAGAGGAGAATTACAGATTTCAATGAACAGCACTGGAAAATCTACACTTCCACAGGCAAGTCAAACACTCTAAACCAAACTGAAGCAAATTTTTAATGCATTTATTTTGGGTATAAATACATATGGGATCACTCCCAAATTCAAATTCAAACCTAAATCTTCTGTGATTCACCCAAAATTGTGTTTCTATAAGTAAACAGCCTGTGACCACAAATATTCAAAAGGCAGAGGAGAGCAGGGGAAATAAAGCAAATTCACAATTTAATGATATATCACTAAAATTTGCTGGTGTCATTAAAAACACAGAAAGTAAAATGTACAATGACTACTGAAATTATAAGGAAATGCTTTGAGTTGTTTCATGAAGTTCAACATAACTATATTTCCTGACATTTCAGACTTCTGATTTTTCTCCTTATCATTAGGAAGTTTTCTGAGAACTTCTAAACACAAGAGAAATATTTTTTTTGAGCTTTTGAACAGAAGAATGCAAGTTCCATGGAAATATTTTCCAAACCACCTTGTTTACTAGGTCTGCTTAGAAAAATGAACAAAATTTAGACTATGTCAGCCAACAAGACTTTCAAAGGCACCTAGGGATTTTAGACATATCATCTCCATTGCCACAAAGAAGAAAAGAAGAGTGCACTAAATAAACCAGTAACTCAGCTTCGTAAAAGAGCTCTGAAAAGCTCCTTATGTGTACAGCAATACATCCCCTGAAATTATATCAATGCTGAACTAAGTGTATCCTTAAATTATTAAAGAAGATGCAATTTAGGCAGTAATAAGAAAATAAAACTTTCCTCTGTTAAAAAAAAAAAGTGCTAAAGAGATTATTTTGAAGAATTCTAGGCTGATTCATGCCATCATTCATTGTCAGGGATTGTATTTGCCATGTACTTGCATATTTTCTCCCAGAATACAGAACAGAACTCATACCATAAGTGCTGCCTGTAAATGGTAACTGTAGGAAACAAATAGAGATATAAGCAGATGGGGATTATGCAGAAGCAGCCCTGTGATGGTGGAGTAAGTTACCATTCTCAGCCTGTCACCAACTGCTTATCATGCCCTTATCTTAAAGGTTATCCAATCTCACAACAGAGTTGCTGAGGGGGAAACTACTGTACCTGCTGCATTTGAGATAAGACAAATTATCAAATTCTTAGTCAGAATAACATAATTTTGACTGAGACAGATTAGGGAGCTTGCAGGGGCAGGTGTTTCTGCAGGCATGCAAAAGCAGTAGCCTTCAAAGAAAGTCAAGACCAAGGACTCAAAATCTATGTGTGCTAGCACAGGAGGATCTGGGAGATGGCATTCATTTGCAGTTTAAAACAAATTCTTCGGATTTTGCCTTCCTAATGCATGCAGTTGATATTCAGAGGAGTAGGAACAGAGAGGAATTGTCTCAGAAATAATCCTAATAAGCAATGTTTATATCCCACACAGTCTTTTTAAAGCCATTCTTGTGCTTTTTTCACTGAACTGGAGTAGATGAGAATTTCTGCAATGTCTGGAAGCCTTTTGGTGTACTGACCATAAAGAGATATTATTCTCCATTTCCTCAGTTATTCATTCCTGGCCATTTATTTGACAATCACCCATTTTACAATCCAGCTCTAAATCCTTGGCACAAATGGCTTTGATAAAATTCTAGGTGCTCCTCTGTTTTTTTAACCAGCTAATGGCTCCCCAATTTCAAATGATTTTGAAGCCTGGTTTTAGTCACATAAGGATCAATAGCTTTGTCTTCTTGCTTTTCTTTAAAAAAAAAATACTGCCTTTCTTTTATAATTCCTTCTTCTTAAGGCACTCACCTAGAAAAAACTTCATTTATTTGTCTGCCTTTTTGTACAGCACAAAGAAATCAAAAGGCCTGATTTTTTGACATGGAACTTGTAAACTATTTTTGTGCCCATAATCCTGGGAAAAGAGAGCAGATAAAATTTTTTAAAGCCTCAGGAAAAAAAAAACAGAATGGATATTAGAGATTAAATACAACACAGTTTAATCTAAGGGTCTGTCTACCCAGAGAAGGCATACACTTCTAATGATAATGCTGTAAGTAAAGAAGCTCAGCTCTGTCATTCCCAAATGTGTGGATTTCCCTAACCTTCATGCCAACTGTGCTACTACACTGTTATTACTGTTTAGGGAAAGGGATCATTGCACCTTTGAAATTATGTTTCCACCTTTAGACTAAGGTAGACTTTGAATAGTTGAACAGATTGAAGCGTGTCTGTATGAGAGCAGCAGTTGTTGACTCTTTTAGGATCACAAATGACCCAACTTAAGGATGGGAAAAATAGTAGCATAAAGAAAGAAAAAATGCCTTCTCTTCCCAGGCTCAGGGAAGTGTTGCTAAGCTTAGAGGAGAGGACTGTTTCAGTCCATATTAAGTATTCTTAGCATTGTAAAAAGAAATTAGTTGTGTCAGCCTAAGGAAGAAGGAAAGAGCCAGGCTGGAGCAGGATTGATCCTACCACAGGATGGAATAACTGAGTAGGAGAAGAGTGGTACAAAAACCCAGTGAAGTGACCTTGACAGCAAGGTAGTCTGCTCCCAACTGCTGTGAAGGAGACATTTTGGATAATGGAAAGGGAACAGAGAGACTGCTGCTTCTTGTAAAGCCAGTTAAGAAATTGCTTCCTTTCCTGGAATTCTCTCTACTGCTGTTGTTTTCCCCTTACACTGCTATAAGGTTGGACAAGACCTGTTGGGAATCTAAATGAGGTCAGGGGCAAAGCTTCCCAGCCTGGCATAGCACGTCAACTTTGATGTTCTTCAGGAGATATTTTAGCTTGAAGCTTTGTCTCTTCAGCCTTACATTCAGAGTGATTTGATATGCAGCCATTTCAAAGTATCTCTCATAATTCAAGGGCACTTTTATTCAGCATTTAGTTATGGACCAAATTGTAGTAAGAGGAGAATTTTAGCTGGCCCTCAGAGTACAGACATCATCATTTTTATGTCCCAGAAACCCTTCAGGACTGTATTTTTAGCCTGTCCGAGTTCCTGTAGTATCCCTGAAAGGCATCCTGGTATGAAGTAGATAGCAAGAAAAAAAGCACATGCTGCTAACATCCAAGGGCCCAGAGCTGTTATTAAAAGAAGTAAATCCTCCTCAATCTTCCTCAGCCATTCCTTCTCTCCTTGACATAAGGATGTGAAGTCAGATTATTTCAAAAATGTACTGTAGGATTGTCAAGGCTTAGGCATAGAAGACTAAAGTTATATCCATACAAAAAAAAAAAAAATAAATGGTATTAGAGTGAATTATCTGACCCAAAAAACAACCAGCACAGTTTGGCCATGCCTGTATCCTCAAAATCCAAAACAAGATGCCATATCCAAACTCCCTGTTGGGAATTTGGTTTTGGATAAGCTACCTCCCAGTCTATGACTGGGAATTGTTTGGGACAGCATTAGCTATCCCCTGATGAAGATATACCAAGTATCCTGCAAATAAATTGATTATTAAATTTCAGTACTTGTAGTATATTTTAGTATACTTTAGTATATTAAAATAACTGTAATGTGAGTGACATTACAGTGATAATTCAATTAATGAAGTCTATGTGGGACTAATTTCTATCTGGGATAGAAATTGCAGTGAGCCTGAGCACAAATGGCACACAGGTAACTGCTTCAGTATTGTCTCTAAATTAGGCTTCCCAGCTGGACTTTATCTCCCACACTGTACTGCAGCAAAGGACTGAGACAGGAGACCATGGTGACCCAAAGGAACTTTATCCATCATGGAGAGCACCAAGTCTTGACACACACAGATCCATGAGGCACCCAAAATGCACCACATGGCTAAAAGGAAGCTCACTAGTTACTACTATACATTACTTTAACCAATAAACCCAATGTTATTCTTAGATATATTCAGTCTGAAAAAATGTAATTTGCCATTAAAAACATTTTGACAGAAGATTTCTTGTTTATTTCAATGTGTCATAGTAACTGACTGCCACAGGGCAGAATAACATTGCCTAAAGCCTTTCTCCCTGTGGCATCCATTCTGCATTCAAGGCAGATGAACATTTGCTTTTCATTCTCTCACATTTTCTGCCACATATCCTTCAAAGCTTTATTTTCCTGAAGGTTTGAACTGATTATATTGTAATCCTTATCTGCCACTATGCAAGAGACTTTCCTAGTTCACCTTGCAGAAGGAAGACTGATTACACAAGACATAGATTGGGCTAGTTTCAAATGACATACCTCTCAAAATATTCTTCCCTCACAATATACGCACCAGCTTTGCATTGCTCTTTCACTAAAGCAGTTAGACCCAGGTCTGCAGCCAACATTAAGTATTTGTTTAGAATGGAGCCAGGCCCAATTTTGCTGCATGGAGATAAGCTTCAGTGACACCAAAAGGACTGTGCTTAGTGAGTCACAGAGGAATCTCTTTTTAATAAAGTTATTTTTAAAAAGGTAATAGCACAATCTGACTTCAGCATGTGCTCTATTGTTTTGGTTAAGAAAGGCTCTGGGGTACTGTTCAGCTGTTCCTGATCCCAATGAAATGTCCCAGTCAACATACAATGAATCAGTAGAGGGACGAACACGAGAAATAGCTTTCTTTTCTTGAAGAAAATATATTGAGAATAACAAGAAAAAGAAAAAAATAGGTATGTCCTCTGCCCCACTGGAGTCAGAAAGAACATTAGTCGTTATTTTTATGAGTCTAGAGCAGAAGTCCCAGAAAATTAGGCAGAAAACCATAATTTGCATGGTCATGAATAGTAAAATAAATAAATAAAATTTAAAGAGTTTAAAAAGAGGGAGAAAATCCTATCAGGATTAAAGAATTAATCTAATTTGGCAACAATTTAGACAGACTTCATAAAAGGACAGATGTTTGAAGGACTATTGTTAAGTCAAAATGGAGCCGGGTGGTTCATAAGGCTTTAACAAGACCATAGCAAACAACATTGAAGGATAAATATAAATTTATTTCTGAAGTCTTTATATTTTTCCCAGAGCAAGAATGCTCAGTGCTTGCCTTATACCAAATACTTTCTAAAATATATTTGGAGAGAAAACAGATAAGCAGTAGAAAACAGATACTTTCTTTATAACTTAATATCAAAAAACAATTGACTTTCACAAGCTGAATTCTAAAATGGCTTGGAACAAAAGATATAACAGTGAAGTGAGTCTAGGTTTTGACAATTTAGCTACTTCCTTTGAAGGCTGACAGTTAGAAATGGCCAGAGCACCTTCATCTGGCTCCACTCTGCCAACCTCTAAAAAAACCCAGCTGCTGGTTTTGGAAGAGGAGGAGAGGAGCTCCAGTCCCATACTGCAGGTGGGATGGAGACAGAAGAGGCTGTCATGAGAGGTGGGTAAGTGAGTACATGCTGTGCCAGGGGCATGGAGGAGACCATGGCCTCAGCAAGGGTCACAAAGGGGTCAGGAATATGATCACAGTCAGGTGTGAAAACAGAACCTCCAGAATACTCCTGTCTCACCTGATAGGGTATGGGGTTTTTAATCTCAAGTTACTGGTCCTTTCCAGATTTTGGGTCACTGCAGGCTGGTTTACAATGGGAAAGTCTCTGAGGAACAGGTAATCCAAATTACAGATGTCTTATATATTTCTTCAAATGCCACTAACTTTCCTAAACCTTTGACATCTTTTTTACTTCATACATCACTTTTACATTGCTGCAAAACCAAATTTTGCCATTACTAACACTGAAAGAAGATGATAAATTATATGTACCTGGCAAGACCTGGTGGAGGGGCACCAGGATGGAAGGTGACCCACACAGCACAGGTGGTGTCTGTGGGAAGAGGCTGGGACTGCCCAAAACCAAGACCATCAGGAAAGCTTGCAGTGCCTCTGTGAAAATGTGTATGTGAAAGGTCAGAAAGCACTGGGCAGCAGGGAAGAAGGAGAGAGGGGGAGGGAAGGAGAGAGAGAGAGAGGGAGGGAGAGGGAGAGGGGAACAAAACAAACACAAAAGAACAAGAAACAGCAGAGGCAACCCCAAGGCCATAGGAGGATGAGATACTCCACAGCAGAGCACATAATCCCAAAGGACTGTACCTCATGGAAGACCTGTGTCAGAGCAGAAGGAAAGAGTGACAAAGAAGTAGCAGCACAGAAAACTGTGATATTGTGACCATAACACCTCCATGAGACTCATTGTTAGAATTAAAGAACTAAGTGTCCACTGTGGTGATAACAAGCAAGGAGAGAGGAGTCAGAAGTGAAGGAGTGAAGCTGAGCCTGAGAATAGAGCAGGAAGGATCTTTTCCTAAGTGTGTAAACATTTGTTTCTCCTTGCAGTTTTATTTCCCAATATCTTAAGCAATAATCAGATACTTATATCAATTTACAGTAGATCAAATTATATTTCCCAAAGCTGAATCTGTTTTACCTGTATTAGTAACTGGTAAATGATTTCTCTTTATTTGTCCCACAGTTCTTCTTTCTCTCTCATCTTCCCCCCTATACACTGGGTGAGGGACTGAGCAAGTGGCTATGTAGATATGTGACTGTGAGCCAAGGCAATGCATTATCCATCAAGATGACAAAATTGAATTTTGCCTATGTTCTGTAGAAACCTGAGATTGGTTCAATATAATGTTCAATTACTGTATCTCCCATGTGGTACCGAGGCATTTGGCAATTCAAGTCTTTCTTACAGAGGGAATGCTTTTAAATTAATATCTTTTGGAAGAAGAAATTGAAAACTGTTCTTATTTCGATGGTTTTGTGGTGAGGAAGAGATGAAGATCATACCTCAGTGTGATGATTACTCTGAGTGTGATGGGGTTATTCAAGAATAGGCCACATTATTACTCAGTTTGGAATATGAGACAAACTACTCTGTGCTGACAAAGGCACATCACAAAAAATAGTACTTTCACATGAAACACAGAAGAAAGCCATTTTATCCCTCAAGGAAGCTGCAGAGAGTGAGACTAAGGAGTGAATATCTCCCTGCTATATCTAAAGCAGTCTCCGGCTCACCTCCAGGGTACTGGAATACATTCAGAATCATGAAAGTCCTATTTCAAATTCAACTGCAGTGTGTGATAAATGCCAAGATTTCAATGGTGTATCTCAGTGAAAATCTAATATTGGCTTATTTATAATTAAAGTTTATCAGTGAGGAAGATGTGAAGATTGCAATATCGTAAGCAAGGAGCTGTACACACTTATTTTCCTTGCCAAGTAAAACACCAATATTAGATTATCTCCCATCATTAGTGTTATATAGATGTTTTACATTTAAATATTGCACAGTATCTGAGCCCAAGGACATGGAGATATCAAATTGTCTGTCTTGAAAAACTTGTTCCCTGGATCAGTGAAAGATTTAGGTTTAGATTTAAAATATCACTGAAATTACTTCTTCTTCATTATCATATAGTAAATGAGTGATGGAAATAGTATTTAAAATTGCATCCCATAAGTCCATATCACCCAGTCTCAAGGAGTTGTGCTTCCATCTTATATAGTGTTAATCTGAGGAGATTTTATCTGAGAAACACTCAATTGAGAAACACTCAATTGCCTCCAGCCCTGTTCAGTTCTTTCTTCCTTCTGAAAGTAGAAGCCGATCTGCTGACTTGTTCTATTGGATTTTTTGATGTGGGCACCTTTTCCCAATAAACTTTACTGTGTCTACCAGCGCATTTTACACAAGCTACTAAACATCCATCAGATGGAAATGATTCACAGTCTTTACTGATTAGGTCATATTGGAGCCAGTGACCTAGAGCTGAAAAGTAATGACAGCTTAAATTGCTTTCTATCCTACTGCAAGCAGCCATATGCTGAAATACAGTTGAAAGATGCAATTTAGCATCATTCAGTTTTATAACAAAGAGTTATCTGTGGCAGCTTTGATTCCAAAGTAAAACCTTTGACAGTTCACTAACCAACCAAATATAGTTATGGGGAACTGGGAATGCAGGCATTTACATACAAAGATCAACAATGATTTTGTGGGGTTTTTCAACAGCTGTAGAGTTTTGTCAGCATACCAAATGCTACATTTCATTTTCACTAAGTTTGTTGATGTTAAGATCCAGAGACAGAAAATCTGTGAAAGAATTACAAGAAATGTTGCAATTACAGCACTCCTAGTATAATCAAGTGTGCTTTGTGTGTTTTGAAGTTATTCTCAAATCAAGATTTTATGGATTTTGGGTTTTTTTGGCTGATTCTTTCACATACTGAAATATTTTATAAGTGGCAAGAAATATTATTAACCCACAGTGGCTTTCTACATAGTATCTATGGTAAATTAAAGTGGAAGGTGATGTGATTACATTAATAAATGTCAAGAAATCATAATAGCACTTTCCATAGTCCAGAAAGAAAATTCCTGGACCTCATGTATGATATTCTCTAGATAACAAGCCAATAGATCTGCAAAGAAAGAACTAGTTTTCTGCCCTTCATTACTAGCATGCATTCAAATCTTATTTGCATTCAAGATAGCATATGCATATTCCCTTATATTTATTTCCAAGTGGATTGAGGGAAAGTAAATTTGGTTCAGTTTTATGCAGACCTGAAGATAAAGCACAGCTGTGCTTGACACCTCATTGTTCTCCTACTTAAAATATTCTATTGGTGTTTATTCAAGGGATTTTTTTATGCCAGCTGCAGTTTTCACATTACTTCTAGTAAGAATTAAAAAAAAAAAAACCACAGAACAGCAGAAACCAAGTTTTATCTCTGCAGCACTGTATTCTGTGAATACAAAATGAAAATGTTGTTGCTGTTTCTCTTCACGTTTTAGCATTGGTAGCTCCATTTGCTCTAACAAGGCCACAAACAGTACTTCTGTCTAAGGAGTCCTGTAGTAAAGACTAGGCAGACTCCAAATTTATAACCTCTGTAGATATTAGGAACAGCATCCACATACAGACAGAAGAAAGAATCAAAGGATGTTGTGGCATTGTGTTGCTGCTTGTTCTTGCTTTCCCCCCATTAAAATGGCACACGTTTTGGTTTACAGCCTGTCAAGGTCACCCAGAAAAGTTGCTCTACCCTAAAGCATATTGACTGCTCTCCTCTGCTGGGTATAACCTGCGAAGTCACTGACATGTCAGATTGACCTGCCTAAATTTCCCAAGATTATCCTTGCTTAGGTGTGACAGTCAAGAGTAGACCCCTCTAATCATCAGTCTTCCCATCGTGACACAAAGCAACATTGCAATGACATCAAGCCAGCTCCCCTTTGGATATATTTCTTCTTGCTGTGTGGACAGACATATTTCCAAACTGTTTGCATGCTCCCTGTTCACCCCTTCTCGCCTGTGGACAAGGCTTCAGAAGCCCACACTGCACTGCTGAGCTCAGCAACATGGAAGGCATGAGGGCATAAAGCAATAAGCCTTGATTGCAATGGTCTGTTCCGTGCCCTTCATCCCACTGAGCAGCATGACCATTTTTTCTTAGGCTTCCTTTGATGATGTATTCACAGCAGCCCTCAACCCTGTCTAAGTCATGACCTCTCCTTGTATTAGCTGTTGATCCTGGGAATGAGGCCACCAGGTTACAGCAGAGCTGGCAGCACCAAGGTGCCCTGGTAGGACCCAGTAGTCCTGCTCATTCAGTAGCAGACAGGGTCTGCCAGTCCCTGCACAAGCTGTAGAAAGTTCAACAGTATGCAAGGACGTGGCCATCCCTGTGACCTTGTTCATGAGTCCATGCTGCATCATATTTGACCAAAGACACTCTGGAGTTGTGCATACAAAAAGTAACCACCTCATATTGAGTTTGAATGGCCAGGTTTTGGTAGGGGGGATCTACAGGGGTGTCTTCTGTGAGAAGCTTCCAGAAGCTTCCCTCATGTCTGGCAGAGCCAATGACAGGCAGCTCCAGGATGGATCTGCTGCTGGCCAGGGCCAAGCCACTAAGGAATGATAGTAATACCTCAGTGATAACATAGTTAAGAAGGAAAAAAATTATTGCACAGTTGTAATTGCAGCCAGAGAAGAGCAGGGTGAGAATTTGTGAGAGGAACAACTCTGCAGACACCAAGGTGAGTGGAGAAAGAGGAGAAGGAGTTGCTCTGGGTGCTGGAGCAGAGAGTCCCTGCAGCCTGTGGGGCAGCCCATGGCGAAACAGCTGCAGCCCCTGGAGGACCATGGGGATGCAGAGATCCACCTGCAGCCCGTGGAGGAGACCCAGGCTGGAGCAGGTGGATGCTATGAATCCATGGCAAACCCACACTACAGCAAGATCCTGGCAGGGACCTGGAGATTCATGGAGAGAGGAGCCCACACTAGAGCAGGTTTCCTGGTAGGACTCGTGACCCTGTGGGGGACTCACACTGAAGCAGGCTGTGCCTTAAGGACTGCTCCCCATGAAAGAGTGGCCCAAACTGCAGCAGCTCATGCTGCTGGGGGGTGGACTCATATTGCAGAAGTTCATGGGGGGCTGTCTCCCATGGGAAGAAGGAGGAACAGACGAAGGACTTCTCCCTGAGCAGCAGCAACATTTTATGAACTCACCATAGCCCTCATTCCCATCTCCCTGCACTTCTGTCAGGGAGGAGGAGGTAGAGCTGGGAAGCAAGTAGGGGGAAGGTGGTTCTAAGATTTATTTTACTCCTCATTATCCTGCTCTGATTTTTTGGTAATAAAGTCAATCAATATCCCCAGGCTGAGTCTGTTTTGCCCATGATGGTATTGGTGAGTGCTTTCTCCTGATCCTTAGCTCACATCATGATTTTTTGTTATATTTTCTCTCCCCTGTTCACTTGTGGAGAGCAGTGATAGAGTGGCTTTTATGGGTGCCTGGTAACCAGACAGGGTCAACCCACTACAAACCTAAATGAAGTTGCCATAGGCAGCTAACTGACCAGCTAAACTGGGTGAATCCAGGAGAAGAGGGCAGAAGACAGGAACCCAAAGTGCAGACAGGCACCCTAACAACAGGATCTTGTTCTCTGAGGAGCAGGAGTATTAACCTGAATGTATCAATGAGGGTGCACTTGGAGACAAGAGTTTCACATACTTAGCTTGTGAATGCTGTCATTTTGTCCATAAAATGTCCCCTGTGATCCCCAATTGCCTGAGAGGTCACAAATTTATATCCTGTCTAAATGCAATAGTTGTAAAGACTAATGTTGGGCACGATACAGCATGAGCTCTCTTCCTTCTGATTTCCTTTCTCTTCTGCAGCCTATGAAGGTGTGACTCCTACTGCCCTAGGTTTACCACTGAAGCTTCCCAGGCACTAACATTCCTCTTCAGCACAGGTCTGGACGTGTCTTTGTCTTGGCTGATCTCTGCTGTCATGCGCTCTCACACCCAAATGAACTCTAGAAATGCAAAAATTTCTCTCTAATTTTTGTCTTTCACAGGCATGCTCTGAATCACAGAATGGTTTGGGTTAAAAGGGGCCTTAAATTTCATCTGGTTCCAGACCCCCTGCCATAAGTAGGGATGCCACCCTCTGGATTGAGTGCCTAGGACCACACCGAACCTGACATTTATTGGTTGAATGCAACCAGTCAGAGCTGGTAACACACAAAACAGATCTCTGACTTCAAAGACAAAGTTCTGCTTTCTCAAGACAGGTCCTCCTTCCCACGCAGCAATATCACTACGCTGGTACAGCATAGTGCTTGATGAAAGCAAACCTGAGAAGTATAAGCGATCAGAGTTACACATGCTAGTGATACCCTATGCAGCCATATCACACCAAAAGGTTTAAAAGATACTTAATAGTTTGTTAAGAACAGAGAACCAATATCATTAGTTTTGGACAAATATTGCACAAACATTATCAATAGAAGCAGTGTCTTCAACAAAAACACGTGTATAATAAAAGCCTTCTCCTGTTCTCCCTGTCCTAATTCCACTGCCATCAGTGGAAAATCTTAGTCTTTCCT
Source organism: Euphonia xanthogaster (assembly GCA_034509185.1). Lineage (NCBI taxonomy): Eukaryota > Metazoa > Chordata > Aves > Passeriformes > Fringillidae > Euphonia > Euphonia xanthogaster. Next base: position 99,434,068 of record JAYDZK010000169.1, on the reverse strand, counting down.
CTGTGTTTCTCTGAATGGTAGCTAATCAGAGAATATCCCTGAAACTGAGCATTCAGTTTGACAGTCTTACTTATGAATATGTTTCTCAGATGTGGAAACCCCACAGAGACTTGTATTTCAGTATGAGTCATATTTCATCACAGTATGTTAATTTAGTTACTCGTTTCCATTGAGGGATTGTCTTCTAGAACACGTCAATGGAAGCCTTATTGTTTCCAAAAGAATATTATGTCATCTTAATGCAGTTTAGATCCAGTGCCTGCAGCTGCCTTCTGTTTAAGACTTGTTTCATTTAAGTTTATAACATTCTGAGAGACTTAATTCCCATTCATAGCTGCTTGGATCTAGATCTTTAGTTTTATTATTGATGTGATGCAGCATGAGTTATCCCTCTAAAAGCTGTTCTCAGCTGAATGGTTAAGCAAAACATCAATCCGGCCCCAGGGCTCAAAGCTAATCTTTCAGCTCATTACATTTTAAAGATTGCAAACAGTCAGAAGGCCTGGAATTTATGTAACTTGGGTTATATACAGTAAAAGCATGTAAAAATTATATAACTTAATGTTCATATCATATGTTGAAAAATAATAGGTATATCAGACACAGGAACATAGCAAAAATATCTCAGAGGAGTACTTAAGGTTATCCTTTGACTAAACACATACAAAGAGCAATGTATTTTCACATATAATTAATTCTCTCACCATTTCAAAATGAAATGCATATTTTTCCACTATTTAACTTTTATAATAGCATTCTCATGAGTACTTTAATAATACCCTTAAATCTTTGCAAGTTTAAATTGAGTTTATGAACAAGCTAATTAATTTTACTGTCCTCATTATGGGAACATCAAAGTTCCTATTTACCTGTGCTGTTAATAGCTTGTCTGTAGAAGAGTATTACAATTCCTACCAAGATTTTATCATAGAAATACCTAAGGAAGTACACAGTCAGATTTGTAAGTAGAAAGGGAAAAATTATGCCAAGTCAAAAACAAGATCAAGAATCACATTCCCATACCTCTGCTTTTATCTCTTAGAGTACATTGTAAGGTATATACTCAGTGAATAGAATTGCCCTATCAAAATAATCCACACGTTCAGTATTTTATTAACAATAGATATCTCTTCTTGAAGATACAAGATGGATTAAACAATGCCTGTGTAGTCCTCAAGGCTGTTATTATGGAGGCCATGTGAGAAGTTCCTAAGCTTTCTTTCTGACCTTAAATCTGTGAATTCCAGTCTGACAAACTCAATGCTTAAAAAAAGGTATGGAATTTTAAAAAGCTCCTTCTTCTCCTTCTTCTCCTTCTTCTTCTCCTTCTTCTTCTCCTTCTTCTTCTCCTTCTTCTCC
>JAYDZK010000169.1:99413424-99432609 GCA_034509185.1 Euphonia xanthogaster | reverse complement strand
ATCTTCTTCTTCTCCTTCTTCTTCGTCCTCTTCTCCTTCTTCTCCTTCTTCTTCTTCTTCTTCTTCTTCTTCTTCTTCTTCTTCTTCTTCTTCTTCAGCTGTGTCATTTTATAAATCATCTCTTGCCAGGCTGTGCTGTCATGCTGTGGCCTGTTTCCACCAGTGTACCTGATGCACCAGATGCTGCCAGCTGGGGGACTACACAAGGCACTACTTCCAAGAGCCACAAGAGCCTGGCACACAGCTCAGAGGCAGCACAGCATTGTTGTCTCTCCTGTGCTGGGCATGCACTTGGCGTGGGACTGCTCTTATCCCAGCAAACAGGCTGTCATCCTCGTACCTGGACTGCTTCATGCCACTTGGTCTCAAGCACAGAGGAAAAATCAGCAGGAGACTGGGAAACAAAGTATGAGGTGCATGAGGTGAACGAAGGAATTTTATATTTACTCAAGTAAATACAGTTCCTCGCTTTTTTTTTTATTTATTTTTCAGATGACACTAATTCAGTCATTCCACTGAACTCTGAGCTCTTAACAAAGCTATATTAAGACTATCAACCCTCCAGGATCCCTACTTCCTTTATGGAAAATAAAAGGCTTCTACAGAGAGCAATTCAATGCAGCTAAAATCTGAATCAGTTCCCAAGATTCTGTCACTATATTAAGATCTATTACCACAGAGCCCCTTCTTCTGGAATAGGATGTTTTCTGCTTCAGTGAGACCACTCCCAATAATAATCAGTGAAGGATTTAGTAGCGGATGTTATGGCTATCAAGACTTCCAGACTTTTTCTGGCTGTTTGTCATTATGTTCACCTATTCACAAGCAGAAAGCACAGAATTTAAAAGGATTTCATTTAATATATGGTTCTCACGAAATGCTTTATTCCCTGGATAGCCACGGACAAAACGCATCTTGGTTTTCATAAGTTTATCAACAGATCTGCCCACTGAAGTCAGTCTCATGGAAAACAGATCTCCACCTCTCACATTAGAATCAGTTTCAGAGGGATTAGAAGCAGTTCTTTAATCATTTAGCTCTTTTCAGGTACCTGGGGATGAGAAGAGTTGGACTTACGACCTGACTCTATTCCCATTGAGGTTAATGGGAGATTTGCCATTAATTTCCAGAGGAAGAGGATGAGGCCCCAGTCTTTTGAGAAAATGATGCAGTAGTGCTTAATGGATCATGCAGACCTCCTCAGCTGAAAACACTTTTGTGGTTCCAAGTTTCCATCTACCTTTCCTGGATAAACATGGACATTTAGTTCTCTCTTTCAAATTGTTTCCAACTAACATTTGCAACACAGTCATATTCCCTTTTTGTCTTCTGTTAAAAAAAGAAATACTTAGCATGTTCCATGATATTAGGAAATGCCAAGGAATCATTCCAGGAAGTAAAATTTCATACATTTAGCTGGCTAGGAAGAATAAATAATGACCTTTTCCACATGCCAGCAAATATAAAACGTTCATATTTCCACAGGCACAAGCTTAATGGCCATCTGAGATGTCTGATTCATTTATGATTCAAGCACTGTTTATAGGAGTTGACCAAAGAATTTACTTGATATCACTGAGGAATGCAAAACACATGAGTAAATTATACAGTGCAGATATCCACATGCAACTCACCAAGAGTGAAATAAAGCACATCTACACTGAAAAATGAAACCTTTGCCTGCACACCCACTTCTTTGCAGTCATGTAGCCCATCACTTCACCAATTCTGCAGTTTTTCAGTTAGCATATTACGTTTATATAATATCACATTTGAAGTCTGAATCTAACTTTATCTCCTTTTGATATTACTCCCTTTGCACTGCTCTCTGCTTGTGTGTTGTGCCCATCTTTACCTTACAATTGCTGCTAAGCACAGACCTCATCTCATGGCAGAGCTGCTGTTTTCCTGAAGACCACTAGTCTCTTTCCCAAAACACGATTGGAGATAAGTTGTTTGTCTGGCAGGTGCTGCTGCAGAAGGGTGTGGAGCTGCTATGTGCTGTATTTATCAAACTTCAGCAGACAGCACTAAATATGCCATCTATGCATGGGAAACAATGGACAGAAATTTATGTTTCTATGCTAAACTGGACATTTAAGCTCCTCCATAGGGCCTCACTCCAGTCAGCACAGATACCTCCAATGACAGCTTAATTCCATCTGCTGTAAACAGTTATCAATAGATGCAATGAATTGACCTCTGGAAGTGCTCATCTCACTTCAATACCTCCAGTTACTTTTAAATTAATAAAATCTTTAGAGCCAGAATATGTGTTCATCCTCTGGCATGCAATTGTCCATACCGCCTAACTTGTAGCGGGATCCCTGGTGTAGTTTTGACCCAGGTCAGCCAGCACTCTCCAAAACAAAGTCTGGGTGTATTTCAGGAGCTAGTCAGGAATGCTTCCCAATACTGACGAATAAAAAAGTGCCTGTCTCAATTTATGTACTGGAATAGATGCAGCTTACATAACCAGCTTGTATGATGTACTTATAATTGCAGCATGGCTCTAGACTAGGTGAGATGAATCCCATCCAGTGTGACTGAAATGTTCATAGCTGGCCAGTGACTGCAAACAGTCTACTAAGGACAAGAACTTTGCTCCTGCATTTCCAAATAGAGTCAAGGGTAACTACTTCAAAATCTTGTCTGACAATAAAATGACTACTAATAAGTTTTTTCTGTCTTGCTTACAATTGGCCCCATTGCACCAACTGCTATACAAACAAGACCTCATAGAAAACATCTTAAATACTCTGAATGAGACAAAGAACATAAAAAGGTAAGAGGAATAATAGAATGTAAACTGATATAGTTTGATCAGCAGCAGTGTGCTCATTTCAGTTAAGCAGTGTACATTTTATAGAATGGTGTGTGTTTTAAGGGACCTTTGACATTATCTAGTCAATATCCTGGTCTAATTGTGGGCAGGGACATCTTCCACTAGATCAAATCACTCAACCTCCCCCATCTTGATCTCAAACACTTCCAGGGATGGAGCATCCACAGTTTATCTGGGCAACCTGTTCCAGTGTCTCCTCACCTTCACAGTAAAAACTTTCTTCCTTATCTCCAATCTAAATTTTCTCTCTTTCAATTTAAAACCATTCCCTTTTGTCCTGGTCTCGATATAAAGTCTCTCTTCATCTTCCTTCTAAGCTCTGTTTAATATTAAAAGGTCACAATAATGTCTTCACAGAGCCCTCACTTCTCCAGACCGAACAATCCCAGCTCTCTCAGCCTTTCCTAATAGGAGAGGTACTCCAGCCCTCTGATCATTTTCCTTGCCCTCCCCTGTACCCACTCTAAGAGGTTCATGTCTTTCTTGTACTGGGGATCACATTTTGAAATCTTTGTCTATTCATTTGTTCATGATGTCCAGTACTGATATGCAATTTCACTCTAAAAATATATCATGATACATACCAGACATAATACCATGATGCGTAAACAGGCATGCTGTGATTAAGACATTTTCTTGAGGACTTCAGAGAGTCACTGGAATTTAGGCATGAAGAATGGAGGCTGCTGTGACTAAAGGAAAACTTTCATATTCATTCTTGCATTAAAGATTGTCATGCAGTATGACAGACAGCATATAAAAGAAATGCAAGCAATGTGTTTTCCTTTACAGTCTCTCACACTAGCCTAAAATGTACTATTTCCTCCATGGTGACTTCTCAAAGGCATTAGGCAATCTGGATGTAATTAATTTGACTTGTATTTTGCAGGGCCATACTCCCCCCTGTTACTGCTTTGCCATAAAGGGACTGCATAAAGAGCATCCCAGAACACAGGCAGACTTCAGAAGGAAATTTTTTCAAAGCAGTAAGCTGGCTGCTTCACATGGCCTATTTTGTGGATCATAGTCTAAGGTACAAACATTCTGAGTGTCTAGTCTCAGTTAAGTGGGGAGTCAGACTTGTTTCATAGTCAAATACTTAGACTCCCTGGAACAATTTGTTTGATTCCTGGAAGAGCAAACTTGGATGCTGAGATTTCCAAGGTTCCACTGCTAGCCAAAGAAATTAAAACCTAAAGTCCTCTTACTTGTGGTAAACTTTGCACACTGTGGCAGGTTTCACATGACTCCAATGAGTCATGACCTAGGGCCAAAGTAGTACTTGTAGTCAGTGGTACAAAATATGTCACTGTGGTAATTTGGCTGCTTCTGTCACTCCAGCTGTAGCTATAGGTAAAGGCTCTTGGTGATTAGCTTAAAAATACGCCTTAAGATGGCCTGGGATAAAAAAAAAAGTGATGCAACATTCAAAAGCGTCAGTACAAAGTGTCCCATAAACTTCACATGGGTTTTAACTCAGGCCCTGCAGGAACATGCTTTACTAAGTGGACAGGAAAAGTCAGCAGTCAGGAGGTGATTATCATCTTTACATAAGCCTCACATCTGACTGCTGGGAGTAGGAATTCCAGCTGGGAATGTTCAAGCCACTGTCTGTGTTGAAGTTATGTCATCAATAATGTAACTCTTGGCTGAAGTAATTTCAAATAATAAAAGTTTCTGTAGTTTGTAAAACTGGGTTTTGGATATATAGAAGGCAGTCCAATGTCTCGGCATTGCTCTCTAAACATCATCTTTCACTCTAAAACAGTGTTAAGGGCCACATTTTCTGTGTGGCTTCAACCCAGACTCTAACATTGCAGTTGTAAGTTCAGCACAGGGTGAGTAGCTGTCTAAATACGCTGGTCTTGAGTAGTGTACAGTTTAATTCACACACAACCCTGCAAGGAATGGCAATGGACCAGCACAGAGTGAATGATCATAAATAAGCCAGAACATTTCATTTGTTTCTTTTTTTATAAATGTCAGGAGGGTTATTGGGGGATTTTATTAGAAAGGCAGCTGGAAGAAGAAATGCATCAGGTGAAATTAAAAAGAGCAGAATGAGGCTTCATAATGCCTCATAATTCATAGTAAAGTTTAAACCAAGCAGAGAAGCAACATGTGATAATTCTCAGAGTCTCTTGTAGGAAAAATCAAGAGCCAAAGAAAGCATGAGAGTGTGGTCTTCCTGCCCTGTAGGAGCAGCAGCATCCTAAAACTGCCACTTCCTTTGGGTTATTGCGCTCAGCTACCATTGCAGCTGCAGTATATACAATTTTCTGAAGCTTTGACTTTCTGAAGTTACAAGCAAACATAGCACATTGTGACTCATAATCTATTGCATGGTGACTTTGGAGAGGTGAGACTCATTGTATTAATCAGGTAGGATGCAGTCCTAATACAAGCTATGGCTGTGAAGGAAACAGTGCTAGGGCATGGGCATGAACAAGGGAACACAGAAATCCCTCCTTCTTGTTTGTTGGCATGACTCTGGCACATTTTCAGACAATTAATGGTCTTTCAGCCTTGTTTATGGCACTGGCATGCACCTGAAACCTTTCCAGTAGCTGAGTTGGTATTTCAGCTGGGAGACGAAAAGGAGAGTCTTTAATGGCATGGGCGTGGCTACCTTGTGCTCTGGCCTTGGAGCTGGAGAGCAAGGTCTTGCTCAGCTCAGTTTATTATCTTGGGGTCTTGTCTTAGATGCTTAGAGAGCACAGAGGTTCTAGCTCCCTCTAGAAGCACTCAAAGTATCCACAACTGTAAGTGTGGGAATGTGCACTATTATGCTTGAAATTCAGCATTTGACTGGGCACCCATTTAAATAAGTCCACGCCTTGGTTTGCTTGAGCTGAGGAGCACCACAGGGTGCCTGCAATTCCTTCCACCTCTAGAAACCCACGTGCAGTGGTCAGATAACATCAATGTGCTCTTAATGGCAGTGGTAACATTTAATTACTTATTGAGTATTCCCAGCATAGAAGAAAATGTTCAACAAAATAATAAGTCTCTTCTTTGAATTAATTATTTCAATAAAGCCAAAGATTTTCTTAACTCAGCGCAAATTACTTGAACAAACTGTATCATGCAGACTAACATTTTAATTAAGTAATTCAAGGCAAAGAAAAACAGCACTGCTTACATTTAGAGAATCATGGTGCCATTGTTTCTGAAGCCTTCAAACTCACTTCTAACATATTTTGTACTCTGCTTTTGACTGTTTAAAAAATTATGGTAAGATTGAAGAATTTCTGGTTTTAATATAGGAGGCACATATGCAGACAACAGTCCCTTTTAAAAAAATAATCCCTATTTCTACCACCCACCATAAATTTGTCTTGGCAAAAAACACACCTCTGAGTTTGCTCAGCTTTAATCTCACTTGTAGCCATTACCATCAATTTCAGTGGGTTTGCAGCCCTCATTCGTTAGCAGCAGCAGCAACTGAATTCATTTGGCTTAAACATCTTTCCTAGCAGCAATAGTCCTCTTGATCAAACCATTAGATGGTGAAGTGTTCCTCCTCACATGGAAACCATATAGCACCCACCTATACAGGAGGCTTTCAATGATTTTACTGGAATCCGAGGAATGGTGTTGATCCTTATTTGTAAGGCAGTAAATAAGATATTTCAAATCTTACAGGAAAATATCTCCACAGAGCCATTCTGTGATCCAGTTATTCCAGTGATATGCTTGAATTGACTCGTGGGAATCACTCACACTTTGTGGAACACTAAAGCCAAGGAAAGGTCTTATGCCACTACTTTGGTATAAAGCAGCCATGGGAGCTTGAAAGAGGCAGAGACAGTGTTGAAGATCTCTGGTAGCATCTTGGTACTTCATAAATCATTGTCCCACTCCTTAACTGCGGTTCCTACACCCGCTGGAAAAGAGCAGTCTTTATCATTCCAAGACATGACAGTGGCAGCAGTGGCAGGTAGGTATGGAGTACCCAGCATGACAACAGCTCTCTGAAAAAAGAAAGCAGAATAGGAAATCCTCTGAGGCTGTTTAGTAAATACAGTTTAGGCACTGATGAGAGCAAAACAAATCAGAGCGAGGAAAAGAAGTGTATGTAACAGATATTTTTCACACGACTTAATATAGTGCTGGATGTTTCAGTGATAGAGAGAAATTGATTTTAACTCACCTATCCAAAGAAGTGTTCTGCATTCATGTTGTTTGAGGAGTGCTGAACTGCCAACCTTGCCCAGACTCCCAGGCTGACCTCGAGACTGCTTTGGGCAGTCGTTTTTGGCTCCTACTTGAGCCCTCAGAAAAAGCCCTTGATTCACTTCTGTATCATCATTAGATCCTAAGACCACAATCAGGAGATTACATTTCCTGTATTCAGACAAAAAATGGAAGGTAGCTGTAAGCAGGACAGTAACCAGAAATCTCTAACCTATTCTACATTTGGGTGAGATTAAAAGAGAATGTGCTGAGATGTCTTTTCATTGCCTCCTTAGGAAAAATGCCCCCTCACATACTTAAAGCTATTCATTGTCTACTTTTAGCCATTAGATTGGCTAAAAGTTCTGTCAATTACAGTAATAAGACCTTTGATGTTCAAGCAGTTGTAACCAGGTTCCTAAATTAATAGGCTGTTTTACATTAAGAGAGTTCTCACCTTTTTGGGTCTTCTCATTTGAATCTAACTACAGAGAGGTTAAAGCTATGAAATAACAGTCTGAGCTGTTGAGCTGGCATGAAAAATGTCTTTACAGGTCATTTGAGGAGAAAACCCCAGAACTCCAGCTCTGCCTTGCAGATCTCTGCTGTGAGACACAAACCCTACAATGGTTCAACTGCACAAGCTGGATCACGGGGGAGAGCAAGAAGAAACCTTGTCAGTTATTATTGATTATTAATTTATTATCATATTTTATTGTAGCCTTCCTGTTCTGTGACAGATAAGCTGTGTCAAGGAATTTATAGGTCTTTTGAACTTCCAGGCTAAAGTGACAGTGGCTATTAAATAGTGAGCTGTTATAAAAGAAGCTGAGGCCCCATAAAAAAGTAAAATGGGATGAAAGGTGTCTCCAGAGATCTTCATCTCATCTCCCACTGACTTATACTGATTAATAGCTCATTAGTGGGTGGGGTAAATTTCTGTGAGGAAAGAAAAATGTGTATTAAAGTGGCATGACTTGCCAAAAACAGCAGACATAATCTTCCTCTAAGGATGGTAAACAAACATTTGGTGATGAATCTGTGTGGTCATTAAACTTTGACCTTAACTACCTTTACAGTGACAAACCACAATTATGAGAGGTAAAATGTGAGAAATTTTGAGCTTTCTGTTAAAAATTATCAGTCTTCCAAGAAACATTCTGTTCCAGGTTAAATAAATCACCTTTTTTTCCTTTGAACATGCAAGTTTTGGGGAAAAATATTAAAGTTGCCTTTCATGTTGCAGGTGCCTTTTATGTAACTCTAGATATTTAAGGATATTCAGCACATTACATTCCATCATCTGTGTGGGTCCAAAGGAGATATTGGCAGAATGAGTTTTCAGAAAAAAAAAAATGTGATGCTTTATTTAATTTTTTTAAGAGAGGGACATAAGGAATCTGTTTGAGTTGAGGTTTTTTTTGGTTTGTGGTTTTTTTTTTCATATTAAAATAAAAAGCTGGATATTTGTGAGTCTTAAAAAAAAAAAAAAACAAAAAAAACCCACCAGTAAGATGTAACTGCAATTAAAATTCATTAACAGTTTCAGTTCAAATAAACCTGCATCTTTGAAAAATCAATCATTTGTCCCTAAACCTTTCCTCTTGTAATCAAATCTATCAGATCAAAAATACAGTGTTCAGCTCTCCTGTGCATTCACTTTTTAAAGACGGGGGATGTGTAATTAAGTTTATACAATTATAGCCTAAGAAAGGGAGGGAAAATCAGAGTCCTACTCTAAATCAGGCATCATAATACCTATTATATGAATTCTACGGGAGATATGTAATCTAATTCTACTTTACATGAGCTACTGGTAAATTTAGCAGAATTCCCAAAGAAGTGTTAGTCAAAACCATACATACTCAAGGAGAAGTATGTGGGAGATGTGGAGAATGATTTTATGCACTGGCCAACTCCTGAGGCCATGTTTTAGACCTCTTTGCAACCTCCATTTCCACAAACAATGGAAGTGTCCACAAGGACCATTTTGCTCACTTGAACAGAGGTCTTTGGATTCCCAGGCCCTCCCAGGGACACAGGAGTCCTCTTTGCCCCATTTCATCCCCTCTCTCACTCATCAGATACACCTGACAACATCCTTCTGTTGCTCATGCAAATGCAGAACCAGACACATTTTCTGCTTTCAATAAACGTTTTCATGAGGAGCATTTATAAGAATTTTGAAGCAATTTCTCTTCTGTTAATTTGCTCAGTCCTCCCTTACACCTATGCATATTTTAAATAACCAGAGCTTTCCCAAATACCTTAATGAACCACCTCCTTTTGCTTCTTCTGAACCTTTCTTTGCGTAGCTTCATTTGATGGCCCCGTTCTTGCACAGAAAAGAGAACAGAGGTAGATGAAATGCCACCCTACACTACTTCCCTAAGCTTGTTCAACAGATCAGCAGCAGTTCTGGAGAATAGGGGCTCTCCTTCTGCAAAACACCTTCCAGTTTCTGCAGAAAAGTCTCTTACCTTCTTCTGACTTTTTTTTTTTTCGAGGTTTGAGGAATTTTCCTTCGTGTTCCCCTTTCAGAAAAATTAATTCACCCAAAGATGTGCTCCCATCAATTAATGGCCCTCAAGCTCTCTTGCTTGAACATGTTACTGCAGGAGAACAAATTGTCCATGTCATCTTTACCTGAACCACAGGCCTGAATTCAGCAATTCCCAGGGCAGGTCTTGCTTTGCATCCTCCTTTATGTTTTTTTTTCCAGTCACTCATGAGTAGGATCTGCCCTGGTCAGCACCAACACAAGGCCCACCAGAGCCCTTGCCCTCCATCTTGTATTTAATACAATGAGCGCCAGCAAAGGCATTGCCTTCCCACAGCAGTTTCTATCCAAACATCTGATATTTTAGCCCTGCTGTTCACATCTCTGTATGTTCATGTTTAAATGAAACCACTCTACATCTTCCTTGATGGTGTCCTAGCTCAGTGTTGCTCACATCATTGTGCCATATGTGCAGTATGGATGTGTTGCTCCTTGTGTAGCAGTTAAACCCCATATGTTTCAGCCTGTGGGAAAGAAAATATTATATACAGTCAACAGGCAATCTTTCAAGGAAGCTTTTCTCCAATGAATTAAAATGGATTTCCCAGTAATAGTCAATATTCACCATTCTTGACTTATTCAAGTAAATTCTGCAACCATGTTTGAAATTTATTTATTTGTTTATTTATTTGTTTGTTTATTTATTTATTCCCTAAAGGTCAGGGACAGAATGTGCCACCATGATATGATACCCACATAAATAGCAACCAGTCCACAAGAGGAAATTAGGAGAATATGTGTCTACAGTCAGCATATGTCATGTTCTTTTAAAGTGTTACCTATGTACACTCTCTTTCTGAAGGAGGTGGATACTCTGATATTGTGTATTGTGGCATTTAGTGCACTCAAGCAGTAGATTATATAAAATAATTCTGCAGATCTTTACCGCTGGAATAGAGTTATTCTGGAATAATAGTCTTTATTATTCCAGAATCATGCACTACATAGTGCAGACCTAGACTAGCACATTCTTTTTATGAAAATAACATTAATAATGGGAGAGCACTACATTAGAATACTGGTTGGCATACACAATAAGTTGACTGTGCTCTGCTCAGGTCACTTCATAATGAATTACCTTTTTGAGGTTATCTGCTTAAATAACAGTTTAGGAATTGCAGAAATCCAGTTTTGTTCTAGGGTTAGACCTTGACTGCAGAGAGATTTTACAATAAAATTGTCATTCCACTGTAGCTAGAATAACTAGTATTTCCTGTATACCCTGTGAAGACCCACTTTAGTATAAATTACTTAAATTATACAGAAAAGAATATTTGAGAATTTAAACTGTGACATGATGTTTCTCAGTAGAACCAGGACATGTTTGTTTTGCAAAAGTACTATTGATTTACAAAATTTTAGAGGGTGCAATAGAATATTATTATTAAAATTTCTACAATCAGGTGCTTTTTTAAGATGCCTGCTAGCTGCTCAAAGATAGCAATGTCTATTGTAATCTTTGGAACAACCAAGTTTCTCTCTTCTCCTTTGATGTGGTCCTCTTTGCTATTTTCCTAGCATACATCAAATGTTTAAACTCAGTCCAAATCATAAAAAACATTCAGACAAAGTCAAAAAGAGAAACAATTATCTCAAGCTTGTATCTTATAAACACTTGTAGAACACAATCTTAATGGAAACCACCACTTCTTTTAGCAAGTCAAATTTAACAGCCAAGCTATTTAACAGGCAGAGATGATGAGCATATATTCAGACTCCAAACTGGTCAAATTCACAAGACAGGTCTATTGACTTTTTAGCTAGAAAACAGGTCCTGGCACAATTTAGTTTGCATCTCTGAAATGCTCTTTAATTTACCTCTGAGCCACTTGGAAATTCTGATACACAGTGATAAGAAGAGACTACAGTGCACAGACACAATGTGCAGGTGTCTGTGTAAATTCACCCATCATTCCCAGGAAAAGGAGGAAAGGGAAAGGATGCCATTAGGAGCACTTGCACAGAATGACATTAGAGCCACCTCCATCACTTATCTTCCTACAGCTCAAAAGGCCTGTGTGGCTCTCACATCTCTTTAGGCACATGAGGCAATATTTGTTCCAAGCACTTTGTGGTAAGGAGAGGAAGAATGTCTGCTGAAAATAGCTGAATAGAAAGTAAGGTAACCCCTCCTTGACTCCTAAGTTTTTCACCAGAAAGTATAGCAAGAGAAAGGCTGAACTTCAAAATGTTCTTTTGTTTGGCTCAATCTGATGAACTGATGCATAGCTGGGGACGTGGTTGGTTTTTACTTTTCCAATCACTGAAAACACAGTGCAGATATATTTGCCATGTTTTGTTTTTACTATTGGTGGTCAAAAGAGTCAGCTAATGAAGCAGCACATTCTGGAGTTCTTTGGTACTTAGCAACTGCAGAACTAGTGAATCGTCAACACAAGAACTCTTGCTACACTGTCAAAGCAGGTCTGGTTGGGCTGGTCAGTTCTGAGATCACTGCTCTGCAGTTAAAGAAGGGCCTGATCTCTTTGGAGGACAAGGCCAAGTGGAGAGCATGTGATCCTGTCTTGGCAGGGCCTCTGGCCCAGATTTCGAAATCTGCTTGTATATTAGATAATTCTCCAATGCCAAAGAAGGGATTTAAACCATCAGCTTGAAATATGCATATTTATCTGTTACTTCTACCAAACTCCTTGATTTCCAAATGCTTTTCAATCTTGTCCCTCAGGTAGAAAACCTTATGCTAACAGGAACAGTGAGGGGGGGAGCAAGTGAGAACATACTCACATGCATGCACAAATCCTTCAAAAGGCACATTAACAGAAGACAGAATTTCAAGCTGCATGATAATACAGTGCATTAAAATGCACTCCTGAAACATTATTTGATGTGTGACTGAGTAGAAACAGCATATGCAAATTGATTCTAAGCATGCAATGTAATTCCCATGTATATGAGCTGTGCAAATGGGAATTCAAGTTTGTTATGAGCACTGACTGAGACATGATCTTTGGTTGTTTCATTTTCTCTAACTCTGAGTCATCAGTCTCACTGTCTGATAATGAATTTGAATGTGAGTCTGTATAACACCTTCTCGTTCTCCATCACATACTCTCCTGTCATCCTGTCATTTCCAGGGAAATACAGTTGAAATCACATCCTGCAGTGATGAGGTGAAAGATGGCTTTTTCTGGAGGAGTACTAAATATTTGTCACCTTAATAACTTAAAAATTTATGCTTTTGAGAACTGTCCACATTACAATCTTGTTAAGTTTGGGAGCACTGTGTCATTCGCCTAGTTTTTTCTTCATGGCAACTGAGAACATGTCCATAAGGCTCTGAGAAGGCAGCACAACATGAGCAAGTGTGGACATTTGGTGGTATGCAGCCATAAATAGCAAATGCAAGATGAGTCATCCATTTGCAGGACAATGGTGTTCACTGATGCAATTTTCAGCATGATCTTAAAAAATTATGGTGGCTTAGAGGCATGTCTTTCCCCACCCCTCTCATTTCTCTTTCTTTTTTCCCTCACACATTCTTTCAAGTGGCCTTATGAAGTTATGAGGATAGAGACAATGTCTGGCCTGGAGTCACCTGTGGGGGATTTGTGGCATGTCTGTTTCTAGAGAAAGAATATTGCAGGTTGGCTGACAGATTTACAGACAGACTGCCTTTTCCCTGGAATAATCCTGAATCTTCTGTAAAGAGGAAAGGGTTCTCAAGTAACAAATCCAGCATGCTTTTCCAAGTCATTGGAGTGCTAGGTTAGAGAAGCCATGGGAGGATAATAAAAGCTGTATGGACTGAAGCAGATGACTGAGTGACAGCTCTCTTTCTGCCTGTATGCATCACAAGAAATTTTCCTTGAGAGCAGCCTAACCCACAACTAATCCCACATGCCCTAATCAGCACAGTTTACAACATTTCTCATGGGATGTGATGCTTGCAAAACAAGGAGAGCTGGCAACCTCAAAAGGAGAGAGCTGCTAGCACCAGAGCCCTTCACGCAGAGCCAGGGGCACAGCTTCCCATCGCCAGTCACAGGCACAAACCACTCCTGCCTGCCAACCACCAGTGCACCTCTGGCAGCTGCCTGCACACAGCAGAGAAAACAAATTCCTCCATCCCCTCTGCCCTTGACACATGACAGTGAACACTGCGTGAACACAGAGCAGCCCTGAGCTGGTAGATGGGGAAAGTCCATGCAGGGTATTCTGACATCTTCTCTGGAGTTCAGGATCCTCAGTTCCCTGCCAGTTCAGGAGCTGCCAGGCTTATCCATGGTCTTCTGTGACCCCATCCAATTTCATACCACAACCTTAGCAGCCAGGCTGTGAACAGTGCAGCCTTCGGTCTCCCTCAGACAGAGGTCAAGCTGTTTTTACCTGCTCCTCAGACCATCACTGGACCAGTTAAGGACACTCCATTCCTCCTGAAGGAGCTTTGCCACATGACACCAGAGTTTAGTATTGCAACACTTCCAGGTTAGAGGAAAGCCTGACTATGGTACCTCCTCATGAATTATTTGTGTACTGCACCATGGATGGATACCTTAGGCACAAAGACCAGGATCCAGCCTCTTCTTTCCTCTGTCTTAATCACCAGCACATATGATGACATACCTCCTACTCTTATTTGCTCATCCTCGTGGCTTTTGCATTTTTTTAGTGCAGGCTGGGGCAGGATGGACAAGAGAGAAAGATGGATGAAGAATGAGTAAGATCAGGGAAAGGCCAAAGCAAAAAAGCAAGGACTGGAAAAGAGAAGGAAGACTCCTGAGAAGAGTAGTGTTGTTTAGGAGCTGGACAAATGTTTCAGATCACTTGAAGGCTGAAGGCCAAAAAGTGATGATCACAGGAAGGGATGAATGTGGATAACTAGGGCAGGACCTAGGGTACAAAAATTTAACAAGCAGAATCCAGAGAGAAGGTATAAGAACAGAAGGCAAGGGATGACAGAGCAGTAGCAAACCCTTCTTTCAAGAACTTTCTAATTAATCTGCTACTCCTCTCGTTTTGCTTTCTAACAACCAGAGACACAAATGCTGACAAAAATGTGTGTCTGCATCGCCCTCTAGTGCCAGGTCCCCTCCGGAGACCGGCGGCCGCTCGGAGCCCTCTGGCCTCACTAGAAAGCAGGGCTGAAGGGCTCAAGCTTCTTGAAAGTCTGCATAACGACAACAAGAGCAGGAAACTGGGAAAGTTTTCTCATCTGTTATTAAAAATAAACAGGGTAAATTGCATCTAAAAGTCTAAAGTAAGAGATAATTGAGCTCAAAGAGCCACACACGTGACCACTTAACTAAGAAATGTCAACAAGTAATTGTCCTTCAGTGTTGCTGACCTTGCTTGACTTTGTACTTGCTAATATTCATATTCATTTAGCATTAGTTGCTTAGACATTGAACAAGATGGGTATGAGAGCTGAACTCAAATAACAAGAAAAAAACTTTGCCACTTTGTTTATTCATTTATTTATATTGGATGTACAAGTTTATTCTTCCGGGCTTAAAGGCCAAATGAAGAAATGGGAGCATGGGTAATGGTCAGTGAATGGAAGAAACTTATAGACTGTTTAAAATCCTTCTGATCTTCATTTGTCCATGTTTTATTGATTTATTTTTTATTATTTAATTTTTCTTGCATGAACTTGGTGCTGACTGGCAGAACACTGTGCATTCATGTAAACTAATGTCTATGCATTTCAGGTTGTGATGTGTAAACTTTAAGGAAGGTTCTCTTTATATGGGATTTATTTCAATGGGTCCAAATTCCTGCTATGAAACCTATTGCTGAGGTGTGGGTTTAGTCTAATTTTGCCAAACCTCAGTTAAATCACATTAATTCTCAAAATGCCTTTAAAACTTGTGGCACAACCTATTCCACAAAGCTGCCTCCTCTCACCCAACTGTCTTACTCTGATTGTTTAATCCATTGCAGTTTCTCCGCTTTTGCCCTGAACCAGCCTAAAGTCAGACCTGAAAGTCCTAGGCCTCTGAAGGAAGTGGTAGAATAATTTCTGCTCTTTGCAATCAAGAAGTGATTCAAAAATGTGTATCAGCTTGCAGTTTTGACCTACTATATTGGAGGGACTCATCTGAAAACAAGAACTGTATGTGACCACTCTGCAGGACCAGAGCTGAGACCCACTGGAGGCAGAGACCCAATTCTAGAGCACAGACAGTGGTAGAAATGGGCCTTTGTTCAGCCCCTTGACTCCTGCACTCGAAACAGGAATGAAAAGACATTAGCTGCTCACAGCCCAAATACCCTTCAAACCTCCCTGGCTGGCCACACACTTCAGTGTTTGCTAATCATCATTAGTGCAGAGCAAAGTATGGGATTGACAGCTGAATGCATGGCATCTGTGGGTCATTTCTAGTGCCCAGGACTCTCAGTTCCTGCTGATAAGTTGCAGATTAACTAGATACTATTAATTTCTGATCCCTCCAGGCTCCCCTGAGATACTGACATTCTTTGTAGTTCTGAAGCCATAATCCAAGCTGAAATAAAACCATTCCTAAAGCCACCATCCTTTCCTCCTTTTAACATCACAAAACAGATTAGTTGAGGTGGAAGGACACCTATGATAATAATAACTTAGTGTTCTGTTTGCATAAGAATAGCCATGTTTTTTACAAATATTGGGTTGTCATCCAAGCCTGTTAGACTATGAAAGAAAAAGAAAAAACCCAAGAAAAATATTTACAGAGATCTGCCTCTTAAATCAAAAGATCGACAGGACTTAACAGTCAGAATGGCTGATGCAGTCTCTGAAAAATGTGCATGGTTCCAGTATGTGTTTTATAAAACTATGTTTTACACTTTATAGAGCTTGAACTGGCCGTGCACACTTTATTAAGTGTGTGGAAACAGCTGTTCACAATTAAGTTCTTTATTCTTCAAATACCTACTACTGGGCACTGAATTGACTGCCATATGTTAATCCAAGTCACTGATCTATATCTCCATATAGACATACTCCACAGTATCCTTAAACTGTTTCTCTTTACAATAATGTTAGTTTTCCTGCATAGTAAAATGGAAACTCAGAGCCTAATTCTCTTCTCGTTCCCGCCAGCATGAATCAAGGTCATGGAGCTATGCTGATGAAAGCAGATGTAAAATAGAATGATGGTCAAATCCCTACAGCTACAGCCCATTTTTGTTTTTGCAAGTCACATGTCTAAAAATTAAAACAAACACCTGCCAAGCTACCCGTAAAAGAGGTCAATCTTTCAGAGAGCAGCAGAACTTCTTTTTGTGACAAATATCCTTTTCCTGGGCAGGAGGAATTGTGTGTCGCCACTGTTACACATAAACCATGGGAACAGGAAGAAACAGGCTGGTCAGAAAGCTGCTTTCCTTAACTCCATATACACCTTTTCCCTTGGCATTATTAAAATATGCAGGAATGGAATATTCTGTTACTTCTACAGAACAAGATACGCAAAGGAAATGGTCTGGCAAACTTGTTTCCAAGTGTAAAGGGCTTTCTGAGTTCCCAGTAGCCTTGCCAACAAAATTAAAGCTCCTCAAATAACACTCAAGTTGGTCTTTCCTTAGGATGCATTTAAATGTTCCTAAGTCTACTAAGGTACTTCCTTTCCTTAGAATTCTTTGTGTCCAAATGTCAAGTAATTACCAAGGATGAATGTGTTCCAACAGATGCTTACATAAAACTCAGGAAAGTAACTCCTCATGTGTTGGGAGCCTCAGACATTTGAGGCTGTCTGATAGAGCAAGATATTTGAATACGTGTTCAGTTTGAGCAAACACCCAGTTCTATTGGAGGCAAAACCAGAGAGAAAACCTGAAGCCACTGTTTAGAGAGGACAGGTGAGCTAGCACCTACATTAGTAAGTGAAAGTTCAGTCCCATGTCTGCATGTTAACTGTGTCCAGCCCAAGACAGCAGTCACAAAGAACACCAGAAAAGCAGGTTTTGTGACATACTTTTCTTTCTGGGACATGAAATCAGCCCTGCACGCAGCTCCTTTGGGACTTAATCTCACCAAGACAGGATAAACACAGCAAACACTGTTCAAAGGAGAGCCAGTTCCCAGAGTATTCACTATGAGATCCGTGAGTTGTAATGGCATGTGACACATCACAAAAAGTCATCAGCTAAGACCATTTGGGATTTCCCATTGCAGCCTGAGTGTTACACTGTAAGAAGGAAGGTACTTGACGTAATACTGAGCCTGGTTATGTAGAAATCTAGCTTAGGCAAGATGTGCAATGGCCATATGGTTGCTATAATATTTCACAGTAACATAGACTTGAATATGTGATAATAGTTTCATAGGCAATGGTTTAATACTAGCCATGTGTTAGCTGTATAGATACAGCTGCTAGGAGAAAAGTCTGGGCACAATCAAAGGGATTGAGTCAGTCAGTGTTTGCCAAACTCAGAGGATTTAGCCACAGTAATAACTAGACTTTACCTTGTGTTTTTCATATTAATTTCCCTGATGAAACTATGGTTTATAATGGTCAAAGTAATATTTCTTTGTTTGCTCCAACAGGCTGAAGTCATGTGAAAACTGGTGTTCCTTTGAAAGCTGGGAGGAAATCGAAGATTAGCTTCAAGGTTCTTGGGAAAGCAACACAAATCTTCATTAGGGCAGTAATAGGCATTAATGCACTGTAACTAAAATGGTCTGTTACCTCTTCTTGTTAGAAACTGGATGATAGATGGAGACCATTTGCTCTTTCTGGTTACCATTGCAGTTCTAATGGCTTTGGTGAATACATACATGATTGAACTGATCACAGAAAAAACCAGGAGCATAAGGCAGTGATTTGGTCATGTAGCTATCTTTCCTCCTCTAAAGAAAAAGCTATTTAATGTTAATCATGGATGGTGTGAAATAACAAATAAGTTCACATCTGCCTTTGAATTTCGGAGGGAAGGTTTCTGTTGTTTTCTCTCTAACATTACAGTACCTGTTCTAAATGATGGAAAGAAAGGTTAAAGAAATAACTTTCCATGGCTTTCCTCTTAATATTTCTCATTTTCTACCGTCCTCATGATTCTACCGCAAAACAGATTTCTAGTTGCTTCTAAAGAGGATATCAGTTTATGTCCCAGACCTGATACCATGCTCCACCAGTGTACACTGCTTTTTAGTGCTTGAGAAAATGATGGTGCTTTGACACAGGACAGTGGTCATCAAATAATTGTTCCTTTACCATAAATTTGAATAACAATCAAAAGAGTTATGAATTTGTATATAATAATATACACATATTATCAAGCCAAAAATCTACTTTAGGACTACATAAAATCATTTAAGGTTGAAATGTGTTTCCCATATGTTGCAATTATCCCATTTCTGAGTCATCAAAAAATAAGGAAGTCAAAAATTCTCCTGGAAAAGAATCCAGACTTGAAGACGTAAATTGTATTGTAAAGGCCCAAAACAATACACCCACTAGCCACATCCTATAATAATAATACAAAGTAATAACCAAATATTATTATACAGGATTTTTAATGTTTATGATGCTTCTTTAAACCATTTCAAAGATTCAAATTTTTTAAAATATTTTTGTTCTTCGGTACAATAGTAATATCTTAATACTGTAAATATTTTAATATTTTAAATTTTAAATATTAGTAATATTTAATACTTAGATCG
>JAYDZK010000169.1:99321005-99413324 GCA_034509185.1 Euphonia xanthogaster | reverse complement strand
CTCTTCCGATCTTTTAATACTTTAAATTTTTTTTTGCCTTTTGATTTTAGAGGCAGAAAACAAAACCAGAAACATATCTGATTCATTTGTGGGCTTTTTCTTAAATGTTTTCTAAATTATCCTCTAAAATATGTGATGAAAATAATGTACCTAAGGTTTCATCAGAACATCATACTGAGATTCTTATGTAAACAGCAGGAAAGCCCATGCATCTTAGCACATAAGTAAAATAATGTAACCCAAATATGTAACAGTTCTTTCTCTTCAGTCATTTTCAATCTGTCTTGTTTCATGTCCTATCATCCTTACTAAACTTGAGCCAGAGTGTGCCCAGGTGAACAAGAAGGCCTGTGGTATCCCATCTTATATCAAAAAGATGGGGCCCAGCAGGACCTGGGCAGTGCTTGTGCCCCTGTACTTGGCTCTGGTGAAGACACCCCTCAAATCCTGTGTCCAGTTCTGGGCCCCTCCCAACAAGACATTGAGGGGCTGGAGAGTGTCCAGGGAAGGCTGGTGAAGGCTCTGGAGCACAAGCCCAATGGGGAGCGGCTGAGGGAGCTGCGAGTGTTTAGCCTGGAGAAACCAAGGTTCAAGGGAAACCTTATCACTCTCTACTACTGCCTGGAAGGAGGCTGTAGGCAGGTGGGGATCAGGTTTTTCTCCCAATTAACAGAGAGGACAAGAGGAGAGAGAGGACAGGACAAGAGGACATTATCTCAAATTGCACCAGGGCTGCAATTTATATTAGATATTAGCAAAAATTTCTTCACTGAAAGGGCTGTCAAGCATTGGAACAGGTTGCCCAGGGAAGCAGTGGAACCACCATCCCTGAAAACATGAAGATGTGGCACTTGGGACGTGGTTTAGTGGTGGGCTTGGCAGTGTTAGATTGACTGTTGGAGTTGATCTTGGAGGCCTTTTCCCAGCCTAAATGATTATACTGTGCTCTTTTCCTGTTTTGCTTATATATAGTAACATTCCCATGCACTTGTAGACTTAGCTAATGACCCAGTATATTCTCTTACTTTCTAATTCTCAGTCCTGCAGCAGAGTTGCCAGGGGTAGGAATAATGGAGGAAATCCCTTACCCAAGAAGACATCAGGATTTGCCACATCCCCAGTAACCTCTGTATGCCTAACTGCATTTAGGTATTATGTCCTGGCAGTGTCCTTTTAGGCCAGGTAGGAGAACTCTGGTCTTGCACTTGAGGAACCCTGCTGAAGCCACAATGAAGAAAGCTGGTAACTTTCCTTATCTGTATACAAATACAGTTTAGGGTATTTTTTTACCAAAAAAAAGCCCTGGCCAAAGAAAAAAAATAGCAGCAGCCTTTATACCCTGGGTTTTTTTTTGTCTCAGAAAGGATATTAAATATAGATAGATTTTTACTAATAAATGTATCTTGGTGTATTTTATGTCCCAACATCTCAGACAGAATGGAAAAATCCCTCTGTAGGTAAGTACCAGTTCAGTCATGGAAAATTACATCTCTACACACTCTCACTGTTGTGGAGTTAGTTCTTGCAGTGATCAAGGAAAGTGTGATCCAAGTGGGACTAATTTGGCCCTTCACATATGGTATATAAAGCTATGCATAGGAGACCAATAATCTGGGGAAGAGGCCAGCCTAGCATTAATTGTGTCTCTAGGCTAAAATTCTTCAGCTGATGCTAGTGAGAAAGTACAGATGTCATTTTGGCCCATGGACAGATACCACATTTCTTTTACTGATGCCACAGAAAAACTGATCATGAACAAAGTGGCTAATAAAAGAGCATATATTATAAAAGGTCTCAAGTTTAAATAATTCACTGTTTCACACCAAAATATCCATGCAAATAAAAAAAATGAAATCATCAAATCTAAATTTCTTACCGCAAAGAAGTTGCCATATTTTGGCTATAAATTTCTTCATAAAAATGGCACCTATTAATATGAATTTTATATCATATTAAAGTACAAAAACCTCATAAAGAATTATTCCATGCAATACAATTTTTCTTTGTGTTCTGTCTTTCCTTTAAACTATGTCTCCAAATAGTTTGCAGAATGAAATCATAGTATTTAATTTTATGATTCATATTATTAGTTCATATAACTCTTAGGCCATGTACCTGAGGTTCTCTGTAGACCTTGTGGGAATGGGCCATGCAGTCACTTTGTCTAGTTTCAGCAGGATAAGCAGACAGAAGCCAGGCCAGTGAGAGTGCTCAAGAAAACCCTTTTTGCCCTTTATGCCTTCCTTCTCTCTTCCTTCCAGCTACAGCCAAGAATTAGTCACAGCTGCATTTCTTCAGGTTTTATAAGCTTGTCTTAAGCCCTGCTTCCAAAAAGGAGGAGAAGCCAAGGTTGGGCACTGCAACCCATTTAAATTCCACCAGCACTTAATAGTAAGTGCAGAGTTTAATCATTTATTAAGGGCAGAGTTGTGGGAAGAGGCAGAACCTTGAAATCCTTCTGCTGCTATTACTGCTAGGTAGGGCACTAACAGGGACTCATGCTCAGTCTTTAGGACATTTTGTAAAGTGCTCTGTTGCTCTGCTGTGGCTGATTAAAGTCCTGCTGTGGCTCTTGTGCACTGGCTGAGCCTCCTGGTGGCATCTGTACATAGAGCTCTGGGACAGTCCATGCTCTGGAAATACCTTCCCTTGCCATGACTCCTGCCCTGCAAACATCACAGGAGACAGGAGAAGAGATGCCACTACAATTTAATTTTCTCTTGTTTGTCTGAGAAAGCCATTGTCTATCTGCAGCCCACAGTAAATATGTCTCTGTATGGGCAGTGCAGGACATGTAATGCATAAAACATCCTTCACCATGAGACAGAGTCAAGCAAACTGCAAACTGAGACACTAATTTGGAGAATCTCATGTCTGTTCAGTCTCTCAGCTTGCTGGCACAGAAGACAAAAGCGAAATTCCCACTGTATTCAATGCCGTAAGGCATCATGAACAACCCTGAAGGGTGTTCCTCTGGCCAGCTGACCTGATGATATTTGGGAAAAGAAGATCTTTTATTTCCTAGCTCTGTGCTGCAGAGACAGCTGATGAATTATTTACTTCCTCTCCTCAGCCACCCTCCAGCTCTGCTGTGCATAGATGCAGCTTTGGCCCCAAAGGCCAGGGCAGATGAGAGCTGGCCCGTGGCCAGCAGCAGGGCTCACGCCGGGGTCAGAGGCACTGCAGACAGCAGCACACACAGGCACACAGCTCTCCTGGTCTGACTCACACCAGGGAGATCAGGGGATTTGCTGTGGAAGAATGGCAAAGTGGAGCTGGGGGAGATGTTCTATGGCAAGGGCTTAAATTTTGGGTTATCTTCAAAATTGTGACCAGAATAAAATCCATTGGGTTGTGCTGATTCCTTCCTTTTTACAGCATCTCTGCTTCAGTGGAATAGTGTCTGAAAACTGTCTCTGCCAAGCAGAGAGTATAGACATGAGATGGTAATGCCACTACTGCAAAGTGGCTGCCTTACGTAAAAGAGAATTATTTTTTAAATCCTCTGCAATCCTGAGCTGTTACAATCACATGTTATATAAAAGTGAACATTGTGATTTAGCCACGGTGCCTCTTTCTCTTTTGGTCCTCATTTGCCTGTCACATGGAAGATTTCAGTACAAAATTTTGCAGACGTGTTTGTGATTCACAAGCTATAACTTAAACATTTTTTCCTTTATTTTTTAAACTCACACTTCTGGGTCACACAATGATCTGGGTAAGGCTTGGCCTCCCTGGTGATGTGCAGATCCGCCTGAAGCCTTTGCTGCTGTTAACAAATATTCCAGTGGTGGCACAGAGATCATCTCTCAGAAACTGCAGCTTGATTTAAATTCACTCACTGCAGCTCCTCATCTCTCTGGTGCCCTGCTGTGTTTAATTGGCCTCTAAAAGTACATCTTCCTTGTATCTTGATTATTTTGAGTAGGAGGTGAGAGAGGAGGAGGGAAGTCAGGGGAGACCTGCGAGGAGTGGAAGAGGCCAGAGGAGGGGCAATAGGCAAGTGTTGCAGCAGTGGAGTGAGTTATCATAACATGGTCCTCAGAAATGCCTTAGGGCATATCTTCACACAGGGTGAGGAAATGGAGCTAGGAATCTGGGTAATTACAGTTCTTCCTATGAGAAATGGATTTTAAACTTTGAGAATAATTTATTTAGTAAAGTTCATCAGCACTAATAAGTGAGAAGGTGCCCAAGGTGTGTCCTGAGAATATGAACTTCATTGTAAATGCTGACAAATTTTTAAAATGCCTTGGCATAATTTTATCCTGAGCTGGACAGAATTAATCCAAACAATTCCCAGTTGTGCACTGGCACCGTTCTGGAGTTAGCAAAGGCCAAGGCCCATGGCTGGCTGGCAGTCTGGATGCAGCCATCTGTTTTAGCCTGTGTCTCAGTTCAGTGGGATGAACTCAGCTAAACCAGACCAGCACCTCATGCTCAGAAAAGAGTAATTTCTAAATGAAAGTGTGCAAACAGTAAATCCTATCTTGATTGGTTGAAAGAGGGGGGGCATGTATGCTGTGCTATTTAGGACTAAAGATGTCTTTATAGCTCATCAAATTCACAGACAATTCTCAAAACCACCAAATTTACAGTCATAAGCTGTTTAAATCTTCTCCAGATTGATAAATAGCACAAATGTCACAGCACCATTTCCTGGGTAAGTGCTGCTGCCAGGAGATTATTATGAAGATGATGGGCAGAAATTCCTGCCCCAGAGACAGGAGAGGTGACCCCCTGCAAGTCAGTGCCTGCATTCACAGCCCTCGGGGTGCTGTGCTGCTTGGCCAGCTCTCTGCGCAGGGTCACCTCTCTGCTCTGCTTGGACTCTTCATCAAAACTCTCCCTGAAATCAAGGACTTGATCCACATTAGGTACAAATAATATGTCTTCCATGGGCTTCAGTGGGTTGACTCACTTGCTTCTTCATAGGTGTTTCGGTGATCTGCAGAGATTTGGTGGACTCTTCATCAAAATACAGAAAAAGCCTCCCCATATTTCTATCTACAAAGCTGTGTACTGGCACTGTATGCTCATGCTGCAGGGAAAATCACTACTGTAATTAATTTAAGAATGTGTCCTTTTTAAGCCACACTTCAATCGAGTTGTATTTTTGAATAATTAAGCTTTAAAAAGGAAGTCTAATGAGACTAATGGCTATCAAATTACTAGATTTTGAAAATCATTGATTTTCTCATTTATGCTCATACATGGCTGCTAAAATTAATTGATTTCATTTGCATATAGAGATTGCATTTGCTTTGACTTCCAGAATGTTTCTCTCCCAAGTTTCTCATCAAACTTTCAATATTCATTTTCATAAAAAGGCAAGTGATCCTTTAACTATGCTCATTTGCATTGGAACTGAGACATTATCCCTCCTCTAAATAAGCACTATTTTAATTATCCTTTTTGTTTGAATATATTCTATCCCAGAGTGCTTAGATATTTCAGCTGTACTCATCACTGTGGCATCTGAATACCTCACTGAAATTACAATAGAAAACTCAAACATTAAATTATTTCAAACCTTTTGTTTTCTCTCTTTTCTTTGAGAAACCCTTTTCTTTCTCTTTTCTACCACATCAGTTAAGCTAAGTAATTTTTTCCACCCCTTACCAACTTTCCGCTTTCTGCCTCATAACTTTCCCTTCTCTTGCCCCTTCTCACTCCCTGTTTGAATGGGAAGGCTGAGCTGCTCGTGTGTTTGGAAAAGGTTAAGGTGCCAAATGACTCGTCTTTCCCCTACTGTAATAAGTAGCACTAAGAAAAGTAGAAATTCTTTCCAAGAGGACCCATCCCTAACAGCAAAGGAATATAAAAAGAAGCCTAGATAATGATATGTCAATTAAGTACTAGTGAAATATGTTGATGCTAACCATTTATCCAGACATATGTCTACTTGCTATCACTAGCCAGCTTCTATCAACAAGAAAGATGCTTCATGATCAGTACATTTCTCTCTGTCATATCTCCCTCATACCATGCTCTTGTTCTGCTAAACTGCCCACATGGTTTATTCTCTATTTTTAAAGTATGAAACTATGCCCATCGCTTCACAAGTATTTTGGCACTTTATAAAATAATTTAAAAAGCAAATATATTTCTTATGCCTTGGGTGCTGCTGGGCTCTTGTTCTTTAAAAAATTGTTTTGTCATATTATGGACAGGAAGCTAGGTTAAATAAGTGGAGCTAAAATTATGTACCGATTTTGATGTATTTGGGGTCATTCTGGTCTCTACTCAGTGAAGAAGCTTCCAAAGAAAAGCCCTGGGGAGAAGAGATGTGTGAACCAAACTGGCTGTGCCCCTAGGCTGCAGGCTGCAGGTGCCACGGGAGGCTGTGGGACCCTGGTTTTAAGGGCTCTCTGTCCCAGAGGGGATTTTGAAAAGGATTCCTGCAGTCAGACACCAGATCAAGCTATTCTGCACAAAAGGAACATTTCTTTAGTGTTGATTCTGTGACATCCTGAATTAGCTGGTTTTCTTCACCACACAGTTTTATTCAAAAATGAAATTTATCAGAGGAAGAGATAGGGATGCCCTGACAATCTTATTCTCTCCTGACTTCTGGTACTCTACTGAAAGAAGGCCTTTTTGAATGGCAAACCAGTGTCAACAAGGAACAATTCAAGCCACCAACATTCCTCCAGTCCTTTGCCTGTCTTCTAGGAAGGGTGGCACTTTCACTGGAATAATAATTGTGATGTGAATATGTTTTCCTGAGATCTCAGTGAGCCATGACACTTTAGGAGGCTTGATAACAAATAATTTGGACTTCAGTCGGGTCATAAGCCCTTTTTGATTTTCCTGTGTGCTGGGTGGCACTACTGAGGCTGGTGCAGGTCATATGGATAGCTTCAAAGGAGCACTGCAAAGAACACAGGTCCCAGCTTCTGGAATCCTAACTCACCTCTGATGTTTAGGGCTTATGTTGTTACTGCTAGAAGTTAGTCCTCCCAAGCAATGGTTTAACAGCATGTATATACTAGCCAGAAAACTAGAAGTACCTATATACTAAAATGGAAATTAGAAGGATTTTTCAAACAATTACAAGATTTCAGTTCTTAAAAATTCCATCCACCTGGAGAAACAGAGGTGGGAAACTGAAGCTGACGTTGGTGATTTTCTGCAGTTTGAATCTTCCAGAGATTCAAAAACCCAAATGATTGAACCACTAAGAGCTATTTAATCTCATAGATTATGTGCTGCAGGCTCTAGTCAGAAAAGTAAAGTGAAAAGTAAATCTGTAGTATGAAAGCTTGAGCATGATTTAAAATGTGCTGAATCATGGAATCCTGGCAGTTTTGACTGTCCAAGAGTTCATGTGACTTTTCTTTTTCCAAGCCTTTGTTAATATTCTCTTGACCTTTATATTATTTTACCTTTAGCTATATCAGGCTGAATGCACCCAATCTGATCACACCAAAATAACTGAATAATTTTGTGCTTCGGTGAGAGACTAGCTGAGAATCCCTCTCTACAAGAGTTAGCCAGGGAGCCGTGGCCAAATATTATACCACAGAAATCAAATGAGTAGGAATATTTGTTTTGCTGCATCATCTCTACTGAGATGACACATGTGAACAGAATAAAAAAATAAAACAAAAATGTTTCTGCCTTTCCAGAGGAGAACATTTTGAAAATGCCTCTCTGTCCCTATCTGCACTGGTTTTTTTAATCATCTGTACTTACAGCGATGGAATCAGAGTATGTGAGATCACCTCAGCTAAACTGAACAAAAATTAATATTAGATGGTCATCTCATTTTGATTCACAGGGGCTGGTTGTTACAAAATCATCCATGTAAGTGATATGCCACGAAGGCTGACTGCATGGACCATAACAACACAATCTGCTAGGTGTCTGACCACTGGTAGTTTCACTGGTATTTGGTTTGTGTATCATTTAGGAGTTGGGTAACTTCTTAATATTCATAAGTTTTCTGTAGTCTGCAAGAAAAATGTTTTGACATTTACATGGAGACTGGAGAGAATATCAGTTTGAGGGGTTATTTATTACTGTACAAAAAGATGGGAAAAATAACTGAAATTCAGTCCTATAAATATAAACCCAAAGTCCTGATTCAACCAGACACACGA
Organism: Euphonia xanthogaster; assembly: GCA_034509185.1. Classification (NCBI taxonomy): domain Eukaryota; kingdom Metazoa; phylum Chordata; class Aves; order Passeriformes; family Fringillidae; genus Euphonia; species Euphonia xanthogaster. The sequence goes on along the minus strand of JAYDZK010000169.1, from coordinate 99,405,219 downwards.
ACATATGTGTAACCTTAGGCTTAGAATTTTTACTACTGACATTTAGATTAAGAATTTTTCTTAAATCAGGCTTTTAACTATTGGAATTTTCTTTGCCATGACTCTCATATATACTTACAGTGGTCTGATATGCCCTAACCCAGATTTCCACTAAATAATTTTGAATAAAGTCACTGAAGAGCTATTTGCATTTTTTATCAGAGGTTTTGTCTATACTCTTACTCAAAATTCATATGACAACCTAGCCATAGAAATTTCTAGATGTACATTTGAAAAAGAAAAGGGAGGAAGGGGTGTTTAGCCATTTTTTTGCCATTTCATTTTAATTATTCTTCCCTGAAAGCACACTGAATTAGGCTTCTCCATGAAAAGTCCATGATGATAGATACAGTAAATAAGTATTTCTTATTGTTGATTGTGAACCTAAACACTTCCTTTATGTGACTACTCTTAGAGGGAGAGGATTGATTATTTACATACACGTGTGCAAATTTGTTTGAACTCACTCTCAAGATAGGCAGGGCTTTATTTGGTTCATGAGGACATTCTGAGTGAATGAGAACTCCTAACCCTCACTGCTCATTTGTTGGGCAATACTGTTATATGTAATGGAAAATATTCGAGGTTTTGTGTATGCAACTTTATAATTTCTAAACAATAATGCCTCAGATAGGTTTAAATCTCTGGTCAGTACAGTCTCTACAGGCAAAGAAAGGGATGTAGAACAATGCAAACCCCCTGCTTTTTCAGACCAGCATCCTAATCATAATTTCCTAATTACAGCTTTCAGTTGTGATAATGTGCTGCTATCTTAGAACAGATTTGGGAAACAAAGACATTTTTATCCAACTTACAGTCAAAATTTAAATATTTTAAACTGATCACTTAAATCAAGATAAGCAGTATTGCCATGAAAGCTACCTGAGGCTTGCTGCTTAAAGAGGCCAGCCTGGACACTGTTTTTTTGGTGAATATTAATATTTTCTTATCTTGATATCACTCCTTCCTGGAAAGGAAAATGTTAAATCCTGAGTATGTTCATTAGAATGTCTTGGAGAACAAAATGCAGAGCTAAATGAAGCATGAATACCATCCCAAAATTGCTCTGAGGATGTACTGTGAGCCATAGATTTTAAACAGGCTTTGCTGGTTTGGGTGCAACCCTGGTTTAAGGGTTGTCTGGGGTTTTTTGGAGTGGAATTACATGAAGGTATGTAGTGGAGTAATGAAGCAAGGCATTTTAATGAATAGCTCACTGTACATCTATTGGTCATCATTTTTTACAGACAATGATTTTGGGATGCGGAAATCACCCAAAATGCATGATCTGTCACTCTAGAGTGAAGAGGATGTTTTCTGAGTTTATTCATATGGTCATGCTCTACAGTAATAATAATAATAATATTTAATGTGTCTGGGTCATTCCATTGCCAAAGTGCAGGCATTATGGGCTGTAAATTGTGGCTCCGGGGCAGTGGGTGAGCTAAGAGAAGAGGTAATGATCCAGTGTTCCTGCAGGAACTCATAGGGGTGATGAAGGCATCACCAGGGCAGAAGCACAAACCATGACTGAAGGATTCTGCCAACTGCAGCACGTGCTCCCCCTGGCTGCTCTGTGCTCCGACATTACCAGCGCACAAAGGAAGGAGATTTCTGCCAGGGGCAGCATCATTAACGACCCTGGCCCGGGCTCAATGCTGCTCAGAGGCTCAAAGTCTTTCACTGCAACCAAAGGGAAGAGGAAGTGCTGACATCTTGAAAACACAAAGAAAGAGCCAGAAAAAAAGGTGGATTTTTTTTTCCTTAAGACCTGGAGGAAGAGTGTAAATTATTTCAAGATTTTTATATATCTGCCAGATGTTTTTTCTTTTATTTGATTTTAATTCTTAATGTGAAAACTGAAATCTGTTTTGGATCATTTATAATGTTTGAATTTTCCTAAATAAAAATGTTTTGCTGCAATTGCAACCAAAATCCAATTGCATTGTTTCAAATATTTTTAGGTGAGGAAAAATTGGTTTTAGCTGCAAGACAAAGCTCATATTCTGAAGGTGTTGAACCAGGCCTAAGAAATACGGGACAATGAGACAAGTACATCTCTGCCATCTTAGTTGAGAAAAATATTAATAAACCTTCCTGTACCCTGTAGTCACTGTTACTCTGGTCTTGACCAATGAAATAATTGATAATTAATATTTTGCAGCAATTAAAAAATATTCAGGATTCTGGGAATAGGTCTTTCTAATAAGAAAATATTAACCAAAGTCAGATGTTTAATTTACTGTAAATTAAATAAGCAGCATTTCTGGTATGGACTCAAAAACTGGGTTTGATCTCCTGATCCTAGAAGTGCTCTGTTCCATGTACAAGCTCATTGTGGCTCATGTACCATGGTTTCCCCTATTCATAATAATTAACTGTGGCTGTGTTAATGCAGTAATTCTGTGCCTGTGGTTGGGACACCAGAAAGATGAAGCTACATCCCTAGCAGTACATAAATAAGCAATGGCAAAAGGTGTCTCAAAAAGTGGTGTGTAGTTACACCTGGGTGATGAAATCCCATCCTTCTTGCTCAGTTCATGTGCCCAAACATGGACATATAGTGCTACCTACCTGGCCTGCTGCCACTGCTGCTGTTCCTCCAAAAAGATGGAGCTCTCTCCTATGGCCTGCATCATGTCTTTTAAGTCCATATGGATGTTGTGCATGCATATTCTAGAGGATTTCCAGTGGTAGTGGGTGTCTTGTCCAAAAGCCTTCCATGTAGAGTTCTACTCAAGCATAAGACACCTAAATGAAAGTAGATGTCTACTAGAGGTGCCTAAGTTCCCTTTGTAGTCACTGGAGGGCTAGTCAGTACACCCAGCAGAGTTACTCAGTGCACCCTATAGCAGGCAGGTAGTAGCTGGGCATCTAAATTAGGATTCTCTTACAGCCCCGTCCTTCCACAGACTATCACTGAAGTTAGACTCTTCCAGCACAAGTAAACACCTTGGTTTAGACACTTAAGATACCTTAAGATGAAAGCAAAATCTGCTGACAGCTAAAAGTTCTAACAATTAAGCCATAAGCTGCTCTGGTTATTGGTGTAAATGTAAATCCTATTGTCCAGGATTGGGACAAGAGGTTTTTATCCCCCCTTTAGAAGCAAACTCATTTTACAGGGGATCAGTTATAAATATATCATTGTGCAATTAAGAGATAACTAGAGATTTGTACTCAAGCTCAAAGAGTGGTTCAGGAGGCTCTTGAGGTTAAAAAAAAAGGTCATATATTCCTGCCTAAAAGGAAAAAACATTGTCAGGGTCCTTAGCTTCAGGAACTGTAGATCATTCCGGCACAGTTAAACAGAACTGTCAAGCAAGAATAATAGAATGGAGAGAACAGAAATATTAAAATTAGTCAAGCAATTCAAAATATCTAAGGACTCACTTTTTCAAATTATCAGGACAAGTTAATTGCCCCTGCTGAGTTTTTAAATTATATTTTTCTACAAAGAAAGAAGTAAGCCAGTTTTAATTGGACCGCTTTAGTGGTGGTGGGTTTGTTTGTTTATTTGTTTTAAGTTAGGCTACAGATTCTTGTCAGCTGCTCCTAAGAGCAAAAGAGAAATGTTGCCTGCTTAACATCTGCTGTCAGATTATGTTGCCTCTGCTATCAGAAATGAATGCAGAAGACCAATTCAAGTTCCTGTCAGCTGTGATGTCTTTTGGACATGTTTCAATCAAGCAGCAGGCTTTTCTTTACACTTAAAGAATCATTAGAACAGCTAAAGTCTTAGGGAAAACACATTTTGATTGCAATTATAAACTAATGTCTAATTCATTTAAATTATCATGTATTAAGTAAATATTTGAGCTACTTTGAGATCTATCACACATAATTGTAGCTCTGTCTTGAGTATTTCTCCCTACTCCAAACTCTAATCAATAGCAAGCAAAACATCTTTTTAAGTTAGTGCTGCAGCAATCTGATACGCCAGTGCACATGCCCACAAATACATGCTAATGGTTATCTGATATTTCTCATATTAACTATTGATGCTTCTGACATCTCACAGTGAACTTGGTGAAAGTTAATGATAAGCCAGAACATCCCTCAGAGGATTCATTTCCATCTGATGTTTCAGCTCAGCTTAGATTCTGCTGATTCTATGCCTAGACAAATCTTAAGATGCCCCAGGGCCTGCTGTGTATGGCATAGAGTGTTGGAATGTGAATTGGCTTCATGTCAGACAATTGTTTTAACAACCTGAAATCCATCACAGTGATGAGTAGGGATGATTCAGCCTTGATGTTTGAGAAAAGACTGTTCAGGCTCCTGGGTGAATCACCTTTTTCCTATCCAAGAACTCATCAACAGCTGCAAATTTCTCATTTTCCACACGGAAAGAAACAAAATGTTATGACACCTATGCTAGTAATGTCATTACAACATTTGGTCTTCTCCCAATGACTCTATTTCTAGAGCCAAGTGATTAGACAAGTATCTCAGTTTTCAGTCTCTTTCACAGAGGCTTCCAGGAGATATCTTAGAAGTGTTATGTTATTTCTGCAGGCTCACAAACCAAAGGCAAGGAAGAATAGTTAATAATGCTTCCTCATTTCTAAAGCTCACTATTTTAAGACAGTCACATGGCTTGAATTGGTCTATCTTTTGGTATTGTTCAGTTATGCTAGCTTCAACTCTAATGTTGATGTTTTTGTCCATTTCTCACTTCTGCAAAGGGAATCCTCCTACTGTAGGATGACTCTTTCTGGGCTAAAAATCTGTAGTGCTGCCTCATTTGACATCAATTAATCCATTACATCTGAAGTAGTCAACTGAAATTGTTTTCTGTTTGAGCAGTGTCCAGCTGACCCCATCACAATGGTGGTGCCATGTTATTTTCTTTTAAACTGATGTCCAAGGTTTTTAATCTACTTCAAGATCTACTACCTTCAGTAGAAGATGTGTGTCGGACCTTGCCTACCAGGCTTACCAGGAAAGAATGAAAAAAGTAGTTGCATAGACTGGAAAGGAGAGTGAATAGTCTCAGAACAACTGTGTTCAGAAACAGAAGAGCAGCTGCAAAGAGGAAGGAGTATTGTTTTCTCTGTGTCCAGGGGCAGGAAAGAAAACAGCATCATGAGTTTAAATGACAGTGCAAAGGAGAAGCAAGACAAAAATTAGGAGCCTGGTGTGATGGACTGCCTGGGAATGCTGTGAGGCATCTTTAGAAACAGGTCACCTTAATAACTCACAAGAGTCAAACGTGTGGGTGATCTAGGGCTGGGAGGCTGGAATATACGGTTTCCTGAAATACTTTCTGCCCTAATTCTCTATGACTTTATGCACAAACTGCCCATGAACTGCACCTGTTAAGTGGGGCACATCCCAGGTATGTCAGTAGAAGTGTTAGGGGTGCATCTGAGGGTTTTGCTGATTGAGCAGCCCTCAGGTATGAAAATCCTACTCTTTGCAAGCCTAGACTGAGATCTCTGCAGCTTGTAACAATAATACACTAAACTAAAGCAAAATATTTAAACATTAAACTGAATTTGGTTGCTCTGCATGCTGTTCAGGGAAACCAATCCAGTAAAAAGCTACTTATGTGTCATCTACCACAATAGCCAATTTTTATGTACATGACATACATGCCATATAGGATGTATGTGTATTAAGCTCCCACAATTTCTACCAAGTTTTTGTATAAATACTGGTACATCAGAAAATAATTTCCCTCTCAAATTGCCTGTTACAGGCAGTGCTAGGTGAAAGGAAATACAATAACAACAAAAGAGAGAGATTTAAGGCGCTTTAATTCCAGACCTGCCTCAGCACTAAGGCACTTCAGTCTTAGACATGAGAAGCTTTCGGTTCTGTGTGGAAAGGATGGGGAAGAGGAAGGCCGTGTGCTCTCCTCACACTTGACAGTCTGTTTCAGTAGAGAAAGCAGAAGGATGCTGCTGTGGGTGTGTGTCAGTAGCAGGCAGGTGCTGTCAGGGTGTGAGGGGTCCCTGACTGGCAGACATGGACCCTGCAGGATCCAGCTGCTGCTCTGCCCTGCTCCTCTTCCAGCTCCCAGCTGCTCCCAGCAGGAACCATGATGGGCACAGAGGTGCACAACACATACAGAGCCACACTGGCTCAACAGAGGAGTCTGCAGCTTCAGTGGCCTCAGGTTGAAAGCTTTTATTTAGTTAGTCCCATTTTTTAATTACTTATCATCTTCCTCACATAGTTCTTAAAAATTGTGGATCTATATCTACATCACTGCCCTGCAGGCTTTAAGAACTCAAATCCACAGTCTGTTCCGCTCATCCATCACAAAGAGCTAACTCTGACACATTTTTTTATTAGTTTTTTTTTTTTTTTCTAGCCAATGTCTGTCTTTAAATTGTGATGAGTAAAACAGAAGATCTCTTTTCAGGATGATGGGGGGGCCTCCAGAATTTCCCACAGAGAAATAAGGCAAGTCTCTGCTAATTCCTTGAAGATGGACAAAGCAGCAAAACAAAGAGGACTTCTCTTTCTGGTGTGGGAGCACTTTCATTTTCTGAGAAATGGGATCCATTTCCCATTTGATTCACATTTTTAAAAAATGGATTATCTTGTTCTCAGTTGGGATTATGGTCCCCAAGGTCCTGTAGCATTGAAGTGGCAGGGTAGGTTGTAGGAAGAAGCCAAAACAAACTTTTAAGACAAACTCATTTGTAACCTTAGCTATGAAGAATCACTCCTTAATAATGTTAAAAACAAAATCAGCGCCAGTGAGTGGAAAAGGAGAGGATAAATACTGTACATGCTGGAGATCTATGTCTTTCTGCTCTACTGACTCATAGCTTAAACATCGAGCTGGTCAGGTGACGTTACCGCAGTGATCAATCTGATCTGTATCTACAGGAGAAGGCTCCTGAGCCAACCCTTTGTTGAATCCTGAGGAAATCATTGCCATATGTGAATATTTTTAGTGGTGCCTTCTGACAAAATACATATTTTCCATTCTTTATTGAGCTGTTTATCTAGACTAGAATTATGATAAACTTCTTGAATGGTTCATTTTCCCAAGATTCATATGGAACAAATTAAAAATAGGTTTCCATAACAAAAATTACTTAGTGGTAGAGCTATGAGATCTCCCTCTCCTCTTCCTCTCAGATGAGCTTCACAGCCAGACAGATGTGAACAGCCCCATTTGTGGCTTCCCAGAACTCAGCTGCACATGCCAAAGAGGCAGTGCCACTCCTCCACAGGGCTGCACACGGCCAGGCGCTGCCATTGAGAGGCTCTAAACCACCACTGCAGTTTGGTGAATGCAGCAGGATACCATATATTCACTTTTTCCATTCCCTTTAAGGTGTTTTACTCCTCAGTGAACAAAGGAATAAGGATCTGACTCCTAAAAGAGACACTGAAGAATGGGATGGCATTTGGTTTGTATCTGCATGCCTATATAGTCTTAGTCAGATTACTTGAGCACAAGCATTAGAGAGAGTCTAATTGACTTCTAAGACAATTTTTTGGCTGAATAATGGACATGAACCTACATAACAGGTCCATTTTTGTTTCAGCAGTATAGCTATCCTTTCATCCCAGCTGAGATTGCCTAACATTTTATTCCGTATAATGAGGTTTTTATTTGAAGTTTGGAGAAACCTTTTGAGATTTCACACTTGTCATCTCTCATGCTACCTTATTTTTTTAAAAATTGCTAAGACTTTAAAAACAAAAAACAAGAAAAAATTTTAAAAACTGCTAAACAACATTTTAAAAATTTTGCTGAAAAGCTTTGGAATTCTTTGTTTTGCAGGACCCCTATGTGGTGGAAGACTGTGGCTTTTGTTAAGGACAAACCTCATTTGCTCATTTTTATTCTCTGTGAAATACATACACACCCTAAAAATGTACAGGTCTTTGACAAGTAGTATTTTGCACATACTTCATAAAGACTTGCCAGCATTTAACAGCCAGAATGCCCAGGCAGTCTGTCTTCACTGAGCATGTCCCAGCTCCTTACAGTTTCTGTATATGCTGAATCATACGTGCTTCGCAGTCACTGGAAAAAGAATTATTTTTTTTTTTTTAATAGTATTGTTCAGAATTGGTTATAAGAATGAAATCAGTTTTCCTCTGTAATGGCCGTCCCCATATGTCTGGAGCTGGAGCAGTCCTGGGCACTGGATGTGGCCCCAGGGAACTGATGTCTCTTGTACTCTCAGTCCACCCCCTGCTGAAACAGAACATCACAGAGAAGGGAGGTATCTACCTCCTGTTGGACAAGAGGAGACAAAAGCTGTCAGGAAAAGGAAGTATGTGGAAAAATACTTCTCTCTGAAGGAGAACTCTAGGTCTAGGTGTTGTCAAGGAATAGAGACTGGGAATAATCCATGGAAATACAGAATCATAGAATTTGGGGTGGACAGGACCTTTATAGGCTGTCCAGCTCATACCCCCTGCAATGAGCAGGGACATCTTCAACTAGGTTGGGATGCTCAGAGTCCTGTCCAACCTGACCTTGAATGTTTCCAAGGATGAGCTATCTACAGAGAAGTTTCTCTGGGTATCTCTCTCATTAAAAAATCACTCCCATGTATCTAGTCTGAATCTGCCTTCATTTAGTTTAAAATCATTACCCCTTGTCCTGTTGCTTCATGCCCTGCTAAAAATTCTGTCCTCAAGTCTGTTTTGGGAAGAATCCAGCACATGGGAAGCCTGGAAGAGGAACAGGGGCTAGAGCCTAGGAAATGTAAGACGAGCCATAGGTCCAAGCAGTGGCCACAGTCATGCTGAGGAAGGAGATGGGGCTGTTTGTGTGCAAAGAAACTGGGCTCAGGGCTCCACAAGGGTGGGAGGAGCAGCCCATTGCAGAAACTGGATGCCAATGCAGAGGAGTGAAGGTCATGGAAGGAAGTTTGAGGGCTGACCAACACTGACTGAATATTTGGTGAGGGAAATCTTTTGGGAAAGGGAAAGATATGAATCCCCAAATGGGGCATACCTGAATTTTCTGAGATTTCCATGTTGTTAAGTGAGGAACTAGGCATGGGACTGTAACAGGACTGGACTAGGACTAAAACAAGCCACAACAAGGGTTCTGCTTAAAGAGCAGAAAAGACAAACACAACCATCCTCAGATCTGCAAACTAAGCTCAGAATCTTTCCATTCAGCCCCTTCCCTGGCTATGTCCCATCCCCTGCTAGTATACATGTGTGAAATTTGCTGCATCCATGTTACATCTAGCAGCCAAGTTCATTCTCATGCAGGTAAGCAATGAGCTACCCCCATGGATAGCACAAATACACTGCTGGGTAGAGGACATCAGCTCCAACCTCTTGAATATGAACAAAATCTGATCTTCTTTACTTCCCAAAACTTGAGGAAAAGATCATGAGACTAGTGAGCTAGATGGTCCTCCACTGGTTGCAGTGTACAGTCTGTATCCTCACCTCACCAGGAAATATCTGCCCTGTCCCGAGCTTTGGAAGTGCCAAAGACCCTGTAAGGTAAAAGCCAAGGTGCTGCCATGGAATTGAGGGGACTTAACTCCCTAATATGCTTTCTAGAGCAAGGAAAAAGCAGGAGGGCCAGTAAAAGCTTAGCTGTGGCAGGGAAGTCCATGAAGGAAATGAAATCCATATCCATGCAATGGGAAGATTAATCTTCTTCTTTGTGGCTGTAAATAACAATTAGTTTAAAGATTTTGCAGTTTAAAAGATTTGCAGTTCCTCATATGATCTTTGTGTCAGAAGCAGGGATGAAATCCACTTCTCCTGAGTGACATCCACCTACCTCAGCCACCAGACAATCCTCTTTCTCCCTGCTCTCCCCCGCCTCATTCATCTCACATCTTCCAACTTGTGCAACAAATGAGTCAGGGGATTTAACAGACAACAGATGCCTTCACAGCACAAGTCTGATTCACCCCCCTGGCAAAGTGGGAAAAATCATATGTAACTATTTAATTCAATATTGTAACCTAAGAAAGTGAATGGAAAACCACAGATGACATTAATTCTGGTATGTTGTTATTTTTTAAATCTCTGCATCTGCAACCCTAGAAATGTTCTTTTAAGGGTTGTTAGATATTGGGTGGGATATTTGGTTTCATTTTGTTTTCTGGTACAATCTATCTTGGGCTGCACCACATGAAATCAGTTTTATATTCCATTCCCAGGGCAACAAGAGCACTGAGATTCACTTGGATTTATCTTTTCTGATTCACTACAGTAAAAATATGAAACTAATAATTTATTGTAGTTCTATCCAAAAAGATAGTCATATCCAAATGAAAAGACATCCAAAATACCTAGATTTGTTTGTACTTCTACATGAGCTTGGTGTGCTTGTACTCTTTCTGTATAAAAAATTGCATCTTTTTCTGATATATGGTTTTACAGGTGTCCTAATCCTTGAGGCCTTTGGAGACCTGCAGCCTGGCCTGATGGTAAATGCAATGCACAACACATGGAGTGGTTCTGAAAGTACACGGACACACACACAGACACACAGACACACAGACACACACACACACACACACACACATGAAGAGGATGAAATGCTCCAAATGAATCACAGGTTTTCACTATTCATTCCACAAGCTGCAAACATTTGCCGTGGAACATAATAATACATTAGATTCCCAGGAGAAATTTGTCAGCAAAGGAAGAAAAACAAAGTCCTCTGCAGAGTACATCACACCAAAGCTGTCAGCCGTACAAGGGTTCATAGAATTGGCACATTCAGATCAGATGAGTGCTCATTTTCATACACCCCTAATCCTCTCTTGTTCTAGTGTGCTATTATTTGACAGGGAGTCTTCATTCTCATTATCTTCTCTTTCACACTCCTGACACAATCCAGAGAAATGAAGAGGGTCTGCATAGCACTAGAAAATAATCTCAGCAGACATTTCCTTCCTGACTACAGATATACTTGCTGGATTTGATGATGAGCCATGAGGATTTTTTCAAGTATGAGTGACAAGGCTATGATTTCTAAGCATACTCTTAAAACATCTCCAATTTACAGATGTCTCCCAATACTCCCCATACTTCAATTTTTGGGCAACAGAGAATTTTCCGTAACATAAAAATGAAGGAAATTGAAATATTGCGTCCTACGTTGTATGCTTAGACTTCTTAAAGCCTCCTCAACTGCTATATTGACAAGATCAGCCTCAGCTTTAGCTAGTGGCTCCCACACTGTGCCTGACCCACTGAACCAATGGCTGAATCCAAAGTGCCATCAGCCAGTTTCCAAAGACATCCACGATCATAGCACAATGAGCATGTCCTCTCACACTGTATGATCTTGTCCACTCTGTGATTATGAAGGGCACAGAGGAGTCAATTCTAGCATTTCTATGCCTGATCTTCCAGTTTTATATGTCCCTGTTAGCAATCTAGAAGGCCACTCAAAGCCAAAAGCTGACTCACACAGTTCGAATAAGATCTCTATCCTCCCTCACAGCAATGCTTGAGTCCTAAGTGCCTGATCCAATAGTACAACCAGAAGACTCTGAGCTTGGAGAGGGCTCGTGGACACTCCTGCCTGAGTTTCCCTGCCTGGAGGACCTGCCAGCTCTCCCCAGACAAGCCAGCTCAAAGGCATGTGCAGGCTGGACTGAGGAGTCCTCTCACACCCTGAGCTCATCCAACAATACTAAACATTGCATGTGTGCACCTGAGATAGGCTTCACCTCTGAATTACCTTCTGGAGAGTTTTTCTTACCTGAGAACAAAGAGAGATTGAGAGATTTTCCAAGTAATTCACACTTGACTTTGTGAATACCACATCCTTTCCACTCACTGTTATTTACAAGCCAGGAAAGCTTTCAGCACAGAAACCAAGGCAGATTCAGATACCGTCAAGGACTCTAAACAAAGGCTGGAACTTAACATCTCCTTAAGTATCACGTTATGGGTCTTCAGACTCCAACAGATCTTTGGGTCTATTGTGGAGTGTTTTATTAGCTCCAACAAACTGCTATATATTGTTGTTTAGTTCGATGGAAATATCAATAAATTGCCATAAATACAGCGCTGCTAAAAAGGCCCATTTTTTCATATGTATTCTCCTCACTATAGAAAACGAAATATCAAGGAAACATTGAGTCAAGAGCAGAAAAGGATTAAGATACAATTTCTAGCAAAACTTCAGCATGTCTTTCACTGACTCTCATAATTTCACTTTGAGACACACAGGGTGTAGTACACCAAGTGCAAATGTCATCAGTCTACTGTTTACAGTCTTTCTAACCTGAATGGCTAATAAGTTTAACACATTCATTTTTTAGTACAAATTAGGTCTGTCAGAATGACTCACACTTCTATATAAAGGAAGTTCTAAACATATTTAAAGGGAAATTTAGCTGTCAAAGTCAGTTAGTTTGTTGGGGTAAGAGGAATCCCATGTTCCTTTGTAACCTTTCAGAGAACATGGTATTTGGCAGATTGCAGACCTGTTCAAGATAAGTGGTTTTAAAACTTGTTTGTGTATGTTTGTGTGTGTGAAAGAGAGCAATTAGAGACTCAGGAGAGCAATTCTGGAGAAGTTGAAGGCATACTTCTTAGCCCTTTATTACCAGCTAGGACCTTTCTGTAAGCTAGTCAGGCCTGAGGAGGGGTTTACATCCCCATATTTTTCCCCCAATTATACAAGATGATATACTGAAAAACTTTATTTTCCCTACAAATCTTCTCTTGCTGGTGCTCCCAGTTATAACACTACTGCTTCTTGCATTTCAAGATCATTTTTCATTGCTAGTTTCTGAAATGTCTTATATAAATATTGGTGCTCAGAATGATCTTTTCCTGAGAAAAGATCTAGCAAAGCAAAAATCTTGTAAGCTAAACATGGCTGAAAGCCAAACAATTCTGCTTTAGAATTTTTTCCATCCAAAAGGGGAAAATTTACAGCAATGCAGAAGTTCTTCATCAAAGTCTTTCAGCTAAAAACCTAATTTTCTATTCATGCATTGTTTCAGTGGACATATTCTGAGCAGTAGTTAATGAGCCCCCTTTTGTTGTTTGTGAAAGAGACTTTGGAAAGGTGAAATGATGTGCCAAGAACACAGAGCAAGTTAGTTGCTTCTCCCAACCTTAACATACACCACATCCCATGAAGCTGGGGACACTTCCCATGTTTCTTTGAGCTCACCATGCTGCATTCACATGCTCATTTCCCTGTTCAGACCTGGAGGCCCACACACTGGATGAATTGATTCCTAAAAGGCATTCCAGTAAATGCCAGTAAGTCTGTCTCCAAAGCACAGGGTAAAATTCACAGTCTGAAATCCTGTCAGAAAGTACCATCATTTGCACCAGACCTGCAAAAGCCCTGAGCCAAAAAGAAAAAGCAAGATGAAGTCTAAGTCTGGAACGTGATGGTAAAAGCACTAAGTCAGGAGGAGGAGGATGCTAGTGCAGGAAGGATGACCCATGAGAGGTGACTGGAGAGGTGAGGAAAAAGAGGCCCAGTATTCTTTTACAGTGGGCAATGCTGCTTTATTCTGGCATAGTTGACAAGAAAGGTCCCAAGATCCTTTTCCCAAATTCCCTACTCCTTGACTGCAGCTGATAGCCCTGAACAGAAGTTACTAAATATTTAATAATATTTAATAACTGAGGTTATTAAAAAATAAATCTCAGAAATATAGGAAGTCTGAGGTACCTGTCTGGTCTGCATTCTAAAGACAGACTGCCCTCACCTCCAGGTTATATACATAAACTTCTTCAACCTACTGCCCTTAGGAGCCCCAGGTATGCCCCTTAGGCAAGTTGGACAACACTAAACAGTTGGAGCCTTTCCCTAGGTACCTAGAAAACTTAACCAGAGAAGTCATAGCTGGTGCTGATTATAGACCCTGTGATTTTCATTCTTGGCACTTAAAAACTGTTAAGACATCCTTCCTCAGCACATGTGGCTTTTTGTGGATTTCAGCCCTTGTTTCACCATTAATGCAACATGTCCCAGCTGCCACTGGAGCTGCCGAAGGATGCCACTCCTGACTTCTCTGCCTTCTCAGCATCCCTTTTAAAGAAAAGAAAATTTTCAGCAAAAAATTTCTTAACTTGAGGGTCATGCAAAGGTCACCTTTTAATCCAGTAGAGGATTAAAGTAAGATGCATGCTAATGATGGGGAAAATTAACTAAGTTACTAAGGATCAAAGGTAACATTTAACATGCGACTGTCCACTTTATCTGTGGGCAGGAAATGCTGAATTCTCCCAGTACTGGAATTCTTGGATTTTAATGGCACGTTTGAACTTTCCATTTCTATTCAGAAGAAGCTAAATTAGATGGTGACCTGAGATGGGTGGGTACAGCATCCTTTTACAAGGATAATTTTCAGTTAAAACTGCAGCCTGCTTTCAAGCTTGCTTTCATTTAAATTCTCTATTTGTTCTAACTGAGAGTGTTAATAAGCCAATATGGCCCAAACAACAGGTCGAGAGATATTGCCGTTAACTAATCAAAAGAAAAATTGCCTTTCCAAAAGATTATATTTAGCTCCTTTTTTTGGGGAAGGGAAAGGAAGCTCAGCATCAACTGAACTGTTTCAGGTCAGACCAGTCACCATGGCAACAAATTTTTCTGATATTAGAAAGTATCACTCAGGAAGTATGGTTGGGATAATAGCATCGTGGATCATTTTCATATATCCACTTTAGAGTCAGGTTTTAAAGGAACTACATCCTTTTCTTTTGAAAAGAACTGTGACATAATGTGCAAGATACAGACATGCAAATAAGAGTGTCAAAGAAAACAGGTGATCTCAGTCAAATATAGGTCCCAAAAGTTTGGGCTGGCAGAACCCCAGATTTATCTACCCAGTAACCTGATTGACATTAGCTGTCCTAGCCCCTCTTTTCCCAGCTGACTACAGTATAACAGCATTTTTCTGTTGTTTGGTTATAATTAGATGCACTGAGGCAGTTTTTCTAAGCATCAGAATGCTACCTAGAATAGTGACTACACTTGAATTGTTTTATATCTTGTCACATTAGATTTAGCTGTATTTAAAATATGCTAGTTTTGATTTTTGGAGGAAGGATAAATATGTAATCTAACTACAATTAAGGATTTTCAGTGCGTAATGCCATTCTTTTCACTCTTTTCCTCTCTGGAGATAGGCACATAGCTTCTGAAAGTGCTTGAAAATAGCTGCTTAGTGATATGGGAGATTCTTAAGTCTTTTGGAGGTTTTTCTCTGATTACATGAGAAGTGATGGATTCAGTATTCAATATTAGGGATGAAATGTACAAGGCAGAAGGTTAGACACATCTATAAACTGCAATAAAAATATTGAAGATTCTTCCCTGTCATCTAAACAGCACCAAAATCTGTGACTGGACCAAGGGGCCACTTAGCTCAACATCATTGATTCCATCGAAACATTGCACTTCAGAATAAAGCAATGTACACAATACCTAAATATGTATCTTACACTTTTTATTCAGAAGAATAGAGAAAATTTTCACTGGGTACCATATTGTGAGGAAGGGTGAACCAAATTTTTAATTTCTATTTCATTCATGTAAGCCCTGGGCTGCCAAGTGAAACTTCTCAGGATTTACAAGAAGGCAAAATGAGCTCAGGATACAGCCCAATATATTGCATGAGGTAATGCTCACCCATGTAGCTGGTTGGAGAGTTTCCTTATGGCCCAGGGAAGAACTGTTCAGACTGTGCAAGAACCACCAGGTGAAGCCTCTGTTCCACATGAGGTCAGACTAGATAATGAGTGCCTTGGATTCTCTGAAACTATTAAATGAAAAAAAAAAGTTACAATTAGTCAAGCTGCTTTTCCTCTGCTCTGGCCCATCAGATTATGACCAACTAGCATCTCCAGGCATAGCTATTCCAGCTGTTGTTTGGTGCAACACTGCCATGAATAAAGGCACAGGAAGTGTCAATTTTTCAGCTTCATTTTTTTGTAAATTACCTGCTGCAGCTGAAATCCTTAGTCAGTTCTGGCTTAGCTAAAGTTCAAATCGAGTTAGATCTTGGAAGATTAATTTCAAGGACTAGATGCAGTAGGTGTTGTTAGACCAGTAACATGCAGCTGTAGTGGAGACATGTAAATGTCAGCTGCAGCCTGCAACAGAGTTAGGTCACCCACATGCACAGAGTGTAACCTTCTAAAAGGAAAAATTAATGCATCAATTTTTTGTAGAGGATTGAACTATTATACTTATATAAGTGTAAAAAGGATACATCTCATATATTTTTACATGGATTCTGATTTCCTTATATATTTGCTGTTTGTGGTCATAAGCCATGTCCAATGGGTGCTGCAAAACCTGAGGCCTATCTGTAGGATCACAAAGCACACAAAAAAAAAAATGCTCTACACAGTAAAAATACATCTTAATGATCCCACACAATGATTAAGCTATCCTGAAAATAAGTATCCTCAGTCTTCCTGTTTGATGTAATTTTTCAACTTCCTTCTGTGAATGGAAAATTAGAAATTGTTAAATCTGTCTATCTTAAATGTACTGTAGTATTATGCTGAAACCAAACAAAATGTATATTATACAAGATATACACCTATTGGTTATAGAATTTGATCCTTGTTATCACAAAAAGTGATGGAAAATGGGATTTATGGAACTGAAGTTTTGCTGCATGTAATCTAAGTTTTTTATTGTGCTTGATACAATGACTGGAGTAAAGATCTTTGCACTGAAGATAATCTTCTCAAAGACATTTCAGTGCTTATTTTCCAGACAAGATATAAAGTAGGAATGCTTTCTTCCACTTTTTACCCCCTCATATTTTTACCAGCCTGTACTATTTCAAATCAGCAGGAGAAATGAAGTAAGAGGAAGAAACTTTCAGTTATTCTGAGAAAAAAAATAGAAAACAGCAGTCATAAAACTATGAAAAGTCTAAAAATATGAAAAAATATGCACTATTTTGTGTTTAAATGTACCACAGTCAACCTTTACTGTCATTTTTGTGGCCTAGGTATGTGAGTAAGATTTGCTGAGTAAGATTGAAATGGCAGCATCTCTTACGATTATCAAAATCGGGGGTGGCTGATACAAGCTTTTTGACCAGGTCAAATAAAACCTTCCAATATGACTGTCATATAAATGAATGTATCATTATATAGATGACTCAGAGAGATTTAGCATTTGTATTGAAATTACTTTGAGCATTGCATCCTGCACTGTGTGACAACGGGCAGCACTTTGGTGTCCATAAATAGCCATTTTGCAATTTTTTAGGTGCCATAGAATGTCTGAGATGTCCTCGTTGGGCTGGCAGAGACGACATGCCTCTATCTGAAGAAAGAGCTGGAGGCCAGCCAGGATAGTCTAGAGCATCTACCATGGCACTAGGCATCTAATTTCAGTCATCAGAACTGAGCCTGAGGCACCCAGATTCAGGGTGTTAGCAGAGATCTGCTCCATACAGTCACCAGAGTCTGGAGGGTGACTCAACTTGTCTGACTGCAGAGAGATAGTGGCTAGGCAGCCAAGTGGTGAGCTGGGTGCCAGTGACTGCATTAACTAGATCACCAGTGACTGTGACAGTCTAGATACCTAGTTAATGCATAAATGGAGTCCGAATCTCAAATGGATTCACAGCTGTAGAGCTCAATAAAGCAGCCCACTTAGTGCTGTTTCAGATCACCCACGGCATCTAACTGCTTGTCAGGGAAGGCAAAGGTCTGTTCTACATCCTATCTTACACCTGCCATCAGACGGATGCTCCAGATACATTTGGGTGCTCCAGGTGGCACTAAAAGCATAAATTCAGGCAGGTGTCCTAAGTCCATAACTCTTTGCCTTCTTTCCATAATGCCTTCAGCAACTGCCGATGTGTGGGAGATTGCAAAGGCTACAGCCCCTAGCAAAGACTAAGCTCACTTAAAGAAACACTGGGTAGAATTGGGCAATTAATTAGCCAATTGCTCATCCAGGCTGGGTGTTGGGAAAAATTCAACTCATCAGAACCTTTAGCCAATGGCAATCAACACCCTTCCTGTCTCATCATCCATCATCACATTAATTACATGGTATTTTAAATCTTTCTTGTCCATGACTGCATTGACAAAATAGATTATCAGGGCAACCAACCTCAGAGTGCCCAGAAGAGGGTCAAATTATAACTGGGAGGAGGTGCTTCAAAATTGTCAAGGGCAATCAGAATTAATGCTTGAGAGGAAATAAAATCAAGCAGATGAAATCCAGGATACTGAGACTTCCCTGAGGGATGACGAAAACACTTTAGAATAATGGCCCAATTATTTAATTCTGAATTTCAGTGAAAATCCTATAAAAGTACTTAAAACACCCCTATTAGCACTAAATGAGCTCATCTTGATTAATGTTATTAAAACAATTGCCAAAGGGTTTAGTAATGATTAAGTCTTTTATCTCAGGTGATAAATTCTTAACATTCTAGCTACATTAGAATAAAGTATAAAAATAAAATTGTATTTTAATTTTAATTTTTCTAATTTATTATATTCCTTCTTTGTCCCTCAGTCAGACCCAACAACACCCGCACATTTCTACCCTCATCTTTGTAAATTTGGTGTGGGAAAATTATGCAGTAATTTCCCCACTGCTTTGGTTGGGTACTGAGATACCTGTTCTTCCCACTAGGTTTGGGCACTGTTCAAGGCACCAAATTAGAAAATTAAGCTCCTTTATTGACTCTTCACAGTTAACAGCATCGGATGGGTTCAATCAAAGAGTCTGAGCTGCTGCCTGACTACATCTGTCTCTTTGTACCCTTCTACCTCAGACATCTTCATCAAATACCTACAATTAGGTGGATGAATCCGAGTCTTCAAACCCTGCATAGGCACACCATTAGAGTAAGAATCCAAGCCCAGCTGAAATCATTAAAAAGACCCTTGTTGACCTCAATGGTGGATTTGCCTGGACTTGCTCTACTGGTAATTGAAAGTCATGTTTGATGGCTTTCACATCTGTCCTGCAGTGTCCTGGTCTTTCGATCCCAGGGCCTCAGAGAACAAAACTGGAACCAAGTGTGGGTTTTACCTAAGACAAACACGTGAAGAAGTCAGGACATAGGAGTCCCACACCACCCAAGAGCAAGACATAGCACATGTGGAGAATGTTTGTCCTTGCCCACCTGCATCCTCTCAGCGAGAGAAGCTGAGGAAACAACTGACAAGCTGCCTTCCTCTGCCAGTGCTGGTTATGGACCATAGCAGAGAAAGTCATGTTGTCTTTCCAAGGTATCTGTGCTACCACTGCAGATCAAGACAGTTAGGGAACCTCCAGGTGCACTGTCTGTGGTAGAGGAGATCTCAGTCCCAAAAAAAGTGCTCAGAACATGGGTATGGAAGTGGCATTTGCAAAAGCCAAAATACACAGGAAGTTTTTATTTGCATGGGTCAAACACCAGCATGCAGAGCAAACCACCTGCTTTGAAGAACTCCAGGAGTTCTGACCCTTTCTCCTCATACACGTGTGGGCATTATTGTAATAAATCCTTCCCTCTGTCATCCCAGTGATGAGTGCATTTGGGTGTCACCCTACAGGTGCTGATAACAATTTTGCTGTCATTCAAATGGTGTGGTGTGCATGTCAAAATACCTTGAGAACACCCTTAGAGTCCTTACTTTTCTCAAATTCCTGGCATATCAGGAGGCATTTTCCTTCAATCAAGGGTGAGAGCAAACAGCCACTCACGAGTACTCAAGCCGTGTTGCACTGAGAATGACAGCAGACTACTTTTCCTTATCTTCTCTGCCACAGGCTCTTCTGGCTGCATCAGGGCACATTGAAGTTTGCTCTTGGACAGATGGAAAAGGCAGATTTGGCAGGCTTTCTTCTCATGTGCAGTCAGATGAGCTGCAGTCCTTATCACTGAGTAATTATACAAATATCTCTGTGAGAGCTCTGGAAGACAGATGCAGACAGCACCACTGCCCTTCTTACAGCTGTTTGTATACTTGGCATCATACACATATACATTCGCACAGGAAGTTTCACCTGGATATAAAGAAGAACAACTTTACTGTGTAGGTGATTGAGATTGCCCAGAGAGACTGTGGAGTCTCCCTCACTGCAGATATTTATGACCCTTCTGGATACAATTCTGTGCCATGTGCTCTGGGATAACCCTTCTAGACCAAGCAGGTTGGACCAGATGACCCACTGTGGTCCCTTCCAACCTTATCCATTCTGTCACTCTGTGATCTCCCCCTCAGAGGATCTGGGTGTATAGTTCCTGTGTGGCAAGGAGACCTGAGGATCTCCCACCCTCAGGAAAACACAATGGAGAGAGCTGTATCCAAGCCATGAAAAGCAGACACAGTGGAATTACAGCCACCAACTGCAAACCCAGCACCCTGCACGAGTGTGCACAGCCTCTGGTGAAGCTGGGCTGTTCCAGATGGTTATGTCATGTCTGCATGGACCTCTGCCACACCTCTGGAACACGCTGCAGATGTGGTTTCACACAGCTGCAGCTTCCAGCCCTTTATCCAAAGCCCTGCAGACATCAGTACTTCCTTGTGTTTTTCACAAGTGGCACACAGGGCAGCCCCCCAGGGCTTGATACAGCAACGCAGGGATAAGGGTCTGGCTAGCAACACCCTTTAGTGACACCAAGAAATGCTGAAGAAAGAAAAAGGTGGTTTCAATCCTGCTGTGTTTCTTGGCCAACCTGCTTCCACTTGTTATTGTCAGGTTGCTAGAGATGCTGGCAGAGCTCACTGGATCTGAAGTGACCTTTGCCCAGAGGTTTTTAATGATATTTGTGTGCCTTAACTCTTGGTCTGCACAAAGGGAAGTGATAAAGAAACCTGATCCTGTAAATGCAGACCTGGGAAATAATAACCAAGGGATTTCATGAAACAAAAAGCAACCCAAACAAGTTCTGAATTCTTTTTCTGACTGAAGTACTTTGTTCTTTTTTTTTTTTTTAATTACTCATAGGTTTTGCAAGACCTCTGCTTTTCTATTTCCTGATACTTCTTCAACAACTTGAAAGTTCTGATGAATTCTCTGGAAATATATAAAGTATAAAACATCCTCAGGATTCTTTTCCTTTCATCACACATTTTGTACCATGTAGCCATTATTGGATAGCATTTTGCAATTTGTCTTCACCAAAGCTTTTGCAAAATGTCCTTATTTGTTGCTGCTGAAAAAGCCCCTTGATGTTTTGATTAGTTTCTCCCTACATGCCAATGAACTTGCAGCAACATGTGCTTTTTTTGCAGTTTTCTGGAAAATATAATATCCATCCCTAGTTCACAAACTTTTACTCCCAAAAACTCATTCAGTCCGTTTGGTTTTCTTTGTTGTTGTTTTTTGTTGTTGTTGTTGTTTTGGGGTTTTTTTTTTAATCTCTGGCTTTATTTAGTTTTTTATTGAAGTCCAGACACTTTTCCTCACCCAGAATTGACTTTCCATCTTGGCCCGGTCTAGTTTCTCCTGCTCAAGGATGTTTTTCTTATTTCCAAAATGAAGGTTCCCAGTTCTACAGGTGAACCCTGTACAGCCCATAGGAATCTGTCCAACCTGCCAGTTCAGTAGAGCAAGGACACAAGGACAGATTACCATCCTCTGCACCAGAGAATGGTCACAGCAGTGCCAGGACCACTTCTGAACATGGCCTGCCAGCATCCTCCAACCACTCCCTAGGCACAGCCAAGGCATTAGACCAGGGACTGTTTACTGGCCAGGTTGGATGCAGGCTACCCTGTTTTGGAGGCCAGACATTGCCAGATGGCTTCAGAGACACTGAGTCCTCAAGAGATGTACTCTTGGAGAACCAGTGGTGCCTTCTCAGAACCTGCTGCATTCATTCAAACAAGAGCAGGGGTACTGGAGGCTGTTAAATGTCCACACCACTGAATGCATCTTCATCCACCAGAAGAATGTGTGCCCACATGAGCCTGTGAACAGGCCCATGAGCACTGTTTGCAGGTGTTCCTCATTCAATTTCACTTTGGCATTTCAGGCCCCTCCTCCCCATCCAGACACTCCCCATGCCAACAAAATGCCCCTCAGTGGGATTGGCTGAACTGTGCCAAGTGACTACTGCTACTAAGGTGCTGGTCAATTCCCATTGAGAAGTAAGGCTGAATTTAGCTGTAGGTGTTTTTCCCCAATTAAAACTAGCAGGTCTGTGTGCTTTCTGTGTGGGGGAAGGGGGTGTGAAAAATAGAGGAGCCCCATTCAACTGCACAAGCTTCATGAGCAATTAGTAACAGAGTGGAAAGAAATCATGAACCAAATCATAGGAAATGGCAACAGAGCTACAAAGATGACATCATAGTTTATTGGAATTATTTAAACATCTTAGACATATGTGCAAAGCTCAGCGGAGAACTCCAATACTATATGCCAGTTAAAATTAGCTTTTCATTCAGGATCAAGTCAAATATCCTTCTGACTTCACACTGGAGTGCTATACACATCTTTTTATACATGGCATCTAAATAAAGCCTCTGTCACAATTAGCTGTGCTGAAACAACCTTGGATATCACATGATGATGCATATGCTTTAGCTGATGTGCATCCGGAGAGAAAGCTAACCAGAACCACAGGATATTTCAGCCCTCGGGGGGAGGGAAGTGAGCAACTCTGCTGTGGAAAGTAGCTGGAAGTCATCCAGCTTCTCCAGGGCAGTCAGTCATGAATATCCTGCTTTGGCCACAGAGGGGTTGTGGAGGAAGCAGGCTCACAACAATTGGGAAAGGTTTGTAACCACAGGAGTCAAATGAATGAAGCCAAGAGACTGCCAAGTGATGCAATTCATGGGGAAAAGGGAGGGGGAAAAAAAAGGGGGGGGGGGGGGAAAGGAAAGAAAAAAATACCCAAACTCTCCTCAGCTCCTACACAGGAGCATTCATCATTCACTGTGACCTTCCAGGAATGTGCTGACAGACACAAAGCGTTCTGTGTGACATTGTGCCAGTGAACTGGAATGACTGTGCTCGTAGCATTGTTCCTAACAGCAGGGCACCATCTTCTGGAGGCTGCACAGACTGTCCCGCCACTCCCGCGGCACTGAGAGCCGGGCTCAGGGGGGGAATGATGCACCATCCCATTGAAAGCAATTCAGGACCTAAAAAAACCCCCTTAAACAGTGTTCCGAGCTCATATTAAAACCAGCCGCTGCCTCAATTAGGCACAGGCGCCTGAGTGCCTGAGAGGGATGTTGGAAGCGGGGGTGGGGCTGTCTAGGGTGGGATGGAGCTGGCGGAGACGTCCCAAAAACGTTGTGTTGTCAGAGCTGGCAGGCAGACACCTTTGTGCTGTTTATCAGCACAGCACAGCCACCGATGGACAGAGAGAAAAGACAAAAAAAATTGTTATCATGGAACCATAGAAAGGTTTGTTTTGGAAAGAACCTACAAAACCATCTAGTTAGCTACCAAAATCATTCTGGCAGCAGAAGTGGAACAAGGTGGGATGTGGTTGGGGTGTCAGAGGTTTTCCCTGCAGCTGTGACTCTGCTGGGCACCTCACTGCCCCCCGTACTGGCAGTGGGGCTGTAGCAACACCGTGCTGCCAGTGCAGCTCCTGCTTCCTCAGCAGCTGCACGTGTGGCCTTGGAGGTTTAGAGGTCATATCAAGCCACGGTGTCACATTGCTCTGAAATAGCTCCAGGGTCCTTTTCCCTTCCTTTTAAGTGAGGTAAACCTTATTCCCAGTGATGAGCCAGGCAATAAATTGCTGGTTTGGTTATACCTCCAGCATTATCTCTCAGACCCTCCTTGCAGAGTCCATTTTATAGCCAGTCTGGATGCTAACTCTGTACAATGTAGCTTTGCTTGAATATAAGTAGAGTTAATTTTACTCTCCCCTGTGCAATGCTGTTGTCCAAACTGTTAGGCTAATTTAATTTTAAAAATAAAAATATTGGCTTCATTTTACACCTGCAAATCTCTCAAGTCCCAAAACTCATGATGCCTGACATACATAGCTTGCTAGTCTGCTCTTATTAAAACAGACATCACATATTTTAGCTGAAGGACAAGTACCATGAACAGAAGGTTCTGGGCATCTGGGTGTCTCTAGGAGCACAAGCTGCTCACCCTCAGCTGAAGGGTAGCTGGGCAGCCAGAAGGTTTCACAAACCCTCCTTCTCTGTTATGTTTCCTGCAACCATTCCAGCACATCACATCATGAGAAGGGAGGGAGAGAAGGGGGAATAATGCAGGGACATGTGGCATTAGGCTGCCCTTGGCATTGTTGTGTCTGCCTCATTGAGGACTTCAAGTGCCAGGCTGGCAATTCGGAGAATGCAGAACAGAAGGAAAGAAAAAAAAAATCACTCGTGATTCTTGGGACAGAAGAAAAAAGCTGAAAACATGCGTGGTATGACTCTTGGGACTGTCCTGTGCAGGGTCAGGAGCTGAACTTTGATGTGGGTCCCTTCCAGCTCAGGATATTCTATGATTCTGTGATTCTGTGCTGCCACTATAGACGGTGCAGCCTCAGATGCTCAACAGGCGTGGCTGGTCAGACCTTGTACCTGAGAGGATCTGGCACAGTCAGGAAGAGTGGAGCCTACCCAACAAGAGGAAATGATGTGGGCAGCAAGGTCCTGGAGATCCTGACCACAGCTGGAGTTGCACACTGGGAGATTTCCATGTGACTTGCTGGATTTCAATAAAACAGACCGGAGTAGGATCATCTGAATTAGAAGAAATAAAAAAAACTCTTACAAAAAAAAGTACAAGAAGGTCTCTCCAGTGTGTCCTTCACAAAGGCAGTGAGTCACCTGGCTGAAACTGGGGAGAGAACTTGCTCAAATGATGTGAAAACAGAGACTGGAAAGGTAATGAGCCAGTGCAGGAATAAGTGTAGGATTACAGGCCAGGGTCAGAGAGGTAGGATGTGGAAAAGTATTTGGAGGAAATCATAGTTGCTACAACTTATAAAAATAGAGTAGAACATGCCAAGAAGTACTTACTCTTCTGTCCTTGCCTGGAGCTAAATTTTCATTACCAGGTGATGGAAGATCAGTCAGGTAGAGATAAAGGATTTGCAGCACCTCTGTGCAGCACTGTCACTGTAAGTCTGTGTGCTCAGGGATGCCCAGTATGCTTTAGACACGCATTTGGGTTTGTGACTTCACGACCAAACATGCTGCTTCATCTCTCACAGTCCAGCTGTGTAGCCCTCAGTCTCCCACTGCTGCCGTGGGCTGCAGTCACAAGGTTGTTCCCATGCCCCTCAGTAGTTTGCTTCTTGGCATCCACTTCTGGGAACAGCCATCCATGTGCCCTGTGTGTCTGGGAGCATGCGATCCTGGACAAGTCCTGTAGACCGTGCATGCCATGGATCAGACGTGCCGGGAAAAGTTCCCAGGGATTCCCTCAGCAATTGCCCAGTGGCCTCTGAGAGTATTTATTGGAAAATGGGGAGACAATAAGAGCAAACCTGTAGGGAAGCATAAAAAGATAAGATCTAATCTAAGCTGTGGGTAACAGCCTGACTAAACAGAGTAAAAGCTTACAGTTACAATTCCTTTAAGAGATTCACTTCCTCCTATTCTATGCCTGATGCAATATCTGCTTTATATGAGATGATCAGCCAGAGTTCTCCAGTTACGTGAGGGAAGGCTTCACCTCCCAGCGAGCAACGAAATGCAAAGACAACCTGGTGTCAGATGCCAAAATTTAACTGGCGATAATTTGCACCAGTGGATATCAAAGACAGATCTGACTTGGTATCTGAAAAGACAATGTTAATAAAGGTAATATGTGCCCACTATATAACTGTGGGTTATGTGGGTTTCTGGCAGCACAGCACCAGAAAGTCTATGAAATAAAGAGTGTTGTCATCTTGTGTGTGATGTTCACTCCTGGGTATTCCAAGCCTGTTGCGCTTACTATGTTCCATGACTAATTCCTCCCAGTAAAAAGACAACAGAGTTGTGTCCAGCTTTGCAAAAAAAAAGGCTGAATTCCCTCAACCACTTCACTGATTTATGCTGAAGGTCTAGAGAACTGACACAACGCTCTTTAAGAACAAGGTTATGGTTATCACAATTTATCAGAAAAGCAGGGCTACCACACTGTGGTAAGGAAATGAACACAATGTTTTCTCTATCATAAACTCAAAGCATATTGCATTCAATAATTGCCAATTTCTTTCTTCTAATTCCACACATATTGGGACATGGAAAATTTGGTGTGGGAAGGCTTTTAAGGAGGAAATTGCATCTTAAATTTTTTAATATATTTCCATAACTTCTAAGCTTTTCAAGAGCTCCTGATGAATTAGAAGATCTCAGTCCTGAGAGCTGAATTTAAAGGACCATAAAAGGACTTAAATTTCAGATGATGGGTGCTCAGCCATTCTGAAATTCAGGCGTTATTACAATGTTTCCAGTTAAGCACCCAAAGTCATTAGTCACTTCTGAAAACCTTGGCATAGAGTAAAAGAAAAAATCTCCAACTGAGCTAACATCCTTCATGTACAGACTCATAAAACAAAAACTAGAAAAAATGTCCTAAAGCCCATGAGTGAGTCAATCTCATTCATTTTGACTGGGATAAGCTGTAAATTATTTTTATTTAATAACAGCTAATACCTGGCTTTTATACAGCCGCTTGCTTCTATTTTTTAAATTTTTTTATCAGTGGGCTATAAATGTATTATAATCTTGAAATGCAGCATCATGGAGCCATCAGCACAAGAACTTAGTCAGTGTAGACAGACCATCATAGCAAAAGAATCCAGCTAAACAAAATATACACCAAAGTATTTGCTCCTTAGAAGACAATAGGAAATTTTAAACAGGCAAAAATTCCGATGCCTTTCTCACATATTATTCTTGAGAACACATTTTTCAGTCAGATCGAAAGACAGTTGTGTTAATATATCTTTCTCTGGTTTCTTTTGGCTACTCCAACCAAGGAGGCTTTATCACAGATCCCAGCTTCAAGTTTTCTGTCCTGACCAGAAAAGCAGGAGGTAGACCAGGATTGCACAGAGCCTCCAGGACTGCTTGCAGAGCAGTTGTTTAGGCATTAGCCCAAAGCTGTACCTGAAACAGCGCCCTGGCCCCTAAGCCCCAGCAACTGACTCAGCCAAGGAGCCAAAATCATCCTCAGCACTGCCCTCAGCCTGGGGCATTTAAATATCCCAAAGTATTTCCCGGGGCACCAGCAGTTTGACTGCAGGAGCTCATTCAGGATGTGATGGCATCACATCCTTGCTGGCCAGACTTTTTTTACCATGGAGCAACCTACTGCCAGCCCAGTTATCACCTGCCTGCAGGACCCGACCAAGCAGAGGAGCTGCTTGGCAGGTGGGCCTCACTCTTTCAAAAGAGCAAGTTTCAGCCTTGCACCATCAGCACCAGTGCTGGGCAGTGACAAGAGAAGCCAAAGAGGTGGTGGTTGCCCAAGCACCCACATTTCATCCAGCACAACAGGTCTGTGGCAGACCCATCACCCTGCAGCTTGGATAAGACTGAAGCCAAGCCTAAGCTGGACTGGGCTCCACTTCTCTCACAAGAACATTTTTGCTGCCTGCAGCCAAATTTTCTGAATGCTCTTGCACGGGGTTGAACGTATGTGTGAAGCCAGGCTGGAGCTGCAAATGGAGCCAGTCACATGGCTCCTGTATGAGGGCCTTGTAAGGGTCACTTCATGTGTATTGTTGTAAAGTGATGCTATGCCATGTCTCTGCACAAACCCAGTGCATCATTGCTCAGCTAAGACTGGTTGTTGGACAGGCTGAGGGTTGATTTAGGTGGGGCAGCCCCATCAGTTTTCAAGGGGTTAGTAAAGTCCTTGTGAAATCCTTGCAGTCAGCCTTGAGGCCACAAGCAGCTGTTTGGTTCCTGTCACACCCCCACAGCACAGCCTCCTGATGACAGAGAAGCAGATGGGCATATAGGAGGGATCAGGCCCAACACATCCCCACCTCAGGTCCTTCTGAAATAGAAACAGGCAGCTCATGAGGAAGGTAAAGATAAAACACACAGGAAGAGAGTGGAATTTGAAATGCTAAAGAGGTGGATGCATCTCTTTAAAGAGAAGAGAGAAATACATAATAGGCACTTAGCCACACAAAACACTCAAAGGAGGTGTCCTGGATAGATGCAGCCAATACACTCTTCTGAATATTTTGCTTTCTAGCCCAATCTTAGAAACCTGTGGTTGTGTGTTAATTTTATACATTCATTTAACAGTCAAACCAACCCTCTGTCTCATTTTCACCTAGTTTTAGAAGTTAGCATTTTATTTGGTTTGCAAATAAGATTTCCTTATCTTGCAAATAGGATTTCCTTTTAAAGTAAAATTATTGTCAAGTCAATGACTGACAAATTGTCACGTAAAAAATTATAAAGCATTTTAAAGAGTTAAGGACTAAAATATGTATTTGTAGTGCACAACATTAAAATAAATTTTACCTTTTTATCCCTAAGTGCAAAATATGAAATAGTCACATACAAAAAAATGTTTCACCAAAGAAAGGAACACAAAAATTGCTACTCTGCTCCTGAAAATAGGCAGGTTTTATGTGACTTATGTGCTTGCACCTCTTGAATTTAATAAGCCTTTGCTTACCCATATGGAAGGTCATGCATGAGGTTATTATTCATACATACCAATCACTTTCACAGGTAAATCAGTAGGAAGCTAGTTTGACCAGACATCTGAAACTTTCCATAATTTTTTAAGTATGAATTACAATCAAAGCATTATTTTCAGGAATGGTTATCGCTGTTCCCTGCAGGATTGCCCACCAAATGCTCTCTTTGAAGGCAATGTTTAGAAATTTTCACTAGCCAAAATTCTACCTCCCTGTTTGTCACAAGGACATTTTGGAAATGTTATCCCCAGGTCAACACTCATCTCGTTGCATTTTAATGAACAGTGTGAGCCCTCCTGATTTGCATACTAGCCGATGGTTTCAAATCCTGCCGGAGCGAGCACCTTATTATCCCCTTTCATGAGAGTGCCTGGGTACCAGTGACCTGGACACCTCTCTGTTGCCATTATTCATTCACCGGATGCCGTAAGTGCTCAGAGCTTCTGAAAACCAGCCTGCATTTAATAGGTAGCTAAAAATACATAGGCCCAGGCTGCTTACAAGCCAGAGCCCTTTAGCCTCCACCCTGCCTGCATGCTGCTGTCTCCAGCTATTTCATTTTCTCCTCAGCAATAGGGGTTTGGAAGTGCTCTGATACAGAATGCATCGCTGTCACTTAGCAACCTTTGCCATAGTCCCTAAATGAAGTGTTTTATCGAGGAATTCATGTAAGTTTAGCATTTATAACCAAATCAGAGGGGTTTTCCCTCTGTCACCAGATAATTAAAGTATGATAATTAAAGTTTAAAATAAACCTGTGAGGGCTTTGTCTCTGTGACAAAAATAGAAAATAGGAAAAAATTATCTAAAGTTCTGCTGTGAGTTGCTGACATTGCATTTACCTGGATTTTAACCTTTTGCTCGCTTGTCGTGAGAGGACATTGCTGAGTTGGGATGCCTCCTGGGAACAATTGCCATGGACATGGTCTCTTGCCAGAGCCTCCATCAAGTCTTCACTACACTTGAAGTTTAGTACAGTAAGAACAACTTTAGTGGAAGATTGCTTCCTGATATTTATGTAACTTTTAGGTTGGATGAATTTTAGCATTATGGTTTATTCTCCCTTTTAATATAAATAATAATATTCTCAAGTACACATGAGAAAATTTGGAGCAATATAACCACATGAGAAACTCCTTCAGGTTTAACAGCATGCACTTGGACTATGCAGCAATATTGTTTGCATGTAGCAAGCCACTGGCTATTTAAAACTACAGGCCAGTAGCCCTGAACGGCTGGAAATGGCTCATCTGCTGAGCAGATTGTGGGTGACAGTCATCTCTTTGCACCTCTTGGCACTCCACCAGCAACCAGCCCACCCTTGGCTGCCTCTCCCTTGGCTGATTGAGACAGTTCAGGCTGGGGAGGGACACCGAGGCAGGGATGCACATGGGTGGAGATACCGTGTAGTGTGGGTTTGGCAGCAAGGAGAGCCTCGAGGGGACCATGGATCCTGGATGTGCAAAGCAGGACTTCGGTGCTCAGCTTCATCAGCAAGGGTCACGCTGCAGCTGTGGCTGAAAGCCAGGAGCTGGCAAATCCAGCTGTGAGGGTACCAGTCCTGCTCTGCCCTCCTCAGAGGAGGGGTCCCCACCCCGGGCTGGGAAGTGCCCGGAGCAGCCCTGGAAGGCACCGAGCAGGAGACACAGGTGTGTCAGGCTCCGGGAGTGATTTTTTTCCCACAAGACAGCACTAAAGAAGGAAATGAGAAGCGGCCTCTTTTGTGGCTGAGATTCACTCTGGAGGGCTGCTTCTTGCCTGCCGCTCCTATGTTGCAACACAGGAAATTTGCTTCTGCTAACACCTGGTGTTGTTTCAAACAGCCAGATGGTCCTAACCTCAGTCTCCGGTAATTGATGGCCTACTTGTCTAACCCTGTAACTATCTCTTGCTTTAGACACAGATGCTGCATCTTTCTAAATACTGTTCCACATTAAAACATCCTACCTTCCTGTTTCACGTATCAATCAATGCAGTAATTCTTACAGAAACCAGAAGTGGCCTGTATAAACCAGGAGACAGTGGGTGTAAGCAAGGAGAGATAAAATTATGTGGGCTTAAATTACAAACTGGATGTGTGGTTTGAAGGATTTAGACTCACATTGCAAAATTAGCTGGGACATAACCAGCAAGCAAATAGACATCAGGCAGTGACCCCAAGGGCAAATGTTAGCTCACACAAGCCAGGATGCCCTGGTATCTTCTGCTCTCTGTTACAGGGACTAATGCTAATTTGGTGCTTCTCTGCACCAGCCTAAGCTACTGCTCATTTCCAGCAAATCCAAATAGCCTTATACTTGCAATACCTTTTTTTTTCTGGGTTTTTCTGGTAGATGGTTCTCTTCTTCGAGTTGGGCTCTACTTGCAGGTGGTCTCTTACCACAGGGATGATGATGAGGCATCCTACAGGCTACCACAGTATCAGAAGGCATTAGCTTTCACAAGTTTGATGGCCAGAAGCTTTTACTTGACAAATTAGGATCTGCCCTGAGCTCCCTGCTTCCTCTCAGTCCTTATCCTGAGCAAACTGAAGGCTGACACCTGGGACCCTGACAACAGACTCAGGAAACGAAAGCTGGTGTTACTGAGGCTACCAAGATGTTCTGTTTCCTGACATTAAATGGAGACAGTATTCTTCCACCTCTCTTGCTCAGCAAGGATAAAACTTGACTGTCAGGTGTTCAGAAGCTGAGCCACTGCTGGTGGTTCAAATACCTTTCTTGCATGATCCTTCAGTTTCACACAGCAATGTCTCTAGGCATTAAAGCCTTGCTTTCAGGGCATGCCTGGGGGAGAGGAACTGCCATCATCCCCTCCTTCTGTGTGGAGACATAAGGCACAAAGCACAGTGAAGGATTCACTCAGTCAACATAAGATTTCTGTGCCAGGGCATAGACGGGATCCAGTTCCTTACTTGCAACCAGGTTTTTGCGTTTGTGTTTGTCCATCCCTTTTAGGTGAGTGGTTTTGATCCTGCAATTTCTTTACATATGGTATGTTACCATTCAGGTTCTCATCTGAATGCAGTTATCCCATGCTCTCAAGTTCCCTGATGGACACCAGGCATGTCATTTTATAAGGTCTGTCCACAATTATATGATGATTACTGTAAGAATAAAGAGGTCAAGTATGGAATTGGGATGGACATATTAAAATTGAGTTTACAGTTTCATAAGACTTAGAAGCATAAGGTTCTTCTTCTCTCTGAGACCATATAACTCCCTAATGCAGAACAAAATCCCAGGAGTACAGAGAGAGGTTGGGGTGGAGAATCAGGAGGAACAAACAGGAAAAGTGACTTTTTTGTTTAGGCAGTAAAAAAACCCAGTAGATCAGATCAGCCACCCTTAAAACCACAGCCCTCATTTACAAGAATGTACTAGGTCAAAATAAATGGAAGTGATCCCATGCCAATGATGTGCAGAAAAGCAGTGCAGAGCAAGAGAAGAAATGAGCTTTGCAGAGAAGTGCAATACCTATGCAGGCTCTCAGGTTGTGCAGAGTGCATGAGAAAGCAAAGTGTGTGTGAACAGCTGAACTGCTCCCTAAGTCACTGTAACTCCAAACTATCTGTTACTGACACAAAGCAATGTTTCCAAAAACCACCCCACCCCATCATATTTTGAGAAATAGAAATGTGTCTTGTTGTTTCCATTCACACAATACATGGATCAGAAAAAAGTCCACAATTCAGGGCACTGCATTTTTACACAATATCTGGATCCCTTCAGGAAAGGAGTAGGATAATATGGAGTCTTCCTCCTTCTTCCCTCTCAGTACATTCCCAATAAACCTGCTTCACTTTCTGAGGCTCACATTTTTTCCTCCCAGCTGTTGTCTCTGCCAGCTTGAACTTGACAATTGAGAGGGGTAACTGGAAGGTCACATTTTAAGCATGATCTGTTGAATTTCTGCTTTCCCAATGTACTTATTTGCTCTCAGGTTTTTGTTTGTTGGGTTTGGGGTTTTTTTGTACATGCTTTCTTTTCACACTTCATCTCTAAGAAGCCTGTGCTAACAAAGGTTTTAGATTTTTCTGACCTGGTTGCAGAACTGCAGCTTCTCTGACACGTTAATATTGCACAGGCTCCCGCCAGACAGAGGCTCAAAGCAGTTCAGCACCAGAGAGTGCCTGCTCTTGAGGCTGAACTGAGCTACAGATGAACTGAAGCACCTCTGAAGCCATGGGAAGAGCTCAGCTCATCTCAAAGCCTCTGGAAAGAGAGGTCCCAATATCTGATTACCGGTCAGCTGGAACATGCACGGCGAAAGGAACCACTGCCAGACCCGAGCCCCCCAGGTACAGCACAGACATGTCAGCGAAGCGTCAGGGCCTGAGCCCCAGTCCTGGCACACAGCTGCCTCTCCAGTCTCCTGTGACCTCAGCCAGGGCCCCCAGCATTGACCCAGGCAAGGTCTGGGCACAGTGTGAGGGTCAGCAGAGGCCAGCAGTCCCCTGTGTGCAGGCAGGCAGCTGGACAGCGGCCAAGCGAGCCCGTTGGTGCAGGCGCCTAAAAGGATCCCTACCCTTTAGTGGGCACAATTTATCTGCACAGACAGCCACGAGCTTGAAATATAAATAGTTGTATCTAGCAATGGGGAATGGAAACTGTCCTGGTCATTGGTTTTGATGTATTTATGGCTGGTTTTAACGTAAATCTGAGTTTTCACTGCCAACGGTCTTAGCCTGCTGAGGATTCTCTCCTTCCGCCACCATATTTTGGCAAAACTCAAAAACAAATACATTCACATCTCCTACCTCTTTGCCTCCAGTATTCTGAAGGGATGAAAGGGATCCTGAATTGGATGGAAATCTGTAGCACTCACTATTCAGACTGCAATCATAGCTGTGCATATCTGAGCAGCCATCCAGATGCTAATGGAGCTGATCCTGTGTCAGTAAGATTAGAGAAAGACCTCCACTGTTTAATTTTTGAATATTTATTGCCTATAAATCAAAGGGCCAACGCATATTGAGATAGCGGGGGAAATATCTTCTTGCCTGTGTTAACAGGAATGTTCTAAGATAAAGCTGTTATTTTAAAACTTGACTTATTTTCACTTTTCACTAGTGTTTTTAACTGTCCTGAAAAGAAGGATGTTTATACAATTTTGCAAAGAAACATGAACTGTTCTACTCCATTTACATTTCTTTGTTCCAAAATGTATTCCTCTTGTTGAGATTCCAGCAGACAAGGAAAGCAGACACAGCGGTTACTTTCCAATGTGAAACTTAAAACCACAATCTCCTGCTCAGAAAACACAGAGTGAGTCACAGGAAGGGGCCACTTGCTTGCAAAACTCATTAAAAGCAAGGCAAGGCAAAATGGATTTCCTGTATCAATAAATAGATTGCTGGCAGTAGGCAGAACACCTGACAGTGCTGGAGGCTAAAAACCAGTCCAAGGGTAACCATTAGTAAAGTCTGATCAATTCTTCAGCTCAGATACTCTATCTCCCCAGTACACGGTTTTCTTGGAATTAGTTGGCTTAATCCAGCAAAGTGTTTAAGAATATGCATAAACTTCAGCTCAGGGAGGGATGAGTTAAACACTTGCTAAAGTAGGCTGAAAAATGATGATTCTATTTATTCACTGAAGCAAGCTGTATTAACAGGATGCATGCATGGTACCACCGAGGTGCAGATAGCGCAGGTGAAAGCTTTGTTTCCCAAGTTCATGAAAAAATAATAAAGAAGCCCTAGTCCTTACATAAGCTTAAAATTTCGCTGCAATTGCAACTTTGTTTTGCTGTTAGCAGTACTCCTTGGACACTTGAGCACAGAATTCCTTTTGTTCAATGTTATTCTCTTCTGTCTGGCAAATGAAGCCAAAATGGCCTTTGGATGTCTTCTGTGCAGCACGGACACGTGGGATCTCAGACTGTGCTCTTAGGGGGCATAAGGCAGAGGACAGTGCCTGACCCAGCACCATCCAAGGTCAGCACAGGGGTAGGAACAAGAAGGTTCTTTTTAGCCACTTGTTCTGGTTTTGTTCCCTTTCTCTAGTTCCCCTTAGAAAAAAACTTAATTCTCATTTTACCTTTTTCTCCATCACTTCCCAATGGCTGGAAAGGTCTCAATGAAGGTCTCTTCCCACAGCATCCAACAGCTGTAATTCCTCAGCACCATCTTTTGGCTCCCATTTACAAGTAGCCCTTTGATTGCATATTTTCAAAAAGCTACTGAACACAATGAGGGGCTGTATTTTACTGCAAGCACAAGAGACTACCTGAGGTCAGGGCACCCTGAGTGTATTCCCTTCCCCAGCATACTTTGCTGGAGTTTTATGAAAAGAAAAAAAAAACAAAAAAAAAAAACAACAAAAAACCATAAACCAAAGAAAACGAAGAACAACTCTCAGACTTCACCTTTTCATGCATTCCTAAAGGAGCTGGAAGTTACACTAGTCATATTTTTAGGCACTAGCTCTTAACATCAACCATCTTCTCTCTCTGGCAATGAACTATCCTGAGGTACTCGATGGCATATGCAAAGCATATTGAATTAAGGCTATTTATAAGGATAAAAATGTAGCATTCAGGAAATATTCCCTACCTTCCTCATGGCAACAAAAGATGAAGATGCCCCTCACCCCCTCCCCCAACAACTTTATGGGTTTTGCTCCTAAGGAGCTTCTTCCTTCAGACTGCTGTATCTTTAATGTCAATGGGATCTTCCAGGAGCAATGAGTGTGTCCTCATAAAGTTTGGTTTGCTGACGCAAAAGCACCATTTCTCTGACTTTTAATTAAAAGGATACCTTCATTTCAAAGTCTGTCTCCAGAGCTCCAGGGCAAATGTTTATACAAGGCAGGGGCATACAGAAGATAGAGAAGACTGAAGAAGCAGTGACTGCAGGCTGCCCAAATAAGGCTGCTCTTGTATTTTTAACAGAGAGCTTGAGATGCCGCAGAGCCTTATCAACCCCAAACATCTTTGTTTCCATACCAGCACTCACAGGCCTGGCAGTATCACTGCACTGCAGTGAGTCTGCTCAGCAAACCTGGCAGTGGGAGCAAAAGGCACCACTGTGTTCTCAGGGACAGGAGGAAAAAAGGTTATTGGCTTTTCCCCAGCAGGATGGCCTATGTCAAAGAAGAGAAGCCCCACAAAATGGGCTATCTGATCTCACTGCCATGAGATGGGGATGACAACATCCCCATTCCAAACAGATGGGCAGCTTTTGCTTAAGTCACACTAGGAATTAGACAAAAGGAAGATTCAAAAAATTCTGGGCTGTGGTAGGATTCCCAACTTCTCCAATTTGCTCCAGTTCCCATCTGGTTGCTCTTGGCTCCAAGGTCTTGTTCCCATGTCCCAAAACAGCCAGAGCCCAGATTCTGGCCCTGTCTCCTTCAGTAAACTCTTTCAGGTTTAAAAGGCTCTGGGTAAAACACTGCAGCTGAACAGCAAAAATAATGTAAGTTACACAGGATTGCCCTAGTAAGAAACAGGCAGTGGAGACTGGAGACACAAAAGCCATGCTTTACAGGTTCAGCAGTTCTGCAAAAGCACTCTGCCATTATCAAAGAATACAGAAAAATAGGAAAGTCAGGAAAAAATTTATTTTCGCCTTTATTACAATATATATTTCCACTCTTGTTGCATTCAGCAGATCAAAATGAAGCGTTAAAACTATTCTCATTACTGCAGTAGCACATACATATACAGAGTAAACACTGTATATAAATAGGCTTTCAAATAATAACAAACCATATCTACAAATAAAAAATACCCAATACCTCTTTCTCCTCCTTCCCCAAATTACAGCAGTAACATTTTATCTTCAGCACAACAAATGTCACAAGTACAATATTCTTTCCCTCCCATGACCCAGCGAGAGCGGTGTGGTCATCAGCATCAAGAAAATACACATTAGTCACTCCTCACTGCTGCATATTCTAGTTTCTGTGTATTGTATGAATAGAATATACTGTGATTTAATGTGTCTGCATACTTATGTTAACATATTCTTTCTGTAACATAAACCAGCATTACACTGCAAGCAAGGTTGATTTTTTTTCTTTCACAGAAAGAGTAGCAATTTTTAAACCATATCTTTTTCTGCCACATGAATTAACAAAGCAGTTTAAATATTAGGCTAAAATTATTCAGCTACCAAATCAAAATGTCTTATACTTTCTGGAAAAGTATGGCGATGTTTCTAGCAGGTCAAAACCTTGATTTTCATGTGTCTTTTTTGTCAGTAAATTTGATAAAATTTACAGCAACACACATTCCTGACAGCGTTCAGCTATATTTCAATTTCAGATACAAAGGGGGATGCAGCAACTCAGAAGGGAAGCGCTGAATGTAACAGAATCATGGAAAAGTTGGTCAGAAGGGACCCCTGGAGGTCATGCGGTCCAACTTCAGCCTTAAAGCAGATGGATACCAACACTAGATCAAGTCAGCCATAACCCTGTTTAACCAAATCTTGAAAAACTCTGGGACAGATTCTGCAGCACCTCAGGGATACCTGTACCAGCACTGCACTGTGGCCACAATCTGACAATTAAAACAGTTCCTCATTCACATTATCATTTGGTTTTAAATACTAAAGGAAAGAAACAACACTGGACTGACTATTTATTAAGTTATAAATAAATATATCACAGGCTTTAATTGTGGAGAACTTTCAGGAACTATCTTTTCTGGTGGGAGTTGCTGTGTGTACCATCTTGGGAAAATAAATTTCAACTACTGTTAAGGATAAAAACCACAAAACTGACAGCCTCTCACCAAAGAGAATGGTTAGTTGTATTTTATATAATAAATGACTTAAAACAGGCCTTTATCTGAATTTAAATAGGCCAAAACTGAATTTAAATAGGATGCAGCTAGTACATCTCTCCACTTATTCAATCATTAATGACAAATATTAATAGATAATTAAAGGAAAGTTAAAGGCTATATTTAGAGATGCAGCCATCTCAGTTTGGCAATCTGCAATCCCCACTGATTGTCTTTAAGAAAATCCACCCCATATTTCTTACACCTTGAAGTAAAAAGATATTTGGATTTTCTTTAAACTTTCAAGAGAACACAATCAGTTCTGGGTTGTCAAACACTTGTCAAACAAATGTCAAACACACATTTCTTCCTCTTTGTGTCTAATCCTGATATGTCCAAAGCAGGTATTTACCCTTCCTGAAGCAGCAACGTTCATGTGAAAGGAAGACTTAGGGAGGGCTCTTCACTGCACACTGCAGCTATGTAAAGCATTGCACTTGTTCTCATTACTATTGAAGGCACAGAGAAATCAAATTGGCCCACTAAGATCCCAGATAAAGTCTTCAGTAGTAAAACTTGGAAAACCCCTATCAGAGAGTTACCATCCTATCTACACTGCTATCACTCTTGACAGGCAAAACCAGAATTTGTTGTTACAAAAGAAATGTGATACAGAGCAGCCATTTCCAAATTTCTGGGTGATAAACAACCATAATCACATCTTAAAATTTCTCCTGGACCACTCTGCCTTCCTGTTATTAAACTCTTAAGTGAAAACACTACAAAGCAGCTGCAAAACACTTACCATAGCCTCAGATCACAAGCTGGCAGAGACCACAGCCTGTGAACCACCAGTGTAGTCATACTGAAGTAGACTGCAGTCATAGAAGCCCATGATGCCACTTACAGCATTTCAGAGAACAATTACACTTTTCAGTATATTCCAAAAGGAAAAAATTTCTTTCCTATCTACAACACTTTTGAAATCATTTGGCATGTGGGCACTTGGAGTCCATATTTTAAGTACCACATTGTGTAAAGGCAGACCATTTGGAAAATGTTATCAACTGATCCACAGTATTGCTTTTAGTGCACACAGTTCAGTCTTAAGGCTGTCAAAAGCAGTATCTACAGCTTGTGTCTGGATAAATAGGGAAAAAAAAAAAAGAGGAGATTTCATTATCTTAAAGGAGAGTAAATTGCACTAAAAGTATCCATTCTTTATGATAAAAAACAAAGCAAAAAAATCCACACAGTAAAAACCTGAGATGCATCATTCTCCAGCATCAAAATTCACATTTTAACCAAAATAATATTTCAAACAAAACTATTCCATTTTGATAAAATCCTTACTATTTTTGGCTCAGTAAAAAATCTTCAACCTCAGCATACTGTGTGTTGGAAAGATGTGTTTACTGAAAATCACCCACTTCAGTAAGGTGGGCACTATCCTCAGTGGCCCGTATCTTCCACTTGAACATTTACCTTGATCCAAAAAGCTACTCCTGAAGTATGACAGCTCTCAAACTGAGAAAGACTGGAAGAATCTGGCCATCCTATTTCATTTACTTTCAATTTAGAATACATATCATTTATTTCCTCAGAAATGTCCCATATCATAGCAGGCTGGAATAAATCAAACACAACTCAATTGGTTTTGACAGCTACACTGATTTACATCTGCTGAGGATCTAGACCAGTAATTAACTCTTAAAGAAACAGTTGTTGGTCAAGCAAGGAGAGAGGGGAAGAATTGTTTGCTCCTTCAGAGAGGATTTTGATACATAGATTGCAATCCCTGTCTGTGTCACCAGATAATGTCAGGAATGGTGAGCACCTTCAGCTCCCTTACTGGCAAGGAGTTCTGACAGGATGGAAGATGGCTTCACTGATGCAGAACAGATGTGGAATCACTTTACAACCTTATGGCATGTTTACCTGCAACCCCAACATCACTGCACTTTTAATTGACCTTATAGAAAGAAAGTGCATGGCAAAATCTGAGGAGCTGGGAGAAGACCTAGAAAAGCAACTCCTATTCCTAACGAGACTCCTCTTGTCTGGAAATCTAACTATGAAAAAGCATTCCTAAGTTTGCTCACAACAGAAGAATACAATGCTCACAACTTCAGAGATTCCAACTGAACTGTCAAGAGCAAAAGCCAAGTGGTGTCCTTTCAACACAGGCCAACCCATTCTTTGAGGTGAGACCAACAATTTGGAGATGGAGTTAAGATGAGGCTGGATGTACATCCTGAGTTTCAAATGGTGGCAGAGGTTCTCTCCAGTAGGTGAACTGGCTGTAGGTGTCAGAACAAGGGAAGTCTGAAGAATGACTTCTTTTCAGCAAAGGGAAAATGTGATCTACCACTTCACAGAGTCTGACATAGCTGGAAAATAAAAAAAAAAAGAATGCTGAACCATTTCAGATCATCAACCATTTCAGATCATCTTATTTTGAACATTTAAACATCCCCAACCACTAAGGCATGACTACATTTACAAACAGTCAAAGTGGACAAGTTACTCTCCTCAAAGGAATAAAACTAAATTTAATTTTGGTGCCCAACTTCCAGAAAGGATTCACAGTTAGGATAAGAAATTCATTCTAATCCGTTCTTTCTAAATGATACTTACCTAGTGAGAAACAGATGCCATTTTACACCCAGATCATCTGCTAAAATATTCAAGCACCACATTCTGTTTCTCCATTTCTGTCCAGCTTGGCTCAAGCAGCTCTCTGCTCAACTGATTATTCATATTTTATACACATATGGCTGCACTTCAATTAAGGACACCAACACTTAACATTACTAAAAGCCATTCCAGTGTTAGGGGTTACCAGTGCCTAAGCATCTTTCTGAAAGCACTTGACCCTCTCTTCAGATCCAGGAAAAGGAAATTTTGAAAAGGCCAGGAAAAGGCAGATGGCATCAGCAAACTAGTGAGTCTCATTTTTGTGCAATAACCTACTTTTAAATCTTTTACATGATTAAAGTATTTAATCATTAAGAGTTTATTATACTAAATACAAAAAAATTTTTGTGTCAGTTTAACTGAAGGGAAGCGGAAAGTCTATTTTATTTGAAATCTTTTTTGTTTTGTTTGAAGTATTCTAAAGAATCTTTAATTACTAAAATTGAATGGATCTTTGGGCAACTTGAGTCATAAGTTACAGCAAATTAATTTAGTCCATGAAGTGTTAGGGGATAAGAGATTACTTACGATGAGATGTTTGTCTTTGCGTGCTCTTGTATAAGTTCTCCTTTAGGGTTAACTGTAAATATCCTGTTTAAAGAAACCCCCACTTGTTTGTACGAATAAACATCCTAAAAAGAATATAAAAGAAGAAAAATCATGATCTGCCTTTGCAAAATCATGTGTCATCTTGCATTTATATATTACACAAAAGAACATATTTACACAGAACCGGTACTAAATTTACCTAGTCATTGTGTGCCTGAAATTCTCCATAATGTTACAAATGAGGTCAATCTACTGAAATGTTCATGAAACAGTCAATTTCCTGCTAGATAAGAAGTTTGCCACTTCAGTGTAAACTGTTAATCAAAATCATGTTCATTTTTTTTCAGTAACTTCCCTTGACACAATAAAAACATTCAGTAAAGAACTAATGACATTTGGTGTAAGAGCACATTAGCACCTTCAGTTTTCTTTCAGAGAATATTTAATGTCCTGTGTGCATTGTGCTGAGTATATTACAACAGTGTACAGAGGTTAAAATGTAACTGACACATAAAACAGGAATAACTTTTTAAGGACAAGGTGACAAAATTCATAACAAATATGTCTATACTAAAGCTGTCACTTAGCTCTGAGTTCAGATTTGTGGCACATTCATATGGCATACTCCATGTCAGACCAAGGGGAAAAGAAGGGAAAGCAAGAAATACATGCCAAAACAGCAGCAGTGAGCCACAGCAGGTAATGCAGATACGACTATGGGAAGTACAATTAGAAGTCAGAACTAAGAATATCTTCTACAAAATTCAGATTGTTAAAGAAAACAAGTAAATTTTGATCTGCTCTGAAGAAAAGCTTGACAAAACGAAAGTTGAAAATATCTCCCAGAAGATCAGAGCAAAACCAATTTCCATTTTGCTAGCATAAATCATGGTTTTAAAAGCCAAGATGGTGAAAAACTGGAACGTTAATGAAACCACGAAGTTTATTATTATTTCCATATTGTAAAGACTGTTCAAAAAAAAAATTGAGTAACTGAACAAAAGTGAAGAGCAGTCACTTCAAGAATTCAGCATCATGGCAGTCCACACACTGTCTACACCTGTAACACCCATGTGTACAGAAATTTCCCTGAGTTTGTTCTTGGAAAAAACAATCCAAACCAAAAACATAACAAAACAACAACAAAACCCAACTTCCAAAAAAAACCAAAACAGAAAAACAACAGAAAACCCAGAGCAGAAAACTGAGAAAGCTGTGATCCTGAGCTATACAAAACCTGTGGCACATTGCACACCTGAAGCCTGCACTCTGGCAGCAAGCATGGGAGTGAGCTATCAGTAATTATTTAAGAAACAGTAACTTACTGTTTCACTTGAAATATTATTGAAATAAAATCATTATTTCAATGCATGTTTACCTGAGGTTCAAAAAAAATTGAACTAGAGGTCATTATTATCTGTAATAAAACGTCACAGAAGTTTTTAAAATGTTACTTCATAATCATATGTTTTAAAGGTACCTTGATAATGGAAACTAAGCTGCCTATAATATAACAATTCAATACAGCAATGGGATAGTGAAAACCTCTGTAAACTCTGACATAATGCTTTTAAAGAAAGGGTCATTACATGCCAGGGTCCCAGCCCAAGCCCACGAGACTGTTTCCTTCTCTAGATACGTAACAGCATTCTTTGGTCCAGGGCACGAGCTTTCTATAGCCCAAATATCCAGTCCTCCAACAGGTGACAGAGACCTGTCTTTCTTTTTCTATGTCCAATATATCACTTTCCATCCTTTTCTATGTCCAACAGACATAGAAATCATTTTCATATCACTTTCCATAGAAAGTAGAACCTTTTGACTTCGATGGGACATTCAAGGTCTTTTGAGTGTACTCAGAGAAGTCTAAGTCCCACTAATATTAATCTGGAATATTTTCTGTCTGCCCACAGTTACCTCACTGACACTGTATCTGTGTGGATTAAAATGAGATCACTGTTTCTACACAAGCTTAGCTGCTAATTTATGCAGATATAACCTAGTTACTTTGCTGCTCTTCCATTTCTGAATC
Organism: Euphonia xanthogaster; assembly: GCA_034509185.1. Taxonomy (NCBI): domain Eukaryota; kingdom Metazoa; phylum Chordata; class Aves; order Passeriformes; family Fringillidae; genus Euphonia; species Euphonia xanthogaster. Next base: position 99,362,658 of record JAYDZK010000169.1, on the reverse strand, counting down.
CCACATCATGGTATTTTTGAGGAAGAACCTTAATACTTTCTTTTGTACAGGGCCTAATAAAATATGTCTAATTCTCATTTAAAGCTTCTAGGTTCTAATACAGCAGAATCATGAAATAACAGCAATGCTTCTGTTCTCTGCAATAGAAATAAATTTAGCTATTACTTACAGCAGGTCTGTTTCCAAAAGCAGCATAAAAGGGCTCTGTGTTAGGATAAAACAAATTCTTGATGTCTGTCAAACACTGAACTTTAAATTTTTCTGGCTTCTTTTCTATGACCTCCCTGAAAAGATAAAAAAGGGAAGCTGAGTAAGTACACGTGAAATACACCACAATCCATTTTATCTTCTTTATTCAATATTTTCACCTGGCTAGATACTACTGCATAGCATCCACTCTTCTCCAATAAATCTTTTAGAAGTCAGACTGCCCATGAAGACAAAACAGTATTCCTAAGCTCACATGATGGGCACAGTAAGTAAATCCTCTGAAACAAGGTAACTTCTATTGAGGCCTACATTACAACGATGGCTACTGAGCCAAGATAGTGGATTACAGGGAGTAGCTGCTAAATCAATCGTTATGAGACAAACTCTCACCAAGTAAACTGCCCCCTGAGAACTGCAGAATGATTCATAGATTATATTAGCCCTCACTGTTTATGGTGGGGTTTTTTCAATTTTATTTTTAAAAGGATTGCAATCACTATATGTGCTAGAAGCACACCAGCCTGTTAAAACAGAATTACAGTCAGGTTCTCCACCACTGCTAATAAGCAAATATCAAGGAATAAAGGAATCTTCTATTTCTCTTCAGCTGCTTCTTGCAGAAGAGAGAATTCATTAATGAACACAGGAGTTCTCATCTCTGGGCAAAAGCCCTTTCACAAAGCTTCTCTTGGCAAGAGGACTGAACAGGTGGCAGAGTCTGGAGTTCCCATAACATAGGAAGATGCCAGCATGACACAAAAGCACTTAAGAAGCTCAGAATCCAAGATTCTACTACCAACACAAATGTCAAGGAAGATGTGAATAGTACAGAAGCTTAATGGGAGTAAAGCAGCCCTTTGGAACAGCAGATCTATTTATAAATCAATGCCTGAGAATGTGCAAAAGACAATAAAACCACCTTTCCTCAGTCTCACATACACCTGATCTCAAACGTACAAGGATTAAATTTACAGATAAAACAGTGAAGTCATTTATTACCCACACACCTCAGCAGTTACAACAGTGTACACTGAAAGATGGGCATTCCTTAGTCTAGACTAAGATACCAAAAGAAGTATCATTTTAAAGGTTTTTCTAGATACAAGGAGCATAAGGTAATAGTAACTACCTTTCACTGCATTTATTACTTCATCAGTCTGAGAAGTGCACTCTAATACCTCCACGGTTTCTTATATTTAGAATGTGACTGGCAAGACAGCCTGCAGCATGTCACTCACTCAGGAGAACATCTGAACAACCTTCCATTAAAAATTCTAATGAAATATATCTTGTCACAGCAGCTTTTAACAGCTTAAAATATTTCCAGTAATCACTTGACATGCTTTGCTGAATGAGGCAGAAGGTACAATATTCATAATCTGTGCTGTTATTATTCACTCACCACAGTTCAACACCTAGGAAAGATAACATTGTCCTCACGGAATCCCACAGTACAGTCAGGCATATAAAAAGTTAATTTCATTTTCATATGAATTTCTTCAAAACCCACCAAGAAATAACCTTCCACAAAAATATACTTATGCCAACTGGAACACCTTACAGGTAAAGACAAGAGTGATTGCTATGAAAACGTCCACATTTCTCCCATCGCTAAATATGAACGCACGATATTAAACACATGAAGTCACCAAGCAGTACCTACTGGTAAACAGTGAACACAGCTGTGCCTTAATACATATCTAAGATATAAACCAGATATTGAGGAACTGATTTGATTTGAATACTGAATTTTGGTCTAACAAAATTTCTTCTTAATTAAATTTTGCTCCAATATGTAAGAAAAATTAAATTAATAATTATTTCAAGCTCTCCCACTTAAAAAAGCTGATAATTCAGCCTCCACCAACCTTCTCTGTAAAAGCAAAATTGCATTACCTATGAAGAGCTGAGAACAGGCTGCTGGGACTCAGCAAAACTGGCCCCTGAGGTAGCACAGTTCCTCTTTCATTGACCCAGTGCAAGTATCCTCTGGTCATGCCTGCCATTCCAATAGCTCGTGCTGAGCAGTACAAAAATTTATATCCATTCCTGTGAGCAGATATAAAAGAAGAAACTACTGTAAAAATAAAGCAGGTGTTTAGATAGTAATAATTTTGAGGGTTTAGTTTTACATGAATCAAATCATGGCTGTTAAATAGCATGTTTAACCCAGACTTAACTTAAAAGAAGTAAAAACATTTATGCCAGAAAACTGGGTAATTAAAACCCATCTAGCCCTGCTGCATTTAGTGATTACACCTAAAGAGGGCTCATTTATCTCTGCTCCTCTCTGGACTTATGACTCCTTATGGTTATCTTTCCTTCCTGTGTGGCAGAACCATAGTCCTTAGAATTAACTGGAAAGACATCTGCAAAGAGGCAAACATTTGGCATAAAGCAGACAATGGTATATTGGCCTTTGTTGTATTAACAGTGCTGGCATGCCTGCCTCTAGGGCCTCTGCAAAAAAAGATGTCCAGCAATAACATATTTTCTCAAGCTGGAACAACTTGAGCTTCAAAATAGAGTATGAGAAGTAATCTTTAACTTGACACTGAAATTAAAGTTTTGACCTAAGTCACAGGTTGCCTTTGATTCTGTTCATGTTAGAACAGAATCCTATCTGATATTAGCTCAACTTAACAGCAGCTTGCTTTCCAATTAGTATTAAAAAATTGATTTTCATAAAATAAAGAAATACTGTATTCAGTACACACATGGTCATTAGATCTAGCTATCAAGCATTTATATGGTGTTCAGTTATAATATAGCCACCACATAATTAACTCAGTAATTTGAAAACCAACATGACTCAAATCTATTTTTTCCCCTATGTTTATGATCATCAAAGCCCTAACAACTGATAATGCTGGCAGGCACAGAAATAACAATTGCAATTAAAAAAATTAATTAACATTTCCACCAAATGTAATGCAGAGGTTATACAAAAAACTCAGCATGTGAATTCCCAGACTGTCCTGTCTTTTCTGTGAACACGTTTGTGTAACATGCAGAGAAGTGTCTCTGGCATAATTTAGATTCCAATATCCATAATTTACAATTCATCATCCATGTAAAACAAAAAGCAATAAACGAACCTTAGTGTAACTCTAGTACACAGAACAAATCAGATTAACTAAGAGGAGAGTTGTGATGTGTACCAGAAGCTCTTCACACATTCATGGTAATTTAAATATATAAAAAAAGCTGACATTCTTGCTATAAAAGAAAAACTCAGATAGGGGGCTTTTGCTTTTGTTATCACAAAGTAGGTTTTGCTCTGCATATCATGCAGGAGACATTTACACTGTGTAAGCATCACTAAAGCAAGAAGATATTGATGAAATTGTCGCCCTTATAGGTTAAGAGAAGCCTACAGAAGTTTATATTTTTACACACAAATGAATAAACACAAGCCACAGACGCATGAACAGATTTACTGAATACTCACTGGCTCACTTTATGGTACAACTTCGCAATCCCTTGGTGTGTCCAGTCTTTGCCAAGAGTTGGCAAAATATGACCTAAAGTATCTGACCTGAATAAAGGAAAAACAATATAACTGAGCTGAAAAAACCCCATACTTATAATAACAGTCAAGTGTAATACAAATCCCACTAACTTACTTGGAAGCTGCAAATGAAAAGAAGGTATTCTGTAAGGGACTGATTGTCATTAGAAGAGAATTAGTTTATCTCCCTCTTTTTTTTAGATAGACTGACATGCTCATCCTTGGCCATGCTGTTTAAATTACTCCTGTGTCCCAAGATGGATAAGCTTGTGCCCCAAAAGGTTACACAGAAGTCACAGCACACAAGCATCACTCAGACCTCTAGGAGGCCACCAATGCTAAACATAATTTTTGAGGTTTACGTTAAATGTTTTCTAAATAAACCAAACATACCCATAATGCATGTTCATGGGAAATTGAAAGTATGAGGTAAGTCACATTTTAGCTGACTTCAAACTAACTTCTCCACATTAAGCCAGGAGTCGGTCAAGTGTAAACTATTTTGAAATATTCATTCCGGCTTCAATGTATTTCTGGCTTTATATGATAGAAGAATATTTACACTATAATAACAAATACTGCAAATGAGCATCTTGCTTGACAAAGCACTGTACAGATACACAGTAAGAAGTCACCACCCTGAATAACTTGCATCTTTGAGGAAGAAATATTGGGCAGTGGCTTAGGATGGATTTGTACTGGCATTGTAAGGTGAAGTGATTCAATAACTCTGGGCAGATCAACAGCAGACAGAATAGATCCCACTCACTTCATTGAAACTTAAGAAAGCCAAGTGAGGAGAGATGTTAATTTACATTGGCACCAAACAAGAAGTTTGACATACAATGGATAAATCACAAGAAAGAAGGGAATTTCAGTTTAAATCAAGTATTTTAATTTCCCTCAGACTGCTCTTGAAAATTATTTTTCCCTGTTCTTTTTCCTAATTAGATATTGCTAAGTTTGATTTTGAAATAAATTAATTTCAAAACAAATTAAACATCTCACTACAAAAGACAATGCTTGTATTTTTATTTCATGCTTTCCCTGTTACACACACAATTGTTTTCCCTAGTGTTAAATACAATAAATAAATAGAAACCAGCAAGTCAGTAAATCTTTTTGGTCACTCCAAAACTATGAGTTTTACCCAAAGTACTAATCTGAAACTTTCCATCAGATTCTAGTTCTGACATTTATTTTGGAGTCTAGTCTTCTAAGTAATAATGCCTAACACTGGAATGCCCCAGGAGTTCCACTTAAAACAAAATTCACGTGTTTCTTTTTTTTTAATTACTCCATATTTAACTACTCCTTTTAATTACTACCTACTTCATGAGTGTGATGCAACAAAAAGGTCAGGATTTTGCAGAAGGTCTATCAATACTATCACGAAACACCAACAAGTGACACATAATGGGTACATATGTCTATTAAATTAAGAATTCAACTAAAGATTGTTGTATTGTTTGAAAGCCAAATTTAAAAATAAAAAAATAAATTAAAACAGAAAAAAAAACCCAAAACCAAGACACAAAATGTCCCAAAACACTTGTATATGAAGATTCTGTGATTAACACTCCTTGTTAATTACATTTTCCTCTAAACTAAAGAGGAGAATCCTTGTATATAAAGCCTCTCCCTGATCATGAACTCACCGTGTGATTGTTCCATCAATATCAGAAATAACAACTTTATCATCCCAATTCCATAGGTAAATGGTGCCTTCACAGCGGCAAGTGCCTTGATACTGGGTTGTAACACTAAAGGTCACATCATTGGGGCCATTCTTGAGCTTTAAGCTTTTCTGCAAGACATTATCAGCAAGCTGATCAACAAACTAAGCATGTGAAATGGACACAGGGTAAAAGCTGCACATGAGCATTGCCTTGGTGTATTTGGCTGGGGCAGCTGGTGTGGATTTCTCCTCCCATAAAGTCAAACCCATTTGTGGGGTTGCTTTTGCCCAAAGACCAGGGTGTACTTGGGGGGTAATTCAGAAGGATAGGGAGAACTAGTAAGTGCTTCAGGGAGATTTAACCTTGGGGGAAAAATAATCTGTGGTGTAAACTGTATGCTGCAGGAAGCAAAGTAACAGCAATGACATGACCTGATGAAGAATGAATTTTGCAAGGAGCAAGGGAAATGCAATGAAAACCTGAGCTGGACAGGTGTTGGTGCCAACAATCAGGTATGCCACTCTCCTGTCCTGACCACCCATCCTGATGCAATGGAGCCCAAATCATGGATCTGGAAGGGTGGAGGAAGCCCATGGAATGGGAAAGTAGTATGTATCTATGAAAGGATAGGATAGCAATTAATGAAATATATGTTTGGTATAGAGATGGTTTAAGAATGTAAAGTTGAATCTGCGGGTAAGGAGGGATTTCGAAAATGAGAAATAAATACAATGGAACAGTTAGAAGATATATCAATTATGTGGGACCTGAGTGTGATACAAATGGTATGGAATGGGGTGGAAATCGTAATAGGTCTGGCTGAGCTGGAGCTCATTTCCCCACAGCTGCCCTCACAGTACTGTGTTTTGCACTGGCAGCTGGAAAGGTGTTTTGGTGTTTTGGGCACCGCTGAGCTGCCCTGGCATAGCACCAGCACTGTCTCTCCAACATCAAGGGGCTGGGGGTGGACAGGATCCTGGAAGGGGCCACAACCAGGCCAGATGATCCAAATTAACCAAAGGGGTATTCCATACCATATGACATCAGCTTAGATATAAAAGTTAAGGAAAGGAGGAGAACCGAGGGGCATTTGTTATTGTGCAATGTTTGCCTCCCACAGCTGAAGCCTTGCTTTCTGGGAAGTGGCTGAGCATCCCTCACTGGTGGGAAGCAGAGAATATACTTGTTTTTCTCTTTGTTTATCCACCTTATGTTCTCTCTCCCGTCCCACTGAGAAGGAGAGTGACAGAGTGGCTTGGCTGGGCACCTGGCATCCAACCAGTCAACCCAATTTGGTCACATTGAATTTTATTGCTTTCAGTAGAAGTATTCTAAAAAACAACAGCTGAGGCTGACCCTGTGTGGTGTATATTAGGCATTGATTTATAGAACAGAACAAAACAAATAAACAAGAAAACTCTGTTTTACAATCAGGTAAATTAAAAACAAATCCCCAAATGTTCACATAAACAGTAATAAATGATGGAATGGGGACCATCTATGGGGGTTTCCCACTCTGAAAGACAGATACATATGCAGAAAGAAATATGAGTAACAAAAAGTTCCATAAACTGTAATCAAGACCTTTTCTAGGGGGATTTGTGTTCTACAGTATTTTATCTCTTTTGTACAGTAATAGACCTCTCACACCACATGAACTATTACCCTTTAGCCTACACAAACTATCCTTAATCTCCCTCTTTGCTGCCCTTCACTGTCTCCTGTGCCACTTAGTGACATGTGAGACAAGAGGCTACTGATTTGATTCTATTTGAGAAGCTAGCTGTTCATTTTCCCAAGACCTGCAGGAATTTCATACTCTTAGTATATAATTTCCTTCATTATCTTTCATTCCAACTTTTCAATTAGTTAAAAAGTAAAAATACTTTTAGGTGAGAATACAGAACTCATGGGTAACTAATTAGTCTTACCTATTGTTTCATCAAGAAACCAATTTAAGAGCAGTTTTAACTTCAGCTAATTTCTGCAAGGCTTCTGAAACTATGAAGTCCCACTTTATTTGTGTACCCCTGCTCTCTCTGTCCAACAGAAAATAACCAACATATCTCATCTGTCTCTTGGGAAAAACTGCATTTCTTACAAATTATCCAGGCAGTGAGTGATGGGCTGTTAAATGCTGTACGCCGCATGTGGGTTTCCTTCAGAAAATTAATTATCTGTACCTAAGATGACAAGAAGTATCTCCCTATAGTAGCCCATTTTTCCAGATAAAATTGAAATGTACAGAACACAAAACTGCAACAGTTTTGTCATCATTAGCCAAAACACCTCTGTCACAGAGGAAGAGAATTGGCTTCAAAGAAATTAATAAGCTCCAAAGAAATCAACAGCCTGGCCTCATTATAAATTCACAAGCAGCTCTTTCAGAAGTTACTAAGAGAAAACTTTATTTATGCAAAATATGACTATCTGCCTATAAATGAGAGAAAAGGAAAAGAGAGGAAGGAGAAAGAAGAGAGGCCTGTTAACATATATACATTTCACATACTACAAGGAAGGATGTGGTTCCAATACACTTACTCAGGTGATAAATAAACACTTGGGAATTTGATATTTTTCTAAATGAGATTCCACCCCAAAACCCCAGCACTTGCTGCAAGGAACAACATCCATGTGAAAAGGCTTTTTTGAAAAATATAATGAGAGAGAATTAAATGCAAGACGTAAGACCTAATTAAGCTTGGAAGCCTGAATAACAGTAAAGATTTATGTTGTATTAGAAATGCCATTTCAGGACAAGGATGTAAAATTAACTCACAAGTTGGTCAGAAGTGAGTCGAAGTGATTTCTTGTAACTGATTCCAGACAATAATGAGAGATGACTGGAGTTGGTTTGCAATGACCCGAGGTTTTGTTTGGCAGCTCTAGGATCTTCATCGCTTGAAGAAGATTCATCTTTTATTCTGGAACATTGCACACAGAGAAAATGATGTTATCATGCCCGTAAATGCATCTCAGTAGCCATTAAAAATGCATTAACAGTGAGTCACCAAATAAGTCATTGATTCTCTGCTACCAAGTACTGTCTCACAGGAGGTCATTCATATAATGAGTTTTAATATACCAATGAAGTACCAAACTTTCATTCACACATTCCCCATTATTCAAACTTGGATTGTTACAGGCAAGTGAATGGCTAAAACAGCTTTCATTACTTAAATTTAATTAATATAAATTAATGTATTATATTAACTCAAAAATGTCATATGATAAAAAAATAATACCCATTAGATACTGTAACTTAAAAAAAAATCCTCTGTTCTTAAAAGAAGAAAAAGGCACTCATTATGCTGGCTTTCTCTGTCCCTCTTCTCTACTCCCCCAAAGAATTTAAAAATGAATTTTAAAAAAAATGCAGGTTATGGAAGTGTTATTATACAAAATAACTCCTCCTGTTCTTTCAATGAGCAGCTTCAGATAACAGGATTATTCATTTCCGGGATTCGCAGGATTACCCTGTTCAGAATACAATGATGAAAAGTCAAAAAACCTGAGCTCCCTCACAGTATTCTGTTTAAACACACATTGGAATAATTACTTTTGGTCTCCTACAACCACTTTTTAGAAACTTCTTAAGGGTATTCTTCCTCAGAAAGAATGTTTTCCTACAGTAAAAAAAAACCCTATCACTGTAGGTGTAAGTTAAAACTCTTTCAGATCCCACAAATCTGATCTTTAAAACAATCAGCATTTGGCCTTTTATTTCAATCACACCTGGAGATACGTTTGGTAGTCTAGACCCAATATCAAGGTACTGCATGTCATGACTAGCAACATTTAAAAGCCTACCTTATCCTTTGTGACATGTGATCTTAAAAGCTTTACTCAACACCCCACTGTCATATCCCCATTGTCATATTTTGCTCACAAACAATAATTTTTAATGAGAGATTTCTAAGGCCAGTTAAAATTTAAACAAAGAATAGCAATTTAAGAATCTAGTCTGCTTGAACTCTTAACCCCACTTTAAATTTTATTTTTAAACAACCATGTAAGAAACAGACCTATATGTCACTTGTCATCCTTGAAAGGAAAATCAGCTTTTTCAATTAACTCTGGTTCTCAATCTCAGAGAGGCAATAGAGACAACAGCTAATCTCCTACAGAATGAGGAATCCTTCTTCCAGCACATTTGCCTGGACTGCAACTGCTGACCACCAGAAAGAATGAGAGCTGTTTGTTTCAGAAGGGCGACCCCTGAACCTCACTTCATGAGCATAAGGCATATTTGAATCTGGTCCTTTTCAGCGGTAACCGCAGCCAGCACAAACAAGATGTCTTTACATTGAGATGTATATGCACAGAAAAGGGACAGGGTAGGAGAGCTGTCCCTGGCTAACTCATCCCTCTAAAGCAAGCTAAAACTCATGCCATGGAACCCTCCAAGGTGAGATTCTGGCTGTACAGTGTGATTTGTTAGGACAAAGAAGGAAGAGACTTCTGCAATGGTGGAAAGAAGCAACAGAAAACCATAACTACTGCCTGTGAAAAACACTCTGGAAAGTCCCTTAACTTTCAAAAATATGCAGGAACCAATTAATTTGTCAATTAATTTATCTAAATAAATAAAAAATTTTAAGCAACTGGGATCTGACAACAGTTTGGGTTCATCTATGATGTTCCTTTAAAAACTCTAGAGAAATACATGTAGCTTTGGAGAACTGCTCCAATTAGAGTGTGTTTCCAAGGCGCTGGAATGTGAGTCCCAGAGCTGCCAGCCAAACCACAGAAATGCCAGTAGGGGCCTACAGTTGTGGTGCAATGAGTAACAAATTTAAAGTATTTCACTGACACAGTATTTCTTTGCTTGAATAGCTGAGGTAACCTGCTTTCATTTTTAAATGATCACTCTTGCTTGTTTCAGGTACAGATGATTTTGGGGGTACCTGTTTGCCCTGCTCATCTGTGAAGATTCTTCTGCAAGTCCACTCTCACTCATACCTTGCTCTGGCTTTGTTTCCTGTAAAAATACAAGTATGAGTTACTGTGCATCTTGTGTTGAGCAGAAAGTAGATGTTTTTAGAAAAATATTTCAAAATCAAATTCTGCCTTGTACAGACTTGGTAAAAATCAACAGTATGTTTGTCTTCTTTGTTCGTAGGCAAAATAAAACCCTTAAAGAATAAAGGCAGTACAAAGAACTAAAATCTGCAACTATAAAACTCAGAACAATAATTAAGATTTAGTTTTGCGTGGAAGAAGTAGAGAAATACCAGGTTTAACATCTAGTACTGTTGAAGTTCTGGGATCAACTCCATACCTGCTCAGTTCATACACCTCAAATAGAGCTAGACTGCACCAGAGAAAGCAAAGTATGACTTGGGAGAAGGAAAAAACACCCACAAATTACCTTTCAGAGAATCATTTAAAGCTTAAATCCAGTAAAACTTTCTAAAGTGCTTTTATCTTAAATAGATGCTGAACACTACCAAGGTCATTCCACAAGATTTTTAAACAGTGAATAGTTCTGCTTTACATAGTTCCATTTAAAATCACCACAGCTCAAGAGATAATCAAATACTTCCAGAAAAAAATCCTGAAAACTTCAAACAACTATAAAACTAAAATATCATGCTCTGAAACCCATACCCACAGATCAGTACTATGGTTATCTCTCGCAAGGTTAAAGAAGTTCCTGACAGAGGCACAACCATAAAGTTGTATTAAAAGTAATTTTCTCCCCTCAAGTACTAATGCTTCAGTAGCATAAATTAATATGAAGAGGTTTTACTAGCCAACAATATTTCATATAAAGCTTTGGATTTTTCAGTTTTCCAATGTTCATCCATGACTAAGATTGTTATCACAAACTTCTATCACTTAGAAAAGAAACTCAAAAAGACTTTCAAACCAATATATATCATCAGTTTGCCATCTTAGGTTCTGCTGAGTTTTACAGCTCACTCTACTCATAAATATGTCTGCTCTTCGACCATCAAAAGAAAGATGCTGAGAGGTAGGAAATCTGAGTGAAAATTTTAAATTAGTTGCACAACTCTAATGCTAGGTTTCCAAACAGAGATTTAATACATTAGATACTACTGCCTCAGATCTGTGTAATGAAAACAAATCAAAACTCTTCAGGCAAATGTTTCAGGTAGGGTCTGATCCAAAGCTTTCTGAAGTCAAAACAAACCAGACCTCAGACCACGTTTAATGTGCACACCCTCAGTCAAACTGGGTACGAAGTTACGCTCCGAAGTGAAGTTCCGAGGGATGAGTATGCAGATCCCAGCCCTCCCACTGCAAGCAGAAGGAAATTCTGCTTGCTTCTTAAACTTACCTCTTTAATAGTGCTGTTCCTCCCTCGCCATGAAAACCACCATCTTCCACCTTTCTTTGGCATCTTGTCCCTCATTATAGATTCCACAGTTGCCTGTGATAAATGGATGGTAACATAAAAAAGGCCCAAAATAAAGGACAACCTGACATACGTAAATGAAAAAGTGCCAAACACACAATTTTAACTGATAATAAATAGAATAAAAGTAAACATACTGTCTGTGGACCATAAATTCTACTAAAGCAAAATCTAATGGTATCCAGAGCTGCTCTGAAGTAACTTAAGCATGAATACTTATGGTATTTTTAAAAGGAAAATGAAAAAGAAATCAAATCAAAGAAGAAAAAAAGCATAAAGAGATGTTAGTATAACGTCTAGAATGGAGAATCTGCTATTTCTAAGTTATTTAGTACAAATTATATATTTTAAAAAAATCACTTCCTAAAGGAGGTGTCATGCAAAACAGTAACAAACTGACATGCAAGAGAGTTATTTACCAAGTTTGTATTCAATCACCAGCTTAGCAAAAAGTAAAGTTACTAGCTTTTATGAGTTTATGAATTATCATGTTATGAGAACTTGACTGAAAATGTTAGAATAGTTTCTTTTATAAACCTTTTCTACTTTATATTGGTTCTACATACTAGACACCAGTAGAAAAGTTCTTTCAATCCATAATGACTGGAGCCTTATGCATTGTAACAAGGGAAGCTGAATTCTTTCACTCAGAGAGAAGCAACAGATGAATGGGAAAATACTAAGGTAAAAGTGGCCACAGGGTTTGTTACACCCTAGAACAGCATGGACACTGTATTTCTGAGATGATAGCTTCCACTGCAAGTAGGGTCACCAAAGAAAGCTATGATGTTGTTTAATGATTTTTTAAAAAAAATTTAAAAGCTAAGAACTCTTCGCAATTAAGAGGAGACTGTGTTCAGATAATGTGTGGCACAATGGATCCCTTTTCCCAGTTTTTCCATAGGTTTTCTTCACTATATTATCTAAAGTATATTAGAAAAAAAGAAATGACAGAAAAATAAAGTTGAGTTTTTCAAACAAAATAAGAAAAACAGGGAGCAGATGGAGCTATGGAGAATGGAGCACGACAATTGAGAACAACAGCAACAATTTAAGGAGATCTCAAACATGTCAACAACTTCCAGCAGATATCCTATAGACTTTTAGTGGGGGAATTCACATGCTTACAATTAGATGCGCATATAAGTCTATTTTACAGAATATCAGTAAATTTTTTTTGCAAAACCATCCATTTTCAAACACGTCATAAAGTGTTTATTATTAAAGTATCTTAGTATTTCAATTCCTTAACCTCATTACTACAACAAAACTCTAAGTAACAAGTTGTGAAGAAAACCAGTAGGATGACTGGTAACATAAAAGAGTCATTTTAGTTTCAGAGGTACAGTAAACCAAGCAAACCTTTCCAAACATACAGATTGTTCAAACTATAAATATTGGCTTCTCCACTAAATTAAAACTGCACTCTCAAGAAAGTTATCAGCATTCAGAATATAAATTAACCATTAAAAAAACCCCAGCACACTGAATTACACACTCAGAAGATTTTTCTCAGCTGATAACCTATATCAGTAATGGCAAAAGTATAAAGCTGTTGATAGAATTGCCATCTGCTGTAACATTATGGAAAAATATTTTATAGCACTTCTTTCCATTTACACATCCTAGGCAAAACCCAAGACATCTGGCTCAGGCTTTGAAGTGCTTAATTTAAAATGTAGTTACCTTACGTTATTTTTATTGCCAATGAAGACCCAAGAGGCACCTATCAAGGTCTGAATCACACTGTGTGAACACCCAACAAATATAGAGTAGGATAACTATGCACCTTCTGTGGGCATTTGAGTTCCACGGGATGAATCCCACCTTTGATGATTACCAGAACATTTGCAGTAATGCAAAAAACATCTGGCTCTGTGACATCTTTGAAATTCAAGCAATGTTTACCAGATATTTGGATTTTTAGGCTAAATTTATTTTATACTGGGATGGTACCAGCTGCACATGACTGCACATAGAGGTAACGTGGCACTAATGAGGAAACACTGGCAGAGAGAATTCTGGGCTTTAGAGAAATTTTTAGTTCACAGTGATGGCAAGAGATAGCATTTGAATTCACACAGAACAATCCCGAAGATATGTGAAGTGCTGCAAACAGCAGGAGGAAAGTTTAGGTTCAAAAATGTATTAAATCCATGTCTAACCAGGACACAAAACAGGGATAGTGGTGATACTACTTCTTTATACGCATTTACAGTATTTCTGTCACAAGCACCTACATGGCACCAGGTCATATGGCATTGAACTAACTTCTTCAGCACATTTATATAAGCCAACACACACTGTTGTCACACAGTCATAGAGCTACCTGGCACTACCTACCTGGGTTATGAACAACCAGCTGAGAAACAAAAAGCTAGCAAGCTTAGTCCTTATTTAGGCCATAAGATAAATGAATGGTTATATGTGGGTAGATTTTACTGATGTGCAGATTCTCTTGTACAACAACCCATTTCCCTCCCTTAATCAGTGGCACCATTTTAAAACTCCTCCTCCTACCAGCCTTCATGTTCAATCTCACCTTTGGCAAAGGTTTCTGGAATGCCTGCATCGCCAGCAGAAGGGGACCAGCTGTTGTCCAGTTGTAGTACCTGGGCAAGCAAGGGAGACAATTACAGCATTTTGTAATCCCAAAGCCCCAGTTCACAATCTACCTGGTATTCACCACCTGGCAGGTTAAAGCCATGAAGCACAGATCAAACTCTGACCTGCACTAGTAATAACAGACACATCTTATTCCACAGAATGCTCACAGGTATTTACCACATAGATTTTTCAGGGTATGCAAGAGAAGCTAGGCCTTGAGGAGAAAGGGTGTTTGTAACACATTACTCAAGTCATAGAATCACAGAATGGTTGGGTTGGAAGGGTTGCAGATGATTAGATTATTAGATGATTAAAGATCATCTAATTCCAAATCACCTGCCTTGGGCAGGGACACCTTCCACTGGATCAGGCTGCTCATGGCCCCATTCAATCCAGCCTTAAGCACTTCCAGGGACATCCACCACTTCCCTGGACAACCTGTTTCAGTAACTCACCATCCTTACAGTAATAAAGAATTTTTCATCTAAAACTGTTCCCCAGTATCTTATCACTATTACCATATAAAAGGTTGCTCTCCCTCTTTTTTCCAAGTCCCTTTAAGTACTAAAAAGCTGCAATGAAGTCTCCCCAGAGCCTTCTCTTTTCCAGGCTGAACCCCAACTCTCTCAGCCTCTGATCACCTTTATGTCCCTCCCCTGAACTTGCTCTAACAGGTCCATGTCCGTTCTGTGCTGGAGACCCCAAGGCTGGATGCAGCACTGCAGGTGGGGTCTCACCAGAGCAGGGCAGAGGCACAGAACTCCCTCCCTTGACCTGCCCCTGCTGCTTTGGATGCAGTCCAGGATATGTTTGTCTTTCTGGGCTGCAAACACACACTCGTGGCCCATGTCCAGATTTTCATTCACCAGAACCCCCAAGTTCTTCTGTACAGAGCTGTTCTCAATGAGTTGATCTCCCAGCCTGTACTCGTATCTGGGATTGCTCCAAACCAGCTGGAGCACTTTGCATTTTAACTTCTTGAATTTCATGAGTTTCTTGTGGGCCCTCAAGTTTGTCCAGGTCCCTGTGGATAGTATCACTTCCTTCTGTTGATTCCACTGCACCACTCAAGCTTTGTGTCATCTGCAAGTGTGCTGAGGGTGCACTTGGTCCCACCGTCTGTCACTGACAAAGATACTGAAGAGCACCAGTCCCCAGCAGAGAGCCAGGGACCGGCTCAGGAACACCAGCTTCCATCTGGACAGAGCTGTTGACCACAGCCCTCTGGCTGCATCCATCCAGCTACAGTCCTTATTATATTCCTCTTTATCACAGCATAAGCCACATTTTTGCAAGCTTTATTCACTGTTTTTCCATCAAGGCACCACATAAAACTTAGGGGCTGTAGACTGTAGGATGTCAAGCTCTTGCTATTATATGTTGAGCATGGCTCAACCCTTGTTGCAGACAGTAAGACAATTACAGTATCAATTGTCTTAGGGAAGATAAAGTTCACATGACATTGAGAGAATATGACCTTTAAGATCCTCAATAAGGTCTCCTCTCTTCCCAATACATTCAGCAGGCAGATAAATACTACCAACAGATTCAGAGAACAGTGTCAGGGAAGCAGTGACTCACCTCAGACCTCAGAGAGCTGAGGTCAGGTATGAGGCTGCAGCATCCACACTATAAACTATCACCTGGTACATCAGCCTTGCATGAGCCATGTCTGTGACCAAGGGTAGCCAAACCTCTCTAAGAGCAGCACAAAGCCACCATCTCTCCTCTGTCTGCAAGGTGCAAGGAACTCTCAAGTTAAAGAACCCCCCAAAAAGCTGCATCTGGCTTAGACCACAGCACTGCCCTGCTGCCAGCAATACAAACATACAAAATAATGTCTTAGCCTTGCAGAAATGGAAGCCTTGTACTCAGTGGGCAAAGTTTGACAAGTCTTGAAAAGCAATGCCTCCACAGAGGCATATTAGCAAAATATTCAGTATATACAAAAAATTGCTTGGTACTGAGTGATTGGAAACAGACTGATGTATCCCTGTAAATATTAATTATTCAAACTGGCTCAGGGCAAGACTTAGCAAGTTCACATCATATTTCATTTTTACTCTGTCAATTGAATGTGAATACTATTAGCATTTAATAACAGCTTCTTGAAATTCAAACTGTGTCAGTAATAGGTCATCTGAAAATGCTCCTCACTTTCAATTCAAAGGAAGAAAGGTAACTATAAGGACCTGAATTCACTAGGGAGTTGACTCTTTCTGGATGAATCCAAGCTACAAACTTTCAAAACCTGGTTTTCAGCTATAGTTATACTGATGTAATGCACTGAAGTGACAAAGAAGGGTCTTTGTTACAACAGTAATTTTTTTTTTTCTGAAATATACTTACTTATTTCCAATCTTAACCACAAGGTTAGGGTCATCAATGATGGCAGGATTGTCCACAAACTGCTGATATGTTACTGCATGTTCTAAGAACTCTTCTGTGGAGGAAAGAAGTTACATTTGTAAAGCATGCATTTATAGATGCCTGGGATGGGCCAACCTAAACCTCTCAGCACCTCTCACACACATTGGTTTCACCTTCATTACAAGGGTGCGGAGATTTAACTGCAATATGGAAGCAAGCTGTTCAGAGACTCTTAATCTCAGAAGATGAGGGTTTCTTTGTTTCTGGGTGTTTTTACTTTCAAAATACAGCCTAAAGTGAAAGCTCAGGGACTGAACTGCGAGGGAGGAAAATCTCCTTTTAGAAAAATTATGTAATTTACAAGTGATTCAGATGAGAGTATGACTCAAATAAATCACAGGATATTTGAAACATTTTAATAAGCAGCTTGTGAGCAGCAGTCAGTGCAGCATCAGGCTCATATGATTTTATGACACCACATTACTGCAGAAAGTGCAAGTGTGTTAACACATTTATTTTCACATTATGCCACTGGATGTTTAAGGCACAAAGTATTGTAATTTATCTAAAAGTTACACAAGAAACTGGAGGTAGGGCAGGAATCAGGTTGAACCTTTCAACTCCTTCTCCTTATGTCCCCATTTATGGACCACCTTTTTCACTCCTGACTAACAGCTGTGAATTTCCTAGCTATATACTGTACTAAGTGGCAAAAGTATCACTAACACTACTGTGATACAAAACATAGCACTATCAGGAAGTAAAAATACCAATAAAATACTTCCAAAAATTTTCATATATAGTGGATTGGTCAAATGTGTTAAAAATCATGAGAAGTTCTAGGAAGTTTATCATTACATGGCCAGTATTTATCTTCTCAACCCAGTGCTGAGCACAGCCACAGGAGGGCTCTGCAGCCTCAGGCTGGGAAGCTCAAACCCAGCTGCCAGCACATGTCTGCAATTCACAGAGTCATCCTGTACCTTTGGTTATCTCTTTGTTCTCAGTAAGGCCTCCGCAGAGAGAAATGGCAATGGAGGGCAAATCCCGGATTCCATCCGAGGTGCTCTCAGCCCCGCTGTCAACGCCTGAGCTCCCGACAGACTGCGGAGAGTGGCTGGCTGGCCGCGCCCCCACGTCGGCCGTGCTCTTGCTTTGGGCATTATCCCCACTGGAAAAGAAAAATCAGAATTCATGTGTTCATTCCCAAATCTACTCCCTTTAACAAGAACAAGCTTAGGAAAAAAAAAAAGAAAAAACCTTTGTTTATGTTTCACTGCAAAACAAAGTCATATAAGTCTCGTATGCCCTCCAATATTAGATTGCTTCTACTTACTTGTCTAAACTAGGCATGTATAATTATTAGATTACACACATCTTATACATATACTTATATATAAGAGCTAGGAAAATAAGACAATAAACTGTATAATCTTAATAGACAAAATAATGACAGAATAAGCAGAGTTTATACTAGTAGAACTATTTCCACAGAGGAACAAGAATAAGCAAGTAAGTTTATTATTTAATTTATATTAACTATATAAACTGACAGCTAAACCCAAATTAATAATGTGTATGTTTGTGTATTTATGTGTCACGTGTATATATATAAATAAAACAATCTACATGTAAACTGCTAGGATTAAAATTTTCAGAAACAATAAATCATTATACCTACTTAAAATCTCATGAGATCAATATTACAAAGTTCAAGCTCAAACTCTGCTTTTCACTTCAGATTTATATGAATGCATTTGAGAAAGAAATTTTCAATCTATCATTTTCCCCCTATAATCCTTCTCAGCCTTATTGAAATGCTATTACAGCAGCTAAGTTTAAGCAAGCAAAAAAAGAAAAATAAAGTACACAAGCTACTTTAGTTGTTGCTCAATGACTTTCATCAAGTGACTAGATATATGTTGAAAGAGAACTATAAATGCTGCAAGAGGCTCCAATAAAGATCAGAACAAGTTGGAAGTTGTCTGTTCAGGGTGCAGTATTTTCATACATAACTGCCATTCATCTTCCAAAAATTATTTTCTCACATTCATATTTATAGGTGCATCAACACAGTAAAGCAACATTAGAGCAATAATTTTCTGCTAATACTGTTAACAGTAAGATGTGTCTTTACGGTAGTAAGTCAGGACATGGGGATAAATATATCCCAAGGCCAACTGCTCTCTCAGGACATGTGAGTAACACTCACAAACATCAGTGTATATTAGATAACCATTCACAATCAATATATGATGATTAATTGACCAAAACAGAAAACCAGCTGCAAGCACTTTTCTCAGGCTAAAATGCAGCACCTTCCAAAAGTTCTAATATTCCTCTCTAGAAAATTTTACTTTCCTTCTGTCTTCATCTCTGCTTGACATCTTATCTGGCTGGCAATGAAGAGTTAGATCTAAGTATGGAAGTTGAAAAGAGCTCTTTAAAAAGTAAAAATATAAGAAAAAGACTTATACTTTTTGGGGAAATAAAGTGCAGCAACTTCTGGATCCATGTCAGTGAGGTCATCTAAATAGACACCATCAGCACCAAGATGCCGGCTCCGTTTGTCTGTAAGGGACAGAGTAAATAAGCCTATTAATTCATATTTTCTGAGTAACAATACAGAGCTGTTACTACTGTTCAGCTATTCATTGTAAGACTGAGAAACCAGAAAGTTATAACAGTTTGTGAACGGTATTTGTACAAAATGATACTGCCAAAAATATCAAAACAAGTAGTTTATATACACTGCTCAAACTATGAATTAACAAAATGGGACAGCAGAGGAATAGCTCTGAGACATGCCAAAGATTCCCAGACAAAACCACTGTGAATCAGAAGTCAGAGGAAAACAGCAAAAGGAAAACCTTCTAAGTATTTGCATAGGCCTATTATCACAGTATGGCAGTCAGAACATTTAATCTTTGATTAACTAATCTTACATCCCTCCTTGAAAAAGGGAAACAACCGACTAAAATATAGTCACCAACACACTGTAACTGGCTCGTTATGGAGACAACTCACTTTTAAGCACAGACAGCTGATGTGTTGTGTGCGCGCATGCACCACTGTAGGGGACAACACACCCCTTTTAGTCCTGTCACAAGGACCAACACAGAGCCACCACTGTCCTGCTGCTGCCAGTAGGCCTAGATAAGTAACCACTCTAAGGTCAAAAACTAATTTGGATTCATTCTCAAACCCACAACTTCTCACTGTCTCAATTTCCAACACTAAGCACCACAAAAGCAATCAGGAAATCTATACAAGGACTGAATAGTAAGCAGAGAGTAATTTTTTGTTTTCAAAGACAGTGGGATGCATGGGGAAGAGGCCAAGAAAGTTGTATGTTTACTGATTAAAAAGCAGCTGCACAAACTAGGCTCATATAGAGCTCACATAATTATGGAATAATTATAATCAGTACTCTAAAACAGAACATTTGTAAGCAAATAAATTTCATGTGAAGACTGTAACACTTGTTCAAATGTTATAAAATACCATGGAAATAGAGCCCAGAAATTAGGACAGAAAAGCAGATGAAGTTATGTTTCACATATTCAGGACAAGATATGTACCACACAGAACTGAAAAGCATGTAAAACAAAAGCACCTTATTTTATGGCAAATCTGTTCATTGTGCAAAAGACATACTACAAATTTGCACTACAGCAGAGTTTCCACAGTTAACAGCCACACATCACTCAGGTAAACCAGCAGATCTACAGTCTGCTTATACACAAAAATGAAATCTCAGAATCTGTCAAATGGAGCAAGTTTTGTAGTCTTGCTTATGTGCACGGAGCTGCCAACAACTTCAGACCAAGAAGAATCTTCTAATACATATCTCATGTGAACAGCTTGATGCACAACTCAGGTTTTGAAGGCTCATTCCAAAGCTTATTCCTTTTCTGATCTGAAAGTGTCTTCAGGGCATGGATTAATTTATATGGCAAAAAGATGCTTTATCACCATGAAATTTGAAGATAAACTCATGCACATAAAAGCACAGGATCAACAGCTTTACCTTTCTTTCTGGAAGGGGAATCCATCTTGCCAGTCGGCTGGGCTGAGCAAGCTGCAGCTTGCTTTATTTCTTCATTTGCAGGCAATGGGGGTTCAGCTGCTCCTAGCAGCTCTGTCTCTGGCTTATTTGTCTCAGCTGGTAAAGGCTCACTTTCACCAGCAATTGCTGCATCTGCTTGTGCAAGGGCAGGCAGAGGAGACACTGAGTTAAACTCCTCTACAGGAGAACTTTGGATGACCCGAAAGTGAGTGCTTTCAGAAGGATTTACATCTGCCATGCTGGGTTCCTTTGCTTTGAGCAGAGAACTGGCCTGTGAGGAAAAATTAACAGATTACTACAAAGAAAAGCTCTTAAAAAATACAACAGCCAGAGTTTAACCTGTTCTGTTCACTCCAATGAGATCAGATTGTCAGGATGACCAACTACAGCAGAAAGCCACCACTGAGATAGAGACTACAATATGCAAAAGACCTCTCTGCTGTGTTTGTGCAAAATTCACTTGCATCTTGAGGCCAGGAATAATTTGTTCTGCAATGTGCTGTACAGTCTTCATTTTCCATTCACCTGCAAACCCCACCTCTCACCCTGCCTTCCTCTCTTCCTGTGAAAATCCTGGCTTTCCCTCAGAAGGCAAACCTGACAAACAAGAGAAGGTGGTGCAGACTGGAGGCCCTGCACAATCAAGATGGTCCCAGGCACCAGGACACTGTCTAATCCCCAGATTTAGAATTTAAATCACTTCATAGGAACAATCCCAGATCTTTTCTGAGTGTGGGACAGGAAGTGCTCTTACAGAGGGACAGAGAGGAGCTGAACTACAGCAGCAGCCGCATGGCTGCTATAACCTTCATGTCATAGCAAACAAACAACTCCTACATGAAGCTTGACAGCAGCCAAAGTATGACTCCCAGTTCAGGTATGGCAAGATCAGAAGAGCTTGGGACATAGACAGCGACTGCAGAGAGAAAAGCCTCTGGGAGTAAGATTTGCAAGATACACGAGGGTGAGTGACTGCTATATGAAAGATCCACCTAAATTTCCTAGCAGGAAACCCTCTATTCTAGACTGCAACTGCCAATTTGGAACTCCTGCATGGACACGTGCACTTATATCAGCTCCCTTTGAGCAGAAAATAGCTCCCAAATTTCTTGTAATGTACACAGGGAGGAGAATAGTGCAGAGGTGATGAGACAGCTCACCACTGACATATTAAAGAGGCCAGAGCTCCTCTAAAGAAATTAAGAATTCTGGATTCCCACCCTCTTTTTCACTAATTACCAAGAGAGAATTACCACAAATTACAATAATGCCATTATAATTCTGGTGCCATCACCAGAACATAGAACTCTTTCTGAACAGGATGCCCACTTCCCTGGCCTGCAAAGCAGCAATTTTTCCTCTTTATACTGTGTGTGAGCCCATCTCTCCTGCAGTTCTTTATGCAGAGAAGCCAGCCTTCAGCAGGAGATGCCAAACTCTGCACTATCCCAGCCCCCATAGTTGCAGTATTCCACTGAAACCTGACCTCTAGCTCTCATACCCTGGTGCACATGCATATCCTAAGGCTCCCCTTTCCCATGTGAATGCTGTGACTCCTCAGGAGCTGTCACAAGGAGCCAGCCAGCACCTGACCAGCCTGCAGTGTGGGCAGCTGACCACAGTTTCTGTGCAGCACTGGAAACAAGGCTGCCGGCTGCAGATCCCTCACCTAACTGGGACAAATGGCTCCAGGAGGAGACAGGCACCAAGCCAGTCCTATCAGCCAAGAAAACAGCACGTCAGCACATCCATAGATACAGAACTGCAGGTGTCACTAGATGTTTTTGTACTGAAGCAGCCCATTTTCATTTCTGTGAATCTGACTGTTAATACCAGGCACCTAATTTCCATTTAAGATAATTTATGAATTTCAGTGATTTACCAAAGGATGTTGGGTTCGATTTTTTTCTGTTTTTTAAGCTACTAACATTTACAAGACTGGGTCTCAGTTACTTCTTCATTTTCTACTATATATCATCAGAATTGACAATATCCATGCCATAAGGTGCTTGCCTATACATCCTATGGAGTAAGATTCAATTATCTTACATAAAACACTGTAATTTTAGGTAAAACCAGGATCCATTTCATCTTCATCAGTCTGCAGTAGATTAAGCATACATGCCCTATTAAAGCACAAGAGATGCTAGCAGGAATTAAAGAACTTATGTTGGATACCTTTGCAGCCTGGGGTAGCTCTCCCCATGCCCAGTGCATGTGGGGATTATTCTTCAGTCCACTTCTGTCTGTAGGTTTACTGACTAATTCTGAGTCACTTTGAGGAGTAGGAGGACGTGAGTCTGATGGGCTAAAGAAAAACAAACAAAAAATGTTACAAAAGCAAAAGTAACCACAAAGCACCGAGTGCTTTCCAAACTGATGTCCACCAATACAAGGAATTGAAGACTGAAATAATCAAAAGCCAACTGAAGGCACGAAAGCATAGAAAAATAGCTTAAAAGTTCAGGATCCTCTTACACTGGCATTCAGAGGTCTCATCCCTTTTTCACTAAGTGCTGTCAGAGAAGCAGTATTTGAGAGGCTGAAAGAGAGAAAACAAAAACACTGGACCTGATTTCACGAGGGTTTTTGCTTTTCTGCATGGCAAAAAGAATGGGGATGGTACCAGCAGCAGCAACAGATGAATAATGTATGCAAAATGCAGAAATTGCTCACATCAACAAGCCACCTTATCCTGACTAAGTAATACTTTAATCTAAGAAATCCAGTTGACTCTTTTCTAACTTGTTCAGCTCAACCACTGGATGGATGTTTATAAGGAAAATAGCAGGAGACCTACACAAAGAATTTGAGCCCTTTCAGGTGAAACACACTCAATTGTTTGTTTTGATAATTACTTGACAGTAAATATTTATAAATTAATTAGTGAATTATCAGCTTATAGAATATTTTTAATGTGGTGAAGTCAAGAACATGATGTCAAGTCAGTCATTAGTGAACAATGAATCACTGATTTGAAGGACAGAAGGAAAAATTCAGGTTATCTGCTCTGCCTTTCTGCATAACACAGGTCATAGAATCTCCCCCACACCTCCTGAACAAAGCTTGCATTTTTTATCTGAGCTGTAATGTGTCTCGGTATACTCATCCAATCCTGATTTAAAATCTAAAAGCAACAAAAGAATCCACAACATTCCTAAATCAAAGGTGCAAACTGAGTTACTTTCATTCTTAAAAACAAAAGTCCTCCATCTCACGAAGTGCCTAACTCCATGAAGTTCAACAAGGCCAAGTGCATGGTGCTATGCCTGAGACGAGGCAATCCCAATACAGGCTGGGCAGAGAATGGACTGAGAGCAGCCCTGGGAAGAATTACTTGAGGGTGTTTGTGGACAAAAAGCTGAGAAGGTGGTGAGGAACTGGCACAGGTTACCCAGACAAGCTGTGAACTTCCCATCCCTGAAGACCAGACTGAATGGGGCTCTGAACAACCTGGCCTAGTGGAATATGTCCCTGTCCATAGCAGAAGGGTTGAAACAAGACAATCTTTAAGGTCCCTTCCAACCCATATCATTCTGTGATTCTACAGTTCTATGAAAGAGCCAAACTGGTGTGGATATTCAGTTTATTAAGAAAAAGATAAAGAATAACTCAAACATGAGGAATTTATGTAAAGGTAAAATCATAGAATGGTTTGTAATGGCTTCATTACATCTAGTCCAATCAGCCTGCCGTGAAACCAGGTTGCTCAAAGCCCCATCCAGCTTGGCCTTGAACACTTCCAGGGATAGGGCATCCACAAATTTTCATAGCAACCTATGTTCAATGTTCCAGTGCTTCAACACCTTCACAGTGAAGAATTTCTTGCCCAAAGTCCAAGCTTTCAGTTCAAAGCCATTGCTCCTTGTCCTGTCCATACATGCCTGTGGGAAAAGTTCCTCTCCTTCTTAGCTACTGGAAGGTATTATAAACTCTCCCTTTTTCAATGTTTTGTAGAGCCAGCTGGAAGGGAATTCACTGATCACACCAAAATAATTACTTCACATTCACATCTCAAATAGCAGCAACCTCATTATCTACATTATTCACTGTTTTTATCTATGCAGTAAAACACACTTTGAATATGGACAGACACTAGGACTTTTTAGCTACAGATATTTATGTTACCTAATTAAATTATAAAATTTATAAGCCATCTTTTTAGGGCCTAAGAATTCCAATTTTTTATCAGTCCTCAGGTTATAACCTGTAATTTCACAGATGAAGGAATCAATACAGTGCAATTTTTAAAGTATTTTCAAGCTCTAAGGATTCAAGAAATGCCGAGTGGGTTTCTCAGCAACTTCTAAATCTTCCACTGAAAAGTTTGTAGGATTTGCAGTATGTTCCATACTTAGAGGCCATTGAAACCTGGGAAATCAGTAGCCTGAGCACTTCAAAAAATTTCAGTAGGCAATAATGTTCCTACTGCTGCTTTAAGCCTAAAATACCTAGATTTAAGGAAGCCTTGTCACTTCATGTCTTACTTACCCTGTTCACTACAGACATTTTAACCTCTAAGATACCTATTGTTTACCTAGAAACATCTCCAATCTGTCTGCGTTCAGCCCAAGCTCACTTACTCAGACACCCTGACAGAATAAAGGTATTGCTTCAGCTTGGGTAGAGCCTCTGCACTTTGCAGTAAGAAAACAGATTTGGGGTGGAGGGAAACATGGTCTTCTCCATAATTTTCCCTGAAAATACAGTTCCCTTGTACACACAGCTGAGTGGGGAAGAGCCCGAGCTGTTACTCAGCACTGTGATTTCTATTCTCAGAGACACAATGAAAGTACCAGAAATGCAGCACTCACACATGTGGGTATGTTAAAGCAGCAGAGCTCTGCTCTCTGAAGGTTCTTATTGCAACTGCTGCCCAATGGTCTGGGTTTGCCTTGGGCTGAACTGTGTCTTGCAATTCCTGTGTCCAAAAGTTATGCACTGACTCAGCCCAGCTGAAATTGCCTTGCCTTGCACAGATTGCTGAGATACTGCAGATCAAACCAGAGCCACCCATCCTGTCAACAGTACACAAGAAGGAAAGGAAACTTCAGGTATTTAGATCAGCAACTCTGATTCACATCCCATAGATGCTGAATATTTGTATCACAGTCCTATATATTCTTTAACAGCTATGATTGCACTTAATCTAATCTAATGACAAAGAACAAGGAACTTGGCCTGTAGTTGGCAGTTCTGCAATAACAGACTACAATAACCTTTCCAGTGTTTTCCACTGGAAGCAGAGATACCTGAAAAAGCAGCAATATGACCTGAGAAAAAGCCCAGCCTTGTGTGACAAAAAGTATCTGTGATAAAAGACGATCAGAAGGAAAAAGGCCTACATCATGCACATGTCACAGCAATGACTGAGAGCCTCTTAGGTGGCCATAATAGCATTCCTTACTTCACACAGAGGGAAAAAAAATTGCTAAAAGACCCATCGAGCATTTCTTATTTCAATATCTGCAAACACACAGCTTCAATCAGACAAGTTGCTACAGCACTTCAAATGTCTGCCTAGTCTGTAAAACAGCTGAACTCCAGAACAACGTTCATGCAACCACCCAGAGCACATCACTGCTCCATCCCAACCTGTGCTCCTGCCCTTCCTTGCCACGAGAACATGCTAAGGAGAACAGTTTTGAACATCCCAGGCTCTCCTTTTGACTTGGTGCTGCGACATGGTCAGGTTAAAGAAGGCAGACCTAGAAGCTGGGAAAACCTCAAGATTATCAGTTTTGATACAGCTTTAGGCACCTAGTATGGCAGCTATGTTGATATAAGCAATGAGTAATTTAGCCTGATGTATTACTCAAAGCTTTCCCAGCATTAATGGAGAATTGTAGAGGTCATATTCTACTACTTTAAATTTTTAACGTTGCTGGGACCTCTCTCCACTGACTTAATGGAGTGAAAGAGCTTGACTGCAGAATCTTTAGACTTCTTGAATTTAAGATAACACAGAAAGTCTCTGTATCCACTTTTAGCTCTGTGGAAAAGAGGAATCCTACACTACTGCAAAGGCCTAGAGAGAGAAGTTTTCTTTTGGCATGGGGCTCTTCCCATTACAAGGTTTGCATTTTTTATTACTCACTTATTCTCTGAGGTTTTTGTTTTGCTTTTACCAATCTATGCACAAGCAAACAACTCAGGAAAACCATGGGATAAAAATGTCATTAAAATATACACTGATTGTAAAAAGATATGTGGAAATGTCAGACTGTCAGAGGAATGAATTCACTAGCTAAGTTCTTCCCTTTTGGAATTTTTATCATCTTAATGAACTTGATATTTAACCCAGGCTTTCATTGACATAATTTTCTATCAGCCACCCTCTTTCAATGGATGGTTCATCAAGGTAACTTACTGCTTCTCAATGCACACAAAGAAGCAAACAGAGGAAGTGATTTCCAATGTCACTTTCAAAGTGTCTGGGTTAGCAGTAAGTACAGCTATACATACAACAGCAGTTCACATAGACTTAATGTGTTAAAAATGCAGTAAAGTGTTAAAAGGATTAAAAAGAAGTCCAGAAAAGAGGAAGGACAACTGTTCTATCTATCTGGAAAAGTGACATTGTTGAGGACAAGAGTTAGATAGGCCTCTGTCTGCTGGAACAATGAGGAGAGTGGTGGGCAGCAGAGCATGTGGGGAGAAAGAAAGACAGGGTGTCATTATATTCACAAGTGCTGATTAACATAAAATCTTTGTGTATTAGTTACACAAATGCTGACTTTACATTGAGAGTTTTCAAAATCCAGGATACTGCAATCAAGAAACAAACAGAACACACAGTTCCAAAAGCCATCAAAAGGGCAGGGTATTGACAAATGCTATCAGCAGCCTGGTGAAGCCAATCAC
Organism: Euphonia xanthogaster; assembly: GCA_034509185.1. NCBI lineage: Eukaryota > Metazoa > Chordata > Aves > Passeriformes > Fringillidae > Euphonia > Euphonia xanthogaster. The sequence continues at coordinate 99,334,966 of JAYDZK010000169.1, read as the reverse complement.
ATTAAGCTTTACAGGCACTGGAGAATGTTTCTTCCAGAATGCAACTCAAAACAGTTCAATTTAACCATTGCCCTGAAATAATCTCCTCACACTCCCTTCCTCTGCCCCTCAACCACAGAGGCAGGATATTGAGGTAAGACTTGTTAGAACAAGGTCTTGTGAATATTGCTGCACTCCAGCAGTCTGCATGAGGGATGTGGAGCACACGTGCATGGGGCACACACACACAGACCTAACTGGAATTTTAGTGCAATGCACTGAGCTAAAAATTGTCCCTTCTTGACAGATACAAAAAGGGAGGTCCAAACTGCTCTGTTTCGACATGAAAGGTATTCACATGCATACAAATACAGGAAAAAGTAAGCAAATTACTGTATGTGTTCTTTTCACACACTAAGTATATCATATCTATGTTAAAAGCGACATGAGAAGCTCATTTTCATTTAAAAAAAAGGACTTATTTTTCTATATTAATTCCTATCTGGGAATTTTTTAAAAGGATTACACTTGAAATACTGAAGACTTATATACCTACATTCACTGAAGCCCTTACAGGGTGTGTGCATCAGGCAAATACTCAGATTGCACAAAACATTCCTCCTCTCTACAGTATTTATATGCAAACAGTGACATTAACAGAAAAAATTTTCTTCAGAATTCATGGACCTGCATTTTTATGTATGCATTTGCTGTATCAAGGACAAAGCCAACATGATCTTTTGGTACACTCTTATTGAAAATACACAAGTATTCATCTAATAATGGTCACTGACCATGTTTGATATCCAAATCTTTAGTGAGACGCCATACAGTACTCGCATAGAAGACACTAACGGAAAAATTAAAATAAGGGTACTATCTAGAACTGTACTATCAGAAAAAAGTACCTTTGAAGAGGTGACCATTCTCCATCTGAATGAGGGTAAGGTGCAGACTGAGAAAGCACAGAAACTGCAGGGGTCTTTACGTCAGATACATCATCAACAAACACATCTGGAACAGGGATCCTAAATAGGGGGAAAGAAGTGACATTTAAAAAGCATTTGATTACTGAATTTTCATATATCTCAGCTAACAAACCCTATAACAGAGAACAATTAGCATAACCTGAACTAAAAGGAAATAAATAAATGTTATCTGATTCAAACCATCTAGCTCACAACACCACAGAGAATTCTTATGTTTTTAATGTCATTTTCTTTACTTGTATTACAAACATTCCCAACAGCTTTTTAGCCTAAAGCTTTATTTTTCAAGTAACACCTTCATCAGCCGTATGTTCTGGCTTAGAAATTACTGCTAGAAGGCATGGACTGGAACATTAGCCCAGGTTTCCAATACATATCTCAAGTCCACTATGATACCTTGAATTATCCAATGGCTCTTTTTCTTCCTCTGAGCTAATCTCTATGGGAAACATGTCCTCATCTTCTGATGTGTCTCCATGTGTGTCTTCTCTTTTTAAGCTGTCTATTTTATGAGTTGACTTCCTCCTCTTCTTCCTCCTTTTTTTCACAGAGCTACAGACTGGAGATGTTTCAGTAGAAGGCTGGGATCCATGGGCTGGGGGTGGGACTTGTGAGGATGCATTGCTGTCCAGGTTTCGTATCCTGTCTACGGAATTCCTCTTCAGCTGGGATTCCATTAAGGCAGTCCCCTCAGACAGAATGGGAGATGTGGAGAGATGATAAGGAATCACCTCCTGAAAAAGAAAAAATTCAAATCATAAAACATGTTAGCTCTTTCATCAGTCATACAAACAGCAACCTATGCACAAACTACCAAAATTTTAGTTATTTACTATATAACAAGGATTTGACATTGGATGCCTATTATGCTCCTATGGCATACAGAAATTTTTCCATAGCTGCTTCTCCTTAGACAAACCAGGGACAATACTCTTAATACAGCATCCTCTGAGCATCTAATATTGGCCAGGTTATGGCATACATTTCTGTCCACCTCATGTAAGATACAGAGCAGAAACAAAATCTTAGTTTAGAACCTGAACATTTTGTAAAATACAACTCCCCTTCACAACACAGATGACAGATAGCAGCCAAAAAGGTCAATGGTTTGTAATTAGGTCACACAAACACTCTACTATTTAATCATATATATACATCTCTAGACATTCATGGAAGTATTTCCAGCAGTTTCAGTCACCAAATAACTGTTACCACACAAAAATTTTAAAAATAAAGGTACAGAGGTGCACATTCACAAAATCTCACCTGAAACTGGTAATATCGTACTCAGCACAGAAATTTGAACACTCATCCTACTCCAGACAGTGAAAAAAGTTATTGGGGACATATGAAGAGAAATGCCTGCACAATTTTTTTTATATTACATTACATGTGGACTACTCAAAGTTACTGTGACCCTAATTTATTTGGACCAGTATTTAACCACAGCTCAACAGCAGACATTCTCATTTAAATACAGCCCCACATGAATAATAGTTGTGAGATCATGTTTAAGAGGAGCACCAGAATGAATGTGTGCACAGATGTTTACAGAGCATGTGCACTTTTACTGGCAGTCTGGTGCATATGCTCAAATGAAAGACTTCTGCCATAAACAGGTCCCTGGACATTAATTTCTTGCACACAACTTTGAAGCATGTGAACTCTGTAGTTACCATTTCTGTTCACACACTGGCATGCAAATTATTTACTTTTCACTCGTGTGATTATCTTCAGCTTTTTCAAATCTCAGAAATTAAAAAAAAAAAAACCCTTAAGTAACAGCAAGGCATTAAATTTCCATAGCAGAATATTGTTCAGAAACTTTCAAAACTATAAAATGGATAAAAGCATATTTTTCAACAAGATTCCTAACTCAAAACTGACTCTGAAGAGCCAGCATCAGATGTTTAATGAATTAAAAGGTTTTTTGACTCTTACCTGATCATTATCTGTCTCCTGCACAAAAAAGGCCTCCCCATTGTCTCCCAGTTTCATGTGCAAATCTACAGCCTCTCCATTAATTTCTATGTCAACCTATAAGGAAATAAATATATTTCGATATGAAAAGAAAGTTACTCCTGCTGCGGGCACTGGGCAAATGCTCCTCAGGGAAGTGTAGGAAACATTACAAAAACCAGGAAATAGTGACCTACTCTTTTTCTTTCAGTACCCCTTTCAGAAAGCAATCAATTAGAAAAATGCTTTTCCAACTTGTTCAGCTCATTGATACCTTGCTCCTCTACTCAGAAAGGTTTATAGTCATTACATAAGGTTCTGAATCTTTTTACATGCAATTCTGAATGCTGCACTTGCCACACCAATCTATTTGCTCTTTTAATTCATAGCCTATTTTTAACTGTGCTAGAAGTACTTCCAAATGCAAAATTTTTATATATTGTCTTTGAAATTAATGAAAGAGACTTCTCTTTGCACTGTGAGAAGCACAAATGAGAAAAATAATTCTACATTCAATTCCTGTGACTATTCCTTCTACACATTTATCATATCACTGTACAACCCTAGCTATCTCCATTTCTTCTCAGGAAGATCCTTCTCTCTTTGACTATAACCATGTTTGCCACTAACTCCATTTTCACTGTAAATTTTTTGGAGACTTGCACAAGTCCACAAGTCTATTTCAGGACACAGTACATCACTGGCACAGTAATATCTTTCAGTGTTTACCAATTATAAATATTGGAATTTCTTTCTGATCTAAGTAAGAATTAAACAATGTCCATGCTGACTTTAGGATCTTTCTGCTGAAAATTCTAGCTACATTAGAACCTAGACTCTAGTGAGTGAAAAATTACTTGCTAAAATAATCTGTCACACTGGTAACTTCACATCTGATACACTACCAGGTCACTCAACCTAGTTACATTTATTTCAAGATCCTTACTGTTTTTTTCTAGCTTCAATTAACCTCAAGGTTCTGTTACCTGAAAATACTACTTTACTAATATCTCCCTTTTTGGAACTATCATTGAACATGTCATTGAACACTGAACAAAGAAAGTGAGTCACTAACGAAATCTAGTATAGTTTCAAATTAGCACATATGAATTTTTGCTTTATTAAACATAAATATTACAAATTTCATGGCTAGTTCTGTTTTTTATTATAATCAATGTCTTACAAATTATGCTCTGAACTGCAAGAATCAGTAACAACCATTTTAACTGGAGCTTGTCTTAATTCAGGCTCTTTATAAAGGGTGTCCAAAGAAAACCTCAACTAGCAGACCAAAGAACTTCAGTAACTCCCATGCTATTACAGTTAACTCACAGACAGGACATATAAAAATCATCACATTTTCTTACCACTTTCTCCCTGGAACGTAGAACTCCTATTTTCCCGAAGCGAACGTGGAAAGGGGAACACTGCAGATTTCCATCTGGCTGACGTACAACAATTATATCTATACATCCTGACAGTGTGGCTGGGTTTAGACCCTTATAGAGCTCCTTCACAGTCACAAACACTTGCCCTGCTAACTGTCCAACGTAATTCATGGTTTGGACCTGAAAGGCAAAAAGTGGAACAAATTGGACTTGGACCCCTGCTTTTTATTTTGGAGACATTTGAGAGATAGAGAATCCTGCAATGGTGTATTCTCCCGTTTCACAAATTGACAATTTTGCACAAAATCAGGATTTCCCACTTAATTTATTTACAGCATGTTAGTAGAGAGCTATTGAAACACAAAAAGGATCTCCTAAGTCAGAAAATTGTATCAACTTTCAAAAGTTCATTAAAATCAGTTGAATTCAAAACCACTGTCAAACTTTGAGACTTTGAAACTCAAATGTCTCAAATTATCTCTGAGGAGAAAAACATTACTTCCAGAATAACGTCTCCTCCTAACATTTATTGTGCCCTCAACATCAGAAACACTTCTTTTATGTATTTCCACAGGCTTTTGAAGGCAGGGCAAATGAATAGCTTTGAGTATATCTAATTTTGCATCACACTAAAGGCAAAGTCTACTTCCCCATCTTGCAGCGATTTCTCCCATTAAAAGGTTATTATAATGCATTCAGACATTAGCTATGCATTAAGGTTGAACACTGTTTCCCAATTCACCTTTACTGTTCTTGTTCCAAACAGCCTTTTCAAACAGTATCTGCAGTTCTATTAAAAATTACACTTATGTTGAAGCGCTTTGCTTTATTTCCCCTGCTCCTACATTTATTTAGCATTTAGTTTGCTGCTTCCACATTACTAATACATGTCCTGTTCAATATATTTAGTCCCCCAGAAATTACTAACATGCCTATATGCTTAAAAGATAAGAAAGTCTTTCAATGACAAGAAAGTCTCTCAAAATAGGAGTGAATTTAAGCAGATACCTTCCTGAACAGCATAGGTTTTAAAGACTTCCAGTGTCTATTGTTTTCACTATTTTTCCAGGCCCTCTGGCAGATTCCAAGATACTGATTTCATCCATCTAAGTCCTTGTGTACGCAGGATAGAGCATAAGAATCACACACAAGTTTTTTGCTAGGCTGTACTACAGCACCCGGACATCAATAAAAGTAACAGTTGCATGGTAGGCAATGCTGAAACTCCCTCCTATTGATGGCGATGAGAACAGAACTGAGCTCAGAGCCTGAGACAGTCACTGCACAGCAGCAGCATCTGCTACAATAGAGACTCTTTCAGCTGTGTTCTCTCATAAACAACAAAAAAAGACGTATGAGATGCTGTAAAATGGCTCCAAATTTTAACTGTGATTTACAGTTATAAACAAAAGACCATTTGTAGAATACCATGAAAGCACTAGAGTAAAAAAAATCAGAAATTTAGGAAATGCTACAATTATAGCAGTTTTCTTCCATGCATTGCTGTTCTAATGTTCCCCTGTGGTTTTTTTAAAAAGTCCTCTACTTTGTGCAGACTGAGGCTTTGCTTTCTTCTCTACTTCTGTGGCAATACATGGGTCAGGACACAAACTGTGCTCTGAAGGAAGAATTATTTATGGTAGTCATCACTACATTGTCCCTGAAAAGCAATCATGGTTTCCCCATCTGACAACTGGGGAATGAAACCACAAAAAAGATTATGCTTGAAACTAGGCACTAACTTTAAAAAATTTTCTTTGATTTTCTAAGTATTCAGTGTACAAGATGCTGTCATGGTTTAACCCCAGGCAGCAACAAAGCACTGCACAGTCACTCGCTCATAACCAATTCCCAGTCCTAAGCAGAATGCGTGAGGGAACCAGAAAAGCGAAAGTAATAAACTTCATGGGGTAAAATAAAGACAGTTTAATGGGACAGAAAGGGGAGAAAGAAATAAAAATTGTAATAATAACTTATAATAAAAAACCAAAAGAATTTCAACATACCGAACAAGTGATGTCCAATGTAACTGCTCACCACCCACTGATCAGCTCCCAGCCATTCCACAATCATGGCCAGTTTCCTCCCCCAGATTACATTCTGGGCATGATGCTGTACAGTATGGAATATCACTTTGGGCAGTTGGGATCAGCTGCCCTGGCTGTGTCTCCTCACAATTTCTCAGGCTGGCTCCTCCAGCCCTGTCAGGGCAGGGCACAAGCCACCAAAAATCCTTGACATAACATAAGCACCGCTCAGCAACACCTAAACCAGCAGTGTGTTACCAACATTATTCTCATCCTGAATCCCAAACATAGCACTGTACCAGCAACTAAAAAGAAACCTCTATCTCAGCCAAAACCAGGACAGATGTTTACTAATGGAAGAATAATCCCTACATAGTGTTTGGAGAAGTGAGGGTTGTTTCTGCACAGCCCTCAATTCAGGCATCTAGAAAGTGCCACCTACTGAAAAACCAATACACAAAAACTTCATGGCAATTATATTCCTTTCTCCAGCACTGAACTGGTATCAGCACTTCTGGGCTCCTATTATACACTAGAAACATCACCTTCCTGAATGCAAACGTAGTGGCAAGCTGTTTCACAGGGAACAGCACTTGCAACTCACGCCGCACCCTACGCTGTGTCACAGAACAACAGGTTGGAACAGACCTCTAAAGGTCACCTGGTCCAAACATCTGCCCAAGGCTGCCCACAGCCTTGGTCCTGCAGAGTTCTCAGGGCCTTCAGGATGGAGATTTCTCAGCCTTTCTGCTCTCCTGATCGTATGTATCCCTGTCCTCACAGAGGAAATTTTCTTCATGATACCCGAGTTTCCCTTGTTGCAGCTTGTGCCACTGCCTCTTGTCCTACCACTGTGCACTTCTAATATGCCAGCTGCTTCCTCTATACCCCCCAAAAGAAGAATTATTCTGAAGAACAAATAAAATTAGTTTTCTTGGCCTCTGCTTCTAAGTCATAAGGTCTTAGCCCCTTAACTATCTTGGGGGCCACCATCTAAACTCTTGAAAAAGTTGGCATGACACAGGCACAAATCTAAGGTCAGAAGTCAGCCTCCAGAGCGAATTTAAAAATTTTTTAAATTACCCCTTTGCTGTGGAAAAATACTTCAGTTTTTACTGGCAATTTTTCCAACCTAAAGCACAAAAACAAACACATTTCTTATTGAGCTAAATTAAATGCAAATACAGCTGCAGTTGGGGTTAAAATGACACAGTATAGTTCACCCCAGTTAATGCCTGGTCTGCTGAAGTAGCAAAACTTCTAGGCGCAAAACAGCCATGACTCCTTGGTGGAGAAGGAGCTGCTGGGACAGTCTATTAACCCCCATTGGGAGAGTTCTGGGCAGACAATCCAAACATGAGGACTCACACATCCTCTTTACAAGTTACACCAGCTGGGCTCCTAAAATCCTAAACAGAGAATTTTGCAACTATTCTTGCTCACAACAAGTGGTAGCTACTCTGCCTGCCCTGTCATTGGACACAAAGATTATTTTTATACCCACAAATCAGAAAAGCTGGACACCATCCACAAGCTCTGAGGCCAAACAGCTCAGCACAGCTTGCTTCCATACAGTGGAAATCTCTTATCCCTTAAAAAGTGCCACATTCCAACTGTGAGCTGGTAGTGGAAACTCCTCTCAAACTGGGTTGAACCTGGCATGTGCCATGAAGTCACTGTAGAATTCAAAGACAGACTGGGAGACTGATCACACAAACCCCACTTCCCCAAGAAATTTACAAAAATGGATTTATTTTTCAAATGTAGGGAACAAAAGATGCTGCAGTTAAAATGGGGAAGAGTTCAGAAATTACACTCTGATGGTTGTAGGCCCTCTATCCTACCTTTTATACATGCCAACCAAAGCTGAGATTGTTTGGAGTCTGAGGCTTGTAAGTTTGTACTCTGAATCTAAAGTTGATCCATGTCAGCACTCCAGGAAACAAACACTCCTCAAACCCCAGAGGGACTGGATGTGGTTTTGGAGGAACACTTCGCTCTGGCTGCTCCAAAAAGTCTTTCACTTACTGACCAGGCAGCAGCAACTTCAGCAGCAAACATGAGTTTACATCATGGGTTACACCCCCAGTGCCTGCCTGCTCATTATACTCAGTTTAGTAAAACTCTTGCTCTCATACCATGCTAATGGACACAGTACAGAATATTTTTTTGTGCTGGGAAAATTCAGAATCATTTGATCTAAGCTTGCAAGTGAGAACAGTACTGCTGTTGTCAGAATTCTCATATAGTTTGGGTTTTGTTCTTTGCCAGAAGACATTTCACAGCTCTACATTTTGCATCTATTATAAAATTAAAGGTATTTTCTAATATAATTTTAAATGTAAATCTAACTAGCATCACCTTCCAGAAAGCCTAGAAAATTTCCAACTCTTTTGATTGTTAAAGACAGCAGCCATTTTTCAGAATTTATCATCATGTGGAAAAATAAGTTAGAAATAAATAGCTGGTGATCTCCCTTATTATTAACTGATTTATTCACTTAGCAAAGATTGGCCTAACAAAATTAATAATTCTTTAAATTCCCACTCTGCTGGATGCCACAGTAAGATCAAACACACTGTCATCTAGATAATCCACTTCTTTCATACAGGTACACCAGACTATGTCCTAATTCCACTGGAAAAGCCAGTAATTGTAACCCTTGTGGCATGGTTGTGGTTGTTTGTTTTTCTGGGGATTTTTTCATAGCTCAGCTCCTCCCCTTGCAATTTCATCTTTCTTTACTGCAATTTTCAAAATAAAACACTGAAAATCATAGGAACTAAATGCCTTTTTTCCTTTTGCAATACCTGGTGTCTCATCAGGTGCCACAACATTAATGAATAATTGATTAGATATCCACACATATCCAAATTACTAAGGGATGCAAGTGCTATTCAACATGCTCTAAAAAATAGACAGTTGATTTAGGTGGCATGCTGTAAGGGTAATTAAAATTAAAACACACTTCCTCTGGAAGATATGAAATTTCCAATGCAGAACATTTTGAAAACAGGACAAACATTTGCTGGGACTGGTTTAACAACAGGCAACTGCAACCTTTGGGAAAGACATTGTTGCTCTGCCTGTGCCCAAGGCAGCAAATCAACCCATATCCCATCACAGGCCTGACCATTACAATCTGGACATCTCTACTGAATCTATTTAAATTTCAAAATCTGCTTCTTTTAGGCACAAGCCAATAAGCACTCTCCCAGCAATTCCAAGGCACAGCTAAGGAGCTAAGATGGATTGGGCACTACTCCCATGGCCAGTTGGGAAGCAGTCACCTTCTTTTAAAGCTTTACAGAGCTTTGTAGAACAGATGATGCTAGCTGGTCTGGTCACCAAGAATGAGCTTTGGTAACATTTAGGTCTCTTTCAGCCCATTTTCTAAGGCTCTATGGTTATGATTGTGGACTGGCTTTGTAGGCCAGGAGAGGAAGATTTACAGCAATGGTAAACACAGCGCAAACAAAAAAATCCACAAAAAATACAGATACATATTTCAGTTACACTTTTAAAACCTGATATGATGATGAGACCCTGGTGCATGGCTGAAGTGATGGGCATAAGCACGAAACAAATCAACTTTCCTCCTAAAAACTTCCATACATGTTGTGAAATGGTGAAGTGAAGTTAAAAACTGATGGGCCAGTGTTCAGTTAAAATACATCACTGCACCTCTGCTGCTGACACTGAAACTGTGACAATTTTACAAACCTGGTCTGGTCCCCTGACCTGCCCTTGGTTTCTGTTTTGAAGATGTAAAGCTTGAGGGTCTGCACTATATTTAAGAATCAGACTGTGGTCCCTTCAAGAAAATTATTCGTTTACAAAAAATAGTAAGTAAGTTATAATACTTCAAAGTCAGTGCTTATGAACACTCTTTTACTGCATATCAAGTATTTCTAGTCTTGACTCTGAAATAATTCAGTTTTGTCTGCAGTACTGAACACTTAATCCCTCTACTGCAACTAATGGAATTTTACTATTGACATATTCTTTACCATGAAAAACAGTTTCAGAGGTTATGTTCTAAAAAAGATTAATGATAAAAAGGTAAGGGAGATAAGAAAATATTTCAGATGAAGATTCTCTAGATTAGTATTTTCAAAATTAAGCTTAGCCCTTCATGTCTGCAACAACCATAATAATGTTGACTTCTTAGCTATAAAAGCTCTTAATAACTATCATTCTATCATTTTTAAAATATGTACTTTTTTCTAGTAGTAAGCTGTCAACACACTGTAAAGTTACTAATGCTGTTTGATTGTCACATTCAAATCCTTTAGTATTTTAAGCCATTTCGGGTAGGAAACTGAAAATCATTAAGAACTCTCAAAAGCCTTTTTCTTAAGTAATTATGAGTTCCTACATTAATCCAACCTAATGCCACTGCCATAAATTCCCACCCCACCTTTCTGAGTAAGTGCCCAGGCAGAACCCCAAAGTTGTGCATTTTCCAGAGTAAAATCAGAGCCTGGATTTACTTTCTCTAGAGGAGCCATGAAGACATTGCACAGCACTTTGGGAGATTTCCATTTAGAGCTCCACTTTCCTACAAGATCCCCTCATAGCTTTGGGCAAGTAACTGAGGCTTTTATCTCAGAGGGTGTAGCTCCCATTGCTTGCAAGCAGGGCCTACCACTGCTGCTATATCCCAATTGCAGCAGGCCAAGCTCACCCAAGGGAGACACAGACAAACACTCTCCTTGCATATTCTTTTTTCCTGGGAAAGGAAACCTGGACACATGACCTGAAAGGGAGCCATAAACAGCTATGACCCCAATGTGGACAAGTTGCTGAGGGAGAACTCCAGAGCACTGCTGAGCAGTGTGACTTTGGTTGTTCTGTAAATAGGAGGGCAAACTCCATCCAAATCCAATTATACTCACATTTGTTCCAGACTTCCCCACGGTCACAGCTGCTTGGGGCAGACCACATTCCTGCAGGTGATCTGACAGTACATCTGGTCAGCTGGGAGACAGGTGCAGCTCACTTTTATGTCCCACATCAGAAAGCAAAATTCAGCCTGTGGTCAAACCTCCAGACCCATTTCAGGGTTGGGATTATTCTGGGCTTAATTCTATTAGGAACTATTTGACTTCTATTCCACGTTACCCAAGGCCAGTGCCAAAAATTGTGACTTCTTACAACAGCCAGAGAGTCAAATGGATCAAATGTCAAACTTACCTTCCAAGCTGCCTGTCCCTCCAAGAACCCACCCCCTCACACTCACTCACAGTCATGGACTTTGAATATGACATGACTACTCCTCTGGTTTTGGAATTGCACTGTATTTCAAATTGTTAAAACTTTACTTGGTGCAATACTTCATCAAGTCCCTGTAAAGGACAGACTATTTTCTTGAGAGCAGCTAAAATCAAAAATTCAAACTGAAGACTCAAAACTTGCCTGTAGTGAATCCCCATGTTCAAACAAAGAGAGAACTGGCCAAAAGCCCCACAGTCAGGGTATCAAACTGGTACCCAAGAGTCCAGGAAAATTATTTCAAGGCCAGCTGAAGGGTACAACCACAGTCCCCACACCAACCCCCCAGCTGCACATTCCCCACTCTCCTAAATCTTGCCCTTCTGTCAGAACTGAAAAGTAACACCACTAAAGCTAGAAAAAATAATTTCTAGCTAGATCAATGGGATGGTCTGACTCACCACAGACCCATACAATTGCTACTACCAAAGAGAGAAACTAAGACTCAGCAGTGCACAGTACAAGGGACACCTCTGGAAATTCCAGGCAGTCCTGAAATCGTATTGCAAGACTTGTCTACTCCTTTCCCAGAGACTTCTCGGGAGACCTTCCACATTTCCCTTGGTCTCACTGTACCTAAACTTTCCAACTGTACAGTGCTTCCCTCCTCATGGAGATGCTTTGAGGGAATGTACAGAAGGACTGGACCCCTTTGGACTGACCCTACATAAAGGAGTTCAAACTTTACAACAAATTTAAAAGTACAAACTGATGCCTGAAACCAAGAACTTTTGAAGTAGCTGAGAATACATGGTAAGTCATGTATTGTGCTGGCCTGTGCTACTGCTCTGATGTCAGTGAGGGAACATAAATCAGAGTGGAAAAACAGCAGTAGTTCTACTCTATACAGACACTTCACATGACTTCGCATGCTTTCTCTCAACAGGACTGGAAAACAAATTTGTTCATTAGACTCTGTATTTTCTGCATTTTTAGAGTTTAAAGTAAGCTTTTACTGTATTTCAACTGGTTCTGATGACTGCTGTGTGTATATATGTTCACAGATAAACAAATCTGTACATCTGCACACGCTCAGGTATGGAAAAGGGTCAAAGACTAAAACTTGCCCAACTCCCTTACAAACAGGCCCCACTGCATCAGGTAAGCAGATTGTCAGGTAGTCTGTATCTGCCTTAGTGACCTGGAGCTATAAGAAAGGCAGAAATCATCTACAACCATTAGAAGCTATTTCCATGACTTCTCTTCATGGAAGCAGGTTCATTTCACTCTAATAGGAGTTCACCTATCTAACTTCTAACAGTGCACTGATGACAACAAAACCTTTTGTGTGTACACTAAGCATTTACCAGTGTTTGATTCCTGAGACAGCAGAGGCAGGGACACAGATAGAGCTATACAGAAAATAAACCACTTCTAAACACCCTCTAGACTAGGAGCCAAATTAGAGGTCAAAAGATGTATCAAGGTTTATGACTTTTCATGTGAAAAGAAAAATTATCTGCTAGGTGGTCTGCAACATCAAGGCTGGGATACTACCTCTACGCAATTCCTCTATTTGACAGGGGTAACAATATTGCAGTGTTTTGTCTCCTCCCCACAAGACACATTTGCTTTTAGTTTTGCTTCTTGAAGGTATATTTGCTTCTTGGAGAGGAGATACTCTAATCAATAAAAAAATAAAAACTGTTGGGGAGGGGGTAACATTAAAAAAATACAAAATATCTCTGAAAGTTTAGTTTCCCGTATAGCCATTGCATTGCTGCTAGCCAGGCTCTGCTATGTCATTAAATCCCTCTGTCCTGTTACTGCTGTCGTTATTCAGGCTCAGGGAAAGTATTAGTGAAGCAGGGGCATAATGCAGCGATTTGCACCAGCAGCTGCCAGGCAAAGAGAAGCAGAATTCCTAAAGCCAAAGGGGAAGCAGCAGCAGCACACAGAAAGGCACCGGCCACCACCAGCTCACAGAGCTCGGCAGCGGACGGACCCAAAACCGAGATCCCGACGCAGGGTGCCTCCCTCTGAGGGGACACCTGGAAAGCATCACATCTTCCCTCTAATCCCGTGCACAAAGCAGTGTCCAGCCACGATGCGCCCAGCATCGTCGGGCACAGCTGTCACTGCCCAGAGCCAGGCGGCTCCGCAAGGAAAGGCGGGCAGGGGATGCGGGCGGCCGCCCGGAGCCCCGCCAGGATGCCCAGGCCGGACGGACCCGCTGCCTTCAGCAGCTCCCGGCCTTGCCTGCCGTGCCCGCGGGCAGCCGAAGGAGGAAGGGCCTCCCTCCTCCCGCAGAGGCCGCCAGAGCCCCGGCACCCACCTCTGCCTCGGGCCGGCTCCCGCAGCTCCGCTCGGCGCCGCCTCTGTGCGCGCCGCGGCCGCGGGCCGCT